>OW818030.2:1200000-1800000 GCA_942486065.2 Calliphora vomitoria
TAATTTTAGTATGCACTTTTTTCTGGTCACTCATTTTAATCAGATTAACAACAAATGAACATAATTGACATTAAACAAAATAACTGACATGCTTTACAAAGGTAACATGATAAAAAAATAAATAAAATAATACATGGATCGGTCCATAATTAGTCATAGCTCCCATGTAAGGCCCACTTCCAAAAATCATTTTATCGATTAAAACTGTTAGTATTCAAATAACATTCAATACAAATAACTTGCCCGACTATAATTTCTTACTTCTTTTATTTCAAAAATATAAAATATAAATAAAAGCATTTATACAGGTATAAAATAATGTGTTGTCTCTTGAAATCTTAAAATCTTTTATTTACGAAAGTAGACACCTAGCCAAAATTTGTGCATTTAAAAAATTTTATTCGGTTATTGACAAACAAAATTTAATTTTGTTTAACATATATTTTAACCTATTAGTCGGAAATGCGTTAAAAGGTTTATTTTTTAAGATATTCGATAAAAGTGTGAGACATTTTTAATAAATTTAGCTAGACTGCTAAGGGCGTAAAGATCACTTTTTCCAAAACATATTTTGTATAATAATGTCTAACTGATTCATTTCAATTCATACAGATAAATTGAAAAATCCATAGTTCTGATTCGAATTTGTCACTGAATTTTTGCTCAGGATTAGTTACTAATATATGTAGCTCAATGATTAAAAAGCATATTTCTATAAATATTTAAGCAAATATCAGAAAAAAGATATGTTGAAATGCAGTTTTAAAATTTATCACAAGTATTTCATATACACATTTTTAATTATTTATGTAAACGATAATTTCAAATAGATCATGTTTTTATTTATAAATTATTTTAAAAGAAATGAATTAAGGATTTGCATGGTTTACAGGTGTATTTTTTTAAATTTTAATACTATTAACATATCCTATTTCTATGAAATTCCAACACAAATACATATATGCATTCAGATATAGTTATTGGGTATATGAAGAACACAGCATTGAATTTGTATTCACATGCATGTGTAACCGCGTATTGTATACAACATTAGCATGGTCTGGAGGGTAATATACACCTCAAAGTATGCAAGGAAGTTACATGAAGTAATTATTTTTTATTACCTTGAAGCATAACGCGTCAGAACTGAGCAAAAAAAAAAAAACAAACCCTTCAACAGCAAAACACACCACACACACAGACCCCTAAAACATGTATATAATGTTACAAATACATATAAGAGGAAATGTAATGAGCATTGTTGGCAATAAGAATGAATGTTTTCAAACTTAAAAACACATGCACACACACAAACAAATATTCATATTGTATGTATATGTCTATTCACATTCATACTTGCACATATGTATGTATGTATTAACAAAAGGAAGAAATGAATGGCATGCATACGACTATAACTACTACTTATAGTATCTCTTCAGATACATCTACATAAGAAACATTTGCACTTTATTTACGTTTGCTAGAATTATATTATTTCATTTCGTTTCCTTCCAACACTCCCTCTAACAATTTTTGTGCTCATAGTGTTCACATTTACACAAATTCCTTTAAAAATGAAACATATACAAGTACCTTACTACCAAGAGACACCCCTTCCGTTAACCATTTTAAATAAGAGCCACATTATGCAATATGATGAACACACACTAAACACACCGTATACCGGTTTAAGTATAAAGATAGTCCTACTTTAAAATCATCGCCATCATCAACAACGTTCCCTACTTGGCCTGGCCTTAAAGTACCTTATGCCTCAGTACGCCGTAACATTCCCCTGCACACCTTCCATCTATACCATACCATAAATGTTAATGTTAAAGAGAAGCCAGCAGAGCTTACATCATATTTCCGTTTCCGTTAAAACTAAAAAAAGCGAAAACAATAAAAACACAGTGATACAAAAGTAAACGAAAAAGTTTTCATTGGTTTGTTGGAAATATTTATATTTATAGTTTTACTCGATCACTACGTTTTAGTGAAATAGCGGTATTATTAAAGTTACCACTTCGAAATATTATAAATATGTTCTTTTGATACATTTTAAATATAACCGTTTAGGGCCGTTTTCTCATTAGGTGATTATTTTTTTACACAACAAAAAACTGCAGATTAAAGAAATTTGGTTTTCTCAATGTCTCATTGGCTTCTATTCTGTCGCAAAGCTAACCCCACCTCATCTGCTAACTATTTATGTGTTTTTGTAAATAAAATTTAATAGATTTTATAAAAAAAATGTTTAATAGAGGAATTAACATTAATTTGATGGAGGATGAATTCGAAGAACATGAGTTCAAAGTGAATGTTGAAAGAGTTTATCATGCCAGGCCAAACTACCTGGCAGACATGGAGGATAATTAATTTTTCAAAAGGTTCCGCCTGTCGATAGCAACATTTAACAGCTGATTTATGTCAGCATGTAGGCAGGGTTCCCAACTTTCACATCTATTTCGAGAGGTATTGCCAACTGATAATAATGTTTTTTGTCAGTGAATATTTTGGTTGTTAAATAAAAAATAACGAATGTATTCTAAGTGAATTTGGCATTTTAGGTATTTTTGATGTCAAATGAAGAGAAATACAAACAAAATTTGTTTGCGAAAAATAATGTCCTAGCGGTATGAACTGTACTTTATGACCCATTCTCGTACCTACCAAAATATATAAAAAATTCATAAAAAAATGGTAAATATGTATTGATATTTGGATATTGCTCATACAAAAGACTAAAATATCGGCTAAAAAATGGGTGGGTGAGGGTCGGTTGATGAAAATTTGGGATTATAGGTAATTTTGAATGCCAAATAAAAAACAATGCGAATAAAAAGTTTTTGGCAAACAAATTTTAAATATAAATTCTGGATAGGGACACCCTCATGACCTAGCGGTATGAAATATACTTTACGACCTATTCTCATAGCTCCTAAATATACATACAAAATTTCATAAAAATCGGTTTAGTCGTTTCGGAGGAGATCAAACACAAACATTGTGACACGAGATTTTTATATATTAGAAGAAGATATATATCTTTTAATCAAAAGAAACAATTATAAAATTAATTTCAAAACTAACTTACATATGATTTTTTGAAATTGAAACTTTAAGATTATCGTTATTTCACAACATTTGCTAATAAAAGGAGTACTTAACGAAGTGATCGAAAAAAACTACAAGTATTTCCGAACTCCATGGAATCCAATAAAACAGAATTGGCCTCTGCATATTGTTGGTGTAGCATAGTGTTGTTCTGTATATTCTGTATAACTTATATGTATTCAGGGACTCCAGTGTGAGTAAAAGCACACTTGTGAGTTTGTTTTCTTTTTTTTTAATGTGAGTGAGTATGTTGGTATGGGTGTCATTACATTACACACATACATCTGTACATAAAAAAACACAATACTTGTGTAGAACATAAACATTTTCAAACAATTATATAAACACATACATATGTAAGTATATACGCGTTTTGGTGTACACTCGTTTACAATATGACTGTCGTAATACAATGATCTTATATGGTTTTCATATGATAATATTATATTATATCGCACAACAAAAGGGTTATTTTTATTCTCAGTTTTTGTGTATTTCCTTTTATTTAAAGGTAGTTAGAGATGTTACTTATTTTAAACAATTTTTATTGTTATTGTTGATAATAATATTTTGCACGTTACACATTATTATTTTATAAATTTTATTTTACTGAGTTGTTGTTTGTTGCTTAGTTCTGATACACAGTACATGTAAGTAAAAAAAACAGAAATAAAACGAAATCGTATTAAAGGGAAAGTTTTTAATTTTAACATTTTCTGAAAATTTAAAATGGAATGAAACAAACATTTCTTTAAGACAAATTATTTTTGGAACTTAAATCTTCAGAATTCGATAATATTCTGTATAAATGGTTTTCCTTGCCATACACAATTTAAAGTTCTCCATAATTAGCTTTAGTTTGGTTTTTATAAAAGTTTAAAGTTCATATTTATACCCTACACCCCCATAGTGGGAGGGTATATTGGATTTGTGCAGATGTTTGTAACGCCCAAAAATATTAGTCTAACATCCACCTTAAAGTATACCGATCGACTCAGAATCACTTTCTGAGTCGATTAAACGATGTCCGTCCGTCTGGCTCGCTGGCTGGTTGTCCATGTAAAGCTTGTGCGCAGAGTACAGGTCGCAATCTTGAAGATATTTCGATAAAATTTGGTACATATCATTTTTTCGAAGGACCTAGCCTATTGAAACTGGCTGAAATCGGTTCATTATCTCACCTAGCCGCCATACAAATGTCCTCCCGAAATTGGACTTTATCGGTCATAAATGTTTAATTTATATAGGTATCTACACAAGTTTTTCTCCAAATAAGTTTTACATATACGAAATTCATGTCACCAAATTTTATTATGATAGGTCCATAATAAGTCATAGCTCCCATAAAAGGCCTGCTTCCGATAATCACTTTAACAAGCATAAATCTCCTTAAAATGTTGGTATACACATAAAAAGCGACACAAATAACTTTTAGATAGACATTAATCACATGACCAAATTTCATGGTGATCGGTGCATAATTTGTCATAGCTCCCATATAAGGCCCACTTCCGAAAATCACTCACGAATATAAATTATTGAATTTTTGAAAGAAAAATGTTTTTGCTCAATTACTTAGTGTAGGGTATTATGTGGTCGGGCTTGACCGACCCTACTTTCTTCCTTGTTTATCATAGATGCGTGCAAAATACCTAAAGTATAACTTTTAATAACTTTGGAACTGTTTATCAAAGTATATTGTTTAAATCTCTTACCCTTTTTATCGGAAAATAGTGTTAGGTGAATTATAAAGATATGCCTTAAAATATATTTGAAGTTTTCCGATTCTTCGAAATATTAGGAAAATTTTACTAAATGTTTATTATATTGAGATGTCCTCATGGTCCCACTTTGAGAAAAATCTTTAGAAAATGAAAGATATCTTTTGTTTGTAGACAATTTTTTGGCTAAGTATCCTGTTTTAAAAACAAAATGATTTTTAATAAAATATATTGAAGCTAAGACATAAGTACTATCATGATACCAATATTGTAGAAACTGAATAAGCAGTTAAAAAGTAATATACAATTGAATTTGAGCAAGTTTTCACCATTCCTGTAGAGCGATGGTGCCCAAGTCCTATACTCTTGGTGCTCATTTGTTTTTGTAAATGCTCTTAGCTATAGGCTGTGTGTTTCTATACTCAATGGAGCACTCAGCACTAGCAAAATAAAATACACAAACAACTTTGTCTTGTTTGTTTTGTTGTCGATCTTCACTGTCTACACCAGCGAAAGGCAGACTCACACCACTACAGTTTTTAGATATTGTAGTTGTATGAGTTGAGTAAAAAGTTGAGAAAAAAACAAAAACAATAACTGAAATAAACAAGCATAAAAGCGAAAAGCGTAAAACAACCTTCTATCAATGCTCATGCGAGACTGACTGGTTTTGATTGTTTTTATACAATGTGTGTGCTTGCGTACATATGAAAACAAAAACAAGAGAGCTCATTTGAGAGCTCGCTGCGTTTCGCTGGTCTACACGCAAGTGCAAATCATCAACACTTTCGTATGTTTTGCTGGTAAACATTGACGACAGCGATCATCACTGTAGATTTTGTTTTTGTTTATCGCATGTTATCGTTTAAAAATGTGTATTTTTTTTTGTTCTTTGTATGTTTCGGTTTTTACAACAAAAAATATTGAATAAAAATTAGTTTTTCTTTAAATGTATTGGTGTTTGCTCTTCCGTAAGGAACTGTTGGGCACCCCTGCTGTAGAGTATTTGAACTTTGAACATCAATTAAAAAAAAGCCAAAGCGTGTACCTAGTTCTAACTTATTTGGAATGGGTCGGGTGTCTTGTAGTATTTTTTTGTTTCCTTCCAAATATAACACACTCTTGTATTTGTTGCTACTATTTTTGAATAAACCAAGAAGTAGCATTTGCAGCAGGTGATTCACACTTTTATTAGTTTACTGTTGTCTTTATTACCACCATGTTTTTCTATGAAATGTTAAAAAGACCACAATTGTTCTATTTTTAGTCAATATATAAAACCGGAAGCACTTGAATTTTTGCTACTATGTTTTTAATTTAACACACATACTGCTTATAAATATAAATTATGCAAAACTCAATATTTAATATTAATATTTAAAATCAATATTTTTTTTTTTTTGGAAATTTATCTAAAATAACAATATTTTTAGTTTTTAAATTCGCTGCTTCAACACCTAAAATAGTTAAAATAGCAACAACGAAATACCATACACCAAAACTCAAAGCATGTTGCCAGCCATTAAAAGTTTAGCGAAAGCAACAAGCAACAAAAGCGCTACCAACAACAGCAACAACAACAACGATACTTTGACATAATACATCCATAATTTTATGCAGCATGTACAGGTGTTTTAATCGCAAATAAGTATTTACATTTGCATAAATGGGCTAGAAAAGGTGGCAGTTGCAGTGAGTGAGTGAGAGAAAGTGAAAGAATCAAAGGAAGTATGTGTAGAGTGTAGAGGTAAATACATGGTCTAAACTATTTATAAGCCTTTTTTAGCAACAACATAGCAATTTGCATATTGTGTTGCACAAATTACAAAATTATTACGGATTTTGTTGTTTGCTCATAAAATTTTATATGCTTATCATCAAGAGCAATAAACAACATATTGACTGTTGCTGTTTTAGTGTTACGTAGTTACTCGTATATGGTTGTGTTGGAAATTTGTTTTTGTGTGTTTAAATATTACAAATGTGTTTTTATGCTTACAGAGCAACAGTACTATATTAATATATAGATATATTAGGATGGTCCCAAAAATATAGATACCTGAATTCAGTATTTGGTGAGCTGGATCAAAGGATTAAAATGTCCTTTTTTAAGGTTTTTATATATTTTTTTCATATTTGTCGCAAATAAAACATTTAAAATATTGGCTGTTTGTGAATGGCACTTTCAAATTATCGTGTATGTCCAAAAATATTCGAATTTTGTAATTGTTTGCAAAAATTTTACGTTTTTAAAATTTTCGAAATTCGGTCTAGTTCGAATTTTGTTTGAAATTTTGAAATCCTATTTACATCGCGTTATAATTATATGTTCAGAATTAGATCATCTATAAAGTTGTAAATCAATAAAGTTTCTCTTATGTAATAAGACAATTGGTTTATTTACAGCATAAAATTAAAAAAAGAAAACGTTAAAAAAGTTAATAACAACGAAAAAGCCTGACAAATAATTTAAATTTTTTGAGTGAAATGTTTTTAATAACCAAATGAAATTATAAAATTTAAATGTTATGAAATTACTATTATTTTGATTTTCATCAGAATATCAGAATATGTTTCGAAAAATTTTAACTAGATTGAATTTCGAAAATAGGAAAAAAATTATTTCGGTGAAATTATATGTCAAACTTTAACAACTTAACACTTTTGCAAAAAATTTCAAAACATCGACTATTTTTGAACTTATAGGAATATGTCTGATACGTCTATCAAATCATTTTTAAGAAGCCTCTTACACGTTATTAATATTTGATCCAGCTCTCATAATACTGACGATAGGACAAATTTTGAGAAATGGTCTCCTCAAACGAACTGAACTTTCATTTGATTTGGGAATATCGACACCTTATTTTTCCTCCATACAAACGGATCCACCCTAATATATATATATGTATATATATATTTCTCTATACCAAAAAACGTAAACAAATGTGTTGGGAATTATTTCCGTTTTTCTTTTGAATCAATAATTCCCAGCAATCATAAACCATAGAATTTAGGCTTTGCCCTTGATACTGAGTTTAATGTTCATAGTTACAATATTTTTCCTAATAGTAACGTTATTTGCGAGTAAATTTGTTTAAAAAATGGTAAATACATTGATTCCTTTATGATATACATGGTAACCTAGCAAAAACTTCAACACTACTACATATTCTATACATTTTTATGAACTAAACTAGTATTGAAATATTTATAATCTTATATATACATAAATACTTCTTTATTAGACTTAAATGTAAACATGAATAAATGTACTACACAAAATCTATATAATTCTCATTTAGTAAAAAATAATTTACACATAAGTAATTTGGTTATTTCAAGAGGATTTCCTCTTAGTTATAAAAATGACTAAATCCCTCCCAAAGTACATAACCAACTTTCACCTGATTCGTTTTACCTTATTGTACCAAGTAGCTAATCTTAAATTTCATATTTATTGATAATGGGTTCCATAATTCCTCATAATCAATGCTTCCAATCGTGGTACAATCAACCAGATAGAATTATTAGGGAGAATTGTCAATTAGTTACCTTGTTATGTTAATTACAGAATCGAAGCAAAATAAAATATTAGATTTACATCACTTGCATCGCTCAAATTTTTTATTTTATCTGCTGGATATTTCATAAAATTCACAAAGTTTTGTTCAAAAGAACATTTACAAACACTGTTTTATAAATATTTTTTTAAAATTAAATTTGAATATGAACAAGTAAGAAAGTATGGTCGGTCAAGCCCGACCTTATAATACCCTACACTAAGTAAATGAGCAAAAACATTTTTATTTCAAAATTTCAATAATTTATATTCGTGAGCGATTGGCCTTATATGGGAGCTATGACCAATTATGGACCGATCACAATGAAATTTGGTCATGTGGTTAATGTTTATATGAAAGTTATTTATGTTGCATTTTATGTGTATACCAACATTTTAAGGAGATTTATGCTCGTTAAAGTGATTATCGGAAGCAGGTCTTATATGATCATCTTATATGATAATTATGAACCGATCACAATAAAATTTGATGACATAAATTCGGTATATATAAAATTTATTTGGGGAAAAGCTTGTGTAGATACCTATATAAATTTAATATTTATTACCGATAAAGTCCAATTTCGGGAGGACATTTGTATGGGGGCTAGGTGAAATAATAGACCGATTTCAGCCAATTTCAATAGGCTTGGTCCTTGGGCAGAAAAAATGATATGTACTAAACTTTATCGAAATATCTTCAAAATTGCGACCTGTACTCAGCGCACAAGGTTTACATGGACAACCAGCCAGCCAGACGGACGGACGGGCATCGTTTAATCGACTCAGAAAGTGATTCTGAGTCGATCGGTATACTTTAAGGTGGGTGTTAGACTAATATTTTTGGGCGTTGCAAACATCTGCACAAATGCATAATACCCTCTCCACTATGGTGCTGTAGGGTATAAAAATGATATTGTTTACATTGAAAATGTATGAAATTTATTTTATCTTTTGAGTTTTGCTTTAATTGTTTTTTCAGTTTTCTTTAGTTTGTATGTCTTTGACATTTTAGGGAAAATATGGTTGAGAACATACTTCTAATAATTTTACCTTGCACTTCTACCATGCCACCAATAACATAACTATGCTATTAAGAAGTAGTGAAAAATCATTATATTTGAAGTCATTACTTTGTAATGAAAGCTTTTTTCTGGCAAGCTAGACAGTAATTTTGAAGAATGGTATCAAGCGTATGTAAGCGAAAAAAAGATTAATTTAAACAAAATGAAAGATTCGTCTAAAAATGTGTATGGAATTCTTTTAAAAATAAAATTGAATATTTTATAAGCAATATTTTACTTAGTTCTGTACTGGAATATAAGACTTCTTAGTCTTTTGTATAGGACAACAAGCTAATAAAAAAATAAGTAAATTTTCTTCGCATTATGGTTTAGAAATATATGTAAAAGAAGTCCCAAAATTCAAGCAAGATTTGAATTTGCTACCACTTATGCAGTGAAGTGTTGCTACTCGAAAAACAACAGTTTGACAGCTGTTAGTTAGGGTTAGTAAAAATAAAGACAACATCACGTTTTCATTGTATATATTTAAATATTACAAAAAATATTGAAAGTACGTAGATCTAAGTTTCAAGCAAAATCCAGATCAGATGAGTGTCAAAAAAAAATAAATAAAATGAATCCACAACATGTTAGTGACTGTTATTGTTGCTAGATATCGTGACATGATAACAGAGTTCTTTCTGCCTAAATTGAATGATATTGAAGTGGAAGACATTCTGTCATCAAGATACCCCACTTTCTATACAACTCGTGAGACAATTCAATTATTTCATGAGAATGATCTAAATTTGCCTCCTGGAACATACATGTATGTGGAAATGTTTGTTGGGTTTGAATTTATTTGAATTAAAATTGTTTTGTTGATTTAATTTTTAATTAACTTGTTGTTTGGAAAATATATATATAAAAAAAACAAAGTATTTTAAACGAAAAAGTAAATTAAACTGTTTTATGATAATGGTTTTCTCTATAAGCTGAAATTTCTTTTATTTGTATTTATCAATTATGAAAATGCATCTATTTACTGCCACGTAAATATGATGAATGATTTATACTTATGTATTAGTTTCACTGTTCATATTTAAATGAATTTACAATTCAATATTTGGTTGTGTCGAATCTTAAAACCTAGAATTATAGCAATTTTATAAATATAATTTCTCTTATGATATTATTTCATTATGGCTAGTAAGATGAGGTGCTGTATTAAAGATCCTAATAAGTGTTGTTACGTTTTTGGCGAATATATGCTAAAAGCTCAGGCAAAAACAATTACATACACTGTTATTCAAATTCGCAACTTAGACAATTCCTGGATATATAATATAGAAATAAATATGTATATATGTGTGTAATTTTTTTTTTATAAAATAAACTAGTGTTTTTAATAAAAATTTTAAGATATTTTCACCAAAAACGGTGTATATCACGTAAATACAATATTCGCTATATTTAAAAACGTCAAATGAAGTATTTCTATTGCTGAAGTTAGATTTAAATGTGCATTAAGAAATAAGACTAAAATTTATTTAAAAAAAATATATATTTTTTTTACTGAAAAGTTCGTAGTATTATTTAAATATTTCATTAAATTTTTAACTAATATTACATTTTAATTAAAAAGTATGTTGGCTGAAATATCATGAATGCGCAGTGTTAAATTTTGATTTAGAATTTTTGTAATACAACATTTTATTAAGTATAAAGCTAAAATAGCAAAATTTCAACATTCTTGAAAGATTAGGCAAGACAGTAAAGATGCAATTGTAAAATTTTACAATCTAAAGCGCATCGTATATCTAATAACATTGTCCAACAAATTGGGACTTTTTATTTTTAAATTGATTTCCAGCTCTGATGGCAATGAACCAAATTATACCCATTTATTTCAACTTTTTTTCAGATCTAGTCTAATGTATATATTTCTCATTTAAAATTTTTGTAAAATTCGTTTTGTAAATTACTAGCACATCAACAATTCAGAAATTATTGTTATTTAAAGCTTTAAGTATTTCAAATAAAGAACTTTTCTTTTTAACTACTTACTTTCCAATAAAACTTTTAAAGCTTTTTCCCATACATATTTAAATTCTCTACTAAAATATTAAAGAATCTCAAAAATATTTTCCGTAGCATGTTGGGTTTTTGTTTTGTTATTTCATTTTACTATAAACATATGACAGATTTTCTTTTCCACAAGAGTTGATTTCAATTATAAAGGACTTTATCTTTGTAACATTTTTGAAATAACTTTTAATTCATAAACTAGAAAAATAGAAGAAATAAACATTCTTCTCTACGCACAAATACACATGACTCAAAAATACAAAATAATAATCTGCCCACTCACATACAGCACAACAAATACACATTTTTTCTTGTTGTAACTTATAAAAATGATCCTTATTTGAAGTTAATAAAAGGTTCTGAATTGAAACCACATATTGTAACACCCAATAGGAAGAAAAAAACCAAGCATGAAAGTATTGTTAGTTAAAGCCGACCATAAGATACAACAATATGTGACTGCCGCAATCACATATATATTTGTAGTTATCAGGTATATGTTTGTGGCAGTAATTTCCATGGTAAATTATTACATCATAATATGTTGCTCTCATATTATATTAAGCAGAATATAACCATAATTTGAGAGCAACATATTCTTCTGTAAGTACTCACAATGGAAATGATTGCCACAAACATATACAGGATCGCTACAAATACTTGCAAGTGTCAAATCAGTGGTAACTTTAACAACTTATGGTTACGGCAGTCATATGTCATATGAAATATTAATGTGGTAAAAATTGAGTAGATATTTAGAATTTTTAATTTTTAATATTAGATTTCAAATTATTCTGGTTTGTGTTCAATTTACAATGTAATAATTCAAAGAATATATTGAAAATGCAATTTAGACAATTGGCAAATTGGAATGCATTTTCTACCCTGTCAAGGTCATCTTCAGCAATATTACATGTACAAAATCTATTGTAAATATCATCTATTTAATTCGACATCATAGAGAAATAGAGTTTGAAACACAAATTCATAATTTTCATTAGTTTTGCGTGAGACAAAATTTGCTTACTCTTGCAATGTATGTGTATTCTGTATTCGTCTTAGTAGTTCTTCTTAATAGTGACTTCAATACATGATATTTATAATAGATCTTGGACATGCAAGATTTGTTAAGACCACTTTGCATGGTAGAAAATGCATTCCAATATACCAATTGTCTAAATTATATTTTCAATGTATTCTTTGAATTATTTTATTGTAAATTGAACACAAACCAGAATAATTTGAATTGTTACTTCTAATCATGTTACATAAATGCTAACGCAGAAAAAAAATACAGTTGGGCATTGTTATTGTAACCATTTCAATATTTGTGCATGGTTACTGTAACCATTTCAACATTTTTAACAATATTATAGTCACAGTAACTATATATGATTGTGGTAGCATGAATATTTCAACCATATATGTGGTTACAGTAAACATGTATATGTTTGTGACAACCATTTATATAATGAATAATTTTATCATAATATGTTGTTCTCAGATTATGATATAAGAGCAACATAATATGGAAAATCCTTCATGTTTACTGTAACCATATATATGGTTGAAATATTCATGTGAATCGTAAATTAACCATATTATTGTTACCATAATCATATATATAGTTACTGTAACTATAATATTGTTAAAAATGTTGAAATGGTTACAGTAACCATGCACAAATATTGAAATGGTTACAGTAACAATGCCCAACTATATTTTCTTTCTGCGAACATGTGACCTTTTGTTTATCTCTGAGTGTTGCTATATAAATTTACTTCCTATTACCCTTCGCTTATTTGGTAAGTGTAGTTTTCTTTGTACTTTTCTATAGGCTCGAAGGCAATCGAAAATATTTGAAAAATGTTTGTTTAGTCTCAATATTTGGTATTATGTGTTCATGTATACATACATACATTTATTAACTAAGTACCAGTTTCTCGATGTCGAAAGAAAAATAAGTCAAACTATTTTTCAAGATAAACACTCAGTTTCGAATTGTTTTTACAAAATTTGTTTAGACATTGGGGAACAGGGTTCTTGCTGATAATAATGTTTTTTTTGTTTGTTTTTGATGTCATCAAAAAGAAAAGAAAATGTCATTTAATCTTTGTTCTTAAATCATTTTAAATTCTTATTCTATTTTTTGCACTCTTGGTTTCATAATCTGTGGGACTTAGTTTTAGATGATTTTTTTTTTGCTGGTGTTGAGTGAAAAGGGTTGTAAATTTTTTCTTGTCTTACAATTTCTTTGTACTTTAAGGTTTTTCACTTTCATATTGTGTTAGAACAATGTATCAAATTTTTTTCCTTTTTCGGTTTTACGTATTTTGTGTGTTGGGGGTTTTAAGGTTAGGGTTAGTGTTTGTTTTGTATTGTATGTTGTCTTTCGTTACTATAAAAGTGTCAAAGTTAATATTTGTCATTGCTTAAGTGTCTCAACCTTTAATATTGTACTAACATGTTGACATGTATTTGTCCATGTATATTGTGTATGTGTTAAATAAATAGAGATAAGTTAACATGTATTTAATTATAAATAGACCAAGACTTTGGGGTTAAATACTTCTGTAGGACAATAAGTAACAAATTTTCAATATGCATATTAAAAATGTATTTTGTTATTTTAAATATAATTCGTATTAACAAAAATATACAATAAATAAATTGAATAACTAATTGAATGGTTCATTGTGAACGTATTACTCTATTTTTTAAATTTGTCCAAACTGTTTAGCCTTTAAACTCACACTTTTCATATTAAGTTGTAAAAAACACAATGTTTAAAGTTATTTATGTACTTAGTGAAAAAACTGTATGAAAGAAAAACTTTCCTAATGACCAGTTTTTTCTTCTGTATTTGCAGTAGTTGCTGTTGATACCACAAGGAAACAAGAAATTACAATTGTTGTCAAAAACACTTAAAACCCATTAGCTAACATTATGTTGACACAAAGACAATGTTTATGTAGAAAAAGAGAAATAGAAACTTTTGTCAGTATTCACCCTCAAACAACCAAAATGTGCATTATGCATATTATTACAAAGGACACCAAACAGCAACAACAACAACTACTACAACTACGACAAAAACTCAAAGAAAAACTACTATAACGAAAACAAAAAAAAAAAATAAATAAAAAAGAACAAAAAGACTAACATTGCCTACTTTTAGGAACATTTAAAATGTAATTTCTTCCATCGTTGTACTCAAAAGCAACTACTACCACTACTGCATTGTTGCAACACTAAAAAAAATGTTGAAAATAACTCTGCCAAGGAGCAGGCAGTTTGAAGTTGAAGGGTCATCAAGTGTCGCTTGAAAACAAAAATACAAGAGAACACACTTTCACACACACACATTGGCACTCGTTACATGTATGTGGATGCATGATGTTGTGTAAAAATTTTAAGTTGCATAAATTTTGAAAAAAGTTCAAGTTTTTCTTTAGGCCTAAAATAAAATAACAAAAGCTATAAACAATGAAAAAAAATTAAAACAAAAGAGGCGTACAATGTTGATATATATAAAGATAATTAAATACATTTTTAAAAAATTAAAAATTCCTTAAAATAATGCAAGCAAAATGTTTTCAATGATCTACACCCTACAACATAACAAGATTATTTTAATATATTAAATATTTCAGAGAATAATGTTAAAGTGTAATCTGTAATCATTTTTGAAGAAATAAAACAAAATTAAACATAATCTGTTAATCATGACAATGTACCGATCTAAAATGGTCGATATTGAATGTCTAAAATTCATGCCAAAAAGTATTTTAGTTTTCTTAAAGAATTCGTTTCATTAAAATTCTTCTAATTCAGTAATTTGTCGCTTTACATGTCATCACGTAAGAAAGAAGAGAAGAAGTGGAAACAGTAGAGCTCATGTTAAATGTTGCATTTAACTGTTTGTTTGATATTTTTTCTTCTACTGGATTCGTTTTTCATGAGTTTGCAGTGTAATTTTCCTGATATTTTCCGGCGGTTTTTCATTATTTTTCTAGCATTTTGTGTACATGCACGTTCTAAGAATAAAGTTTTTAACTGTTTGCATTTATCTTCATCCTCTGCATTTTTGTTTTGTTTTTGGCGGTGCCGACAACAATTTGTGATAAGTTTACTTGTGTGGAAACAAGAAATTACAAGAATATTTTTAGTCGCAATTACATTGCACAAACCCTTAAACATATGATTATGTGTGTGTGTGTGTATATGACAATTAAATTTAATTTCCTGTGTTTTTCTAGTAACATCTGAATTTTGAGGAAAATGTGTATTTCAAAACTTAAATTCAAATCTGAAGTCTTAATTTTTCTTCATCAATTTCATATTAATATTTTTTGTTCTCATACCTAAAATGAACATGTTTTTTTTTTTTTTGGCAAAATTTATGTGTCTAATATGTAAAATAGCCGTTCAGTATAAAGCTGTGCATGTTTAGGATTTCGTTTTTTGTTCAACAAGTCGTTATTGCAGAAGATAAATAGCTCCTGTTGCTGTTCCCGTAGACAGCAACTCATATTGTTCGCAAATGCATGCAAACAAAGCTAACGGCTTTAAAATAACACCATTGAAAATGTCATCACACACTGGCCTAAATTTACATACGTATATACCCAATAAATATTTGTTTCCGAGTTCGATCATTATTCGAATTTCAAGTCCTTTAGAGTATTGGATTTCATCGTCGAATTAAAATTTTGAAACAAATATTTTAATAATTTTCTTTATAAAATAAGTATTTTGTTTACTTATGTACATAGGGAAATACACACACAGCGGAAACTAAAAAAAAAACTCAAACAAAAAAATTACTCAAAATAATCACACATACGAGCGTTGTTTTTGTTTTCACACAGTTTTTCTTTTCAATACAGTCTCACCACTTAGGTTTTTGACAACTGAGTTAGCTCTATGACAGCAGAGTTTCCGATCTATGTGCATTTATCTATGGCCCAGTATTTCACAGTTGACTTGTTGTCAAAATTATAATTAAGAAAGTAATACAAATCAACAAGACATAAGCGCTTTTTACGGTTTCCGGAAAAAAAAAAGAAAACAACATTTGTATTTGGTTTGAGAATGTGCAGATTTGTGGGACAGTCTTCTTACGATATTCCAGAAAATGTATCCAAATATCTAAAGCGAAAATTGCAGACTATTCTGTCAAGTGTCAGATGGAAATTTTGACAACTGATATAATAAATAATGTTTACTGGGTATGTATATCAGTATTGGAGCACCTGAATGCATCTACTTTATTGTGTTGGTTGGTTCGTATATTTACGTACAACAGTGACAAGATTAGAAACAGGCATTTAACACATATAGACGAAACGAAACTTAATACTAAACAAAGTTTTTTATTTCCATTTTATTGAGTAATCGCAGAAGAGGCAAAATGTTGTTAACGCAATACTATATTTAGGCCAAAGCAAAAAGGTCTGAATAGAGTTTTAAGCACAGTAATTTTCAATGTCACGGCATCAATAGTATTAGCTTAGAATTTAAACACTAAAAGAAATTTAATTCCGTAACGATACTGCTTCACTAGTAATTCTGAATTTGTATTACATATTTTTTAACATTTATTCTTCATTAATTAAAACTAAAGGATACTTCATTCGGAGACCTCTTCAGTGATAATTCTAAATGAAACTTTTCATTTAATATTTTTTTAGTTTTAATTCTTCATGTGCTTTATTTTTCAACATTAGTTCACACACAGCATTAACTGATCTTTGTACACTTTTTGTTGCTCAATATAATTCAAATTATAGAGAAATACACATAGAGCGAAAACTAGAAAAAAACTTTAACAAACTAATTACTCAAAATAATCACACATACGAGTGTTGCTTTAGTTTGTACATAGTTTTTTTTTGCTCACCACTTAGGATATTTATATCCTTCACCATCGTGAGAAGGGTATATATAAATTTGTCATTCCGTTTGTAATTTCCGCAATATAATTTTCCGACCCTATAAAGTATATATATTCTGAATCCTTATAGATAGCGGAGTCGATTTAGCCATGTCTGTCTGTCTGTTGAAATCAATTTTCTGAAGACCCCAGATATCTTCGGGATCCAAATCTTCAGTAATTCCCTCAGACATGCTTTCGAGAAGTTTCCTATTTAAAATCAGCAAAATCCTTCAATAAATAACGGAGATATGAGCAAAAATCCGAGACAATCTCTATTTTTGGCCTATTTTTTTTATCTATATCTCGATAAATATAGACAATATGAATATCAAATGATAGATATTGCAAAGTCCTACAATGGGTCAAAATCGGGAAAAATATTTTTTAACCCGAATTTTTTTCACAAAAAACTCTTTTCACTAATTCACTAATAAATTAAAAATTGGAAAAAACATTTCGAATTTTTTTTTTTTAAAAAAATAAGAATTTTTTAAATGTTGTTTTAAAATATAATTTGGTGATGGGTATATAAGATTAGGCACATCCGAATATAGATCTCTTACTTGTTACATCTGATTTAGGTCTATGACAGCAGAGTTTCCGATCTATCACAATTTATCAATGCTTTTAGACGTAATATTTAAAATGGGTGAATGCATAAAATATGAAAGCAAATAATGTTTACTATGTAAATTTGTTTTTCTTCATTCAAAATAAAATTAGTTTTATAAAATACAACACCATAGTTGTGTAATTTATAAATTAGTCTAAATCGACTATTTATATTATTTTTCAATTTTTTTTTGTAAAAATTTTATAAAATGCGTTTTTCTCATCACTAAATCAGCAAAAATATATTTCTTACATTAAAATTGAAAAGTCTAGAAAAGAAATAGCTAAATTGGAAATGTCGACAACTAAAAAAAAATATAAAAACTCAAAACTTCGAAAAGTGGACTTTTTAGAAATCGAAAAAAGTCGAAAAGCCGACTTTTTTCACCTATCCGTGCAAATTACAGGTCGCAATTTTAAAGATATTTTGAAAAAAATTAGGTACATACGATTTTCTAGCCCAAGGAAATCGAAATTTTATTTCATTAGTATTACTTAGTATCGAGATAAAATCTATGTAATTCAAATAAGTTTTATATGCACAGAAATCATGGTAGTACATTTTTTGTTGATCGTTCTATATCGGTGTAGGGTATTATAATTTCATATTTTTTTGGGAAATTTGTTTTTAAATTTTAATAAAATTTAGAAAATACGTAAAATTTATTTAAAATTCGAAATAAGTACTGAGATTGAAAAATTTTTAACAAAAATGAAACCACTAAACTTACAGTTTTTAATCTTTTTTTATTTGATTGAAAATATTGTTACAATTTACAAAAAAAAAAAAAATAAAATATTTTTATTGTTCTAATCACTAATGATGAAATTTTGGTTTTATAGTGCTTTCTGTCACTTTATTCGAACAGGTTGTCCATCTCCGTTTAAAATCTACCACACTTTTGGACACCTTTTTCGTGCTCTTAAATTCTCTTTTAACAAGAGCCCAATATCTCTCCACTGGACTTAGCTCCAGGCAGTTTAGAGAATTTGCCTCCCTTGGTATAAATACCACATTATTGTTCTTTTACCACTCAAGACCTTTCTTACCATAGTGACAGAGTGCCAAATCAGGCCAAAAATAAGTGGCCACATTAAGAAGTCTTATGAATGGAAACATTATTTTTTGTAAACATTCCTTGATGTAAATTTCGGTATTTATAGAGCCTTTTTGCTTGCCATACCAAGAACTTTTTGGGAAATTTTGTCTGCTATTGGGTCCTAAACTTTTCTTCAACATTCCCTCGAGCATCTGCAATATATAAAAGCAGGTATATATTTTGTATACAATTTGACTTCAATTTCCGAGCTCTGTCTTTTGCCTCTAAATTTTTAGCAGAGTTCCTTTCAGGAACTTTTTTAGTCTTGTAGGCTTTTAAACCTTCATTGGCTTTAACTTTTCGTACCAAATAGTCCGATCACTGACCTAAACGAGCAGCTTTCCTACCAGAGGTGTTGGAAGCTCTTTGGAAAATGCTTTCTATTTTTTGGGTTTAGAAACATCATGTGGACAATTCCTTCTACCTGTACCAGGTTTTATATCAACGGACAAGTTCTCTCGGTAATATTTAATAACATTGTAACAAGTTTTACGGCAAACCTTTGATTGTTTGGCCAACTTTTTGTAGGACCATGTTGGGTTTTGTTGAAAATATTTAATAATTTTAGTACGCACTTCAAAGGTAACTTGATCAAAAAAAAAAAAAAATCAAATAATACTTGGGTTAAAAGTTTTAATGAAAAACGTGTGTTAAGAATTAGAATGAGTCCTTAGAATGAGTTTCGAAAAATGTAAATTAAATTAGGTAACATTTTGTAAATGTAGACTAATATAATCTTACACTTAATTCTTTTCCTTCTGAGAATAATTTTGTTATTTAGAAATTTGAATAATTTATTAAACACACACAGAGGAAACAGATTCGTAATATCAACTGAATTTGTTGCCAGTCGAATGATATGGTTGAAAACATGGAATTTTATGGTTCTATCTACAAAAAGTCAGCTGACAGAGAACTGTGCAGCATAACTCTATTCCAGTCTTAAATTTACACAAATCAATCAATTATATTATAAGTAATCACAAAAATATAAAAATTAATCACAAAAATTTTGCTTTATCAGCTATAACATCTCTAATGAAAATTAATTAAATCTCTAAAGACAAAATAGCTGTGTGGTTTCTCAGAAAAAAATTACACATAAAATACATTAAACAAATAGAAAAGCTAGGACTGACAATTTTAACAAATAAATAAATAAATAAATAATTGATTTTTAAAACAAACATTTACTATTACAAAATTATGCCCTTGACACATGCTACTGCACTCCTACTGTGACAAGGTTTGTGACAACATAAAACATCAGCAGAAATTTATAAATAAAATAGAATTGATATTTACATTTTCATTTAATCTAATGCCAAATGGTATTGTAAAGTATGAGAATATTTTCAATATCAATATTTAAATGTTAATGACAACAAACTGTTAAGGTTTTTTTTATATTTTTGTTTTGTAAATACGAAAATAATTCCCAATACTGCTGCTATACAAATGGCTGCAAACAATACAGTGACACTGTCAGTGACAATAAATGGCAACAGCAATAGTAAAAGTAATAATAATTCTCAAGTGGCATATTTTCGAAACGTACTTGTTCGTAATATAAATGTTATTACACTACTATCAACACCACAAATGAGGTTTTTATTTATAAAGTGAAAACGAAAGATTAAAGGCAAAAATAACTAAAACCTATTACAAGCGAAGGGGAAAATATTAACGATAGCAGTTGGTTTTGGTTGGTTTCATGTTTAATTTTCTTTTGTATTAAATAGGTCATGGGTAGGTAATTATTATGTTTGTAACTACTACGAGTGCAATATATTGCAATGAAGTATTATCGATTTGTGGTTTTAGAATTTTGCCACTTAATTGATATTTGTGGTTGTTCATGAAGTAAAACTAACATTATAAATTTCCAACATTGAGATTAACTTTTTGTTTTAGAATATTGATTTACTTACTTGATGTTTATTAAAGGAAACTGCTGTTAATTTACGTATAGATGGTCATAGACAAAATGTTTTAATCACTTTTATGATTTAGCATAAAGGTATATCTGGTAAATTTGATAACTAGTTTATGGATACGCATATAAACATATTTTTTAATATTAAACATACATAAGAGTTCATGTAAAGGATGCCCTAAAGAAGATGATGATTTGTGTTAATTAAAATGTGGTGTAAATTCACAAATGCACAATTATTAATATAATTATGAAATTAATTTTTGTTTAGCTTAAAATTAGTAAGCATATATTCATTATAAGTTTTCTATTAACTGTGACAATTTACACAGCCATGTCATTTAACTACACTCATGTGCAGGTGGCTTAAGTTAGACGATGATAAATAGAACGTACATAGACCAGAGGCATTTTCAAACGATTGACTCAGCAAACTGTCCATGGAACATGACGTTAAATTATTTGCAATACTCACCAACAAACAAATCGTTTTAAACACGTCCATTAAAGGTTTCAAATGTGTGGCAGTTGGTATAAGAGTATTAGTAAATCGTTACCTAAAACGAAAACGGCCCCAACAAACAACAAATTTTATATCGACTCTATATGGAGTCTGACCCAATGCAACATCCTTCATACCAGAAGGAACTGTTGCGCCAATATAACGTTGTGATTCTTGATTGGTAGAACTTTAGTCTCTTTATGATGTACTTATCCGGATGTTATTTGAAGAGAATCTGAGACGGCCCTTAAGGTAGCATTTTTACAGCTTTGAATTTTTCTCCACTGGGAATAACTCAACGAAAGAGAATACTGTTACGAATGTGCAATGACGATTTGAATTCAACGGTCTGCAACGACTGCCTGCAGCATTCATCATGTTTGAAGGCACGTCCATCAGTAGCATTCGGTTATTGGCATTGTTTGTAAGTATGGCAACACTAAATGTTTGGGCTGCTGCCAATGACATCGAAGGCTCTGGAATTCGAATGTACTAGTATGTCCGTTAAGAGCATTGTAGACGATTCCCGATAGATGGCGCGTGTATAAATAGTGGCAGAGCTGGTAGTCGTGAGTGGAGTTGACCATTGTCGCTGTTAGAGTTAACTTCAACTGTCGTGTACATGTGTGTTTGTACATTATGAAGTTTGTGTGCATTTCTGCGAATTGATAAACGTATATAAAGACACTGAGTGACTATTTAATTCTGTTGTTGTACATTCTAAATAAATAAAGAGTTCTTACAATTTTAAACTACTAAAACTGATTTTAATTGCAATCAAAATTATCCGGTTTATTTAAAGGAAATAAACCCACGTTTTTAAATGGTAAAAACGTAACAATATAATGGAGCAGCATAGATTATCAATGACCGACCAGGTTTCTTTATTCGTTCTTCAAGTGCTGCCGGCTAGTGTCTTGATGACTTTGTTGCTATTTCGCAATTTGTGCGAAACAGGCTATTAAAAGTTGGACAATTGATTTTTTATGGTTCCGTGGCGAAATTATTTATTTCATCGAGATACGTTGTGGCCCATCGCCATGTTCATATAATTTGGTGATTGCCTCCATATCTTGTAGGATCGCTGGGAGTTTAGAGAAGTATAACTTAAACAAAAACTTTGACACGACCTAGCTCTGATGGACTTCTTGTTTAACTCTGGTAGGTTTTGACCACGAAAGACTGAATGACACACAGATAATTCACTATACGTTTCTTGATTGTTGAGCATTATGGACTGCAGAATGTGCAGGAATAGTGTGATGTGACCTTCGAGAGGTCAATTACCACTAGCATAGTCCGTTCACAGGGCCTCTGGTGGTTTAATTCCTGTAAGATCCGAGTGACTATGAAGGATGAGGCTGTAGTGGTGGTGTGCTTCATGCGGAATCGACGATTCTGATGAGCTGCTGTTTGTTGACGTGTCATCTGGGGTAGGAGAAAATATTAGAGTGTCTAATTAGTTCTTGCAAAAACATAAAATTTGTTTTTATGATAAAATGTTTTTTTCTTTTTTTTTTTTTTTTGTAAAAAAAACTAAATTTTAATTAGAACGACATAGGACGATTTGCATTTTTGCTAACGATATATAATGCAAGTTTGTGTTTTGAACATAACCCATGGCAAAGATTTCTGTTGGTGGTAGTTGTACTCGGAGTAAGTAACAGAGTAGCTATGGTAGTGTTTTAGTTTTAACAACATCAATAAACACATAGAAAATAATTTTAGTGTTGACCAACTGACAACAATTAAAATCAACTGCTTACCTATAATTTTACATGTGTATAATTAAATATTTCAAATTCACATAATAGTTTTGTCATATGATTTTACAAATTTAATCAATTTAAAATAAAATTGGCTGGAAATTTTATTTTACATTTATTAATACAATTAAGAATTGGTTGGCAATTTTAACTCAAGTCCAAGAGAAATACAATTTTAAGTACAGTTTTATCAAAGACTAATTAATACAATTTATTTACTAACTTTTGTTGTTAATTATACCCTTCACCATGAGTGGCAAGGGTATATATATGGGCATTTCCACCGAAAGGTCCACCGAGACCAAAAAATTAAAAGTTTTTGAAAACACTTTTTTTTATCATATTTTCATAGGTAAACAATCAAATTTAAACAATGTAAAGAAATTTTTCATTTATTCATAACCCATTTCGAGATATTCGAATGCAAAGCCGCTCAAGGGCAACTTTTCTCATTTGAATATTTATAATGCACGTTTTGTTTTGATACAAGTTCTGAAAGAGAGACATTATGCATTGACTTTGGATATCTAAAATCTTCCTGGGGGTACAAAGAGTCAAAAAAGAATGCATAAGAAACTATGCGATTGCAAATAACTGTAAATTTTTGGTTTGCATTATCACATATTTCAATGTCCCGTGCGACATTGAAAAACCACATTTGTTATCAGTGCGTCGAAAGTACTTGCAGAAAACTTATCAAATAATGAATGCAAACACAGATATTTTATACAAATAAAATAAAAAAAACCTTACTGAAAAATAAAAAGATTTATGATCTTGGAACTTATATAAAGTTGGTCCCGTGCGACATCGTAAGTGTGAAATTTAAAAATTTAAAAATAATTTTTTTTCTTAAATAAATGATTTATTTAAGTAAATACATACTTTTAAATTATTTAAATATAGATGAGCAAAAACGGTGCCGAAAAAAATAAAGAAAGTTGCAAACGGTGGAGAGAAAATATGAAGGTAGATCAAATAAAATTACAAAACAATAAATTAAAAAACAAGGAAAGAATGAGGAATGCTAGGCAAAAGTGGAAAGCGTTGGCTGAAGGGAAAACTGAAATAATTGAAGAGAACAAGCGATATGAGCGCATACGTAAGAGGCAAAGTCGGGAGAAGCTCTTAGAAATGCAAAATGCAAAACAAACACAAAACAAGCCTTACAAATGTAAGCAAACCTTTGCGAAAGCTGTAAAAAAAGTGGAGAATGCGTTCCCAAAAGACATGGACAAAAAATTTAAAATACTTGAAGTTTTGTTTAAAAAATATAATCTACCAAATCAAGAAAACAAAAACAATTCCAGCAATAAATTACAAGAAAGTGTAGTTAATTCCATCAAACTGTTTTATATGAACGAAAACATTAGTGTACAAGCTTCGGGGAAGAAGGACACAATTTTATTTGAAGGAGAATTAATTGCAAAACGCTTTATGATAATGACAGTGTCTGAAGCATATGAGCTGTATAAAAAAGATTACCCAAACGAAGCAGTAGGCAAATCTACTTTTTTTAAAATCCGGCCACGCTATATTCAATTAATAAATAAAATGCCACACAATATGTGTGTTTGTATGTACCATGCCAATTTCGGCTATTTGTTGGAAAGCTGCGCAAAAATTATACCTTCGTTTCCCAGCAATTTCGAAAGCTTTCTAAAATCTGTTTGTTGCAATATTTATAATGAAAATTGCATGACAAGCAATTGTAAGAAGTGCATAATGAATTTAAAATATGAGTTTATTCCTCTAGCATATTTACCAAATATGGAGGATGAAGTAAAGTGGCAGCAATGGCGAAAAATGGGTAATCATATAGCTCTTACCAATACCGTTGCAACTTTTTCTGATCTAATATTTGATGTGGAAAGAAAATTACCCTCTTTTAAAACTCATTTTTTTGTGAAAAGAGCTCAGCAAAAGTATTTTGAGGAAACCAAAAGCAACTTAAAGCCTACTGAACTAGCCATTCAAATAGATTTTGCCGAAAATTATAGGTTAATAAACCAAAATGAGATCCAAAGTGCTCATTTTAGCTATCGTCAGGTATCTATTTTTACTTGTGTAGCTTGGTCGGTAGGAGCTACAAAATCGTTTGCAGTCATAAGCGATAAGCTGACGCATAACAAACACGA
Organism: Calliphora vomitoria; assembly: GCA_942486065.2. Classification (NCBI taxonomy): domain Eukaryota; kingdom Metazoa; phylum Arthropoda; class Insecta; order Diptera; family Calliphoridae; genus Calliphora; species Calliphora vomitoria. The sequence continues at coordinate 1,225,488 of OW818030.2, forward strand.
TGTCTTTATTTTTTTGAAAAAGCTCTTAATTGAAATTAAGAAATCGTATGGATGTTTTTCAAAAATATTTATTTTTTCTGATGGGAGCCGCTCTCAGTTTAAAAACAAGTTTATTTTATCAAGCCTAGTGGATGTAATACATGAATTGGGATGTTCCTCAGTAGAATGGAATTTTTTTGCAAGCTCACATGGAAAGGGAGCCGTCGATGGAGTCGGAGCAGTTATCAAAAGGAAAGTTTGGCAGATAACAAAATCCAAAAACGTTGTTATACCCGATGCATTTTCATTTTATCAATGTGCACAACATAACATAAATGGGGTTAGAATGTATTTTATGTCATCTGATCAGATTGAAAAGCATTCCTTGTTATATAACTTAGACGTAAAATGGAAAAAAGTAAAAACCATTCCAGGTATATCCCAATTTCACTTTTTTTGTTGCGATGGACAAGAAATAAAAGCAGCTAGGACTGCATATTCTAAAAAAAACTATATTTTATAATTCTGATACTATTTTCATTTACATTTTTTTATTGAATTTACTACTACTCAATCCTTATTCATAATACATATTTTTGTTAAGTGTTTAATTTGTTGATATTACAATATATGGAAATAAATAAATTGAATACTTCTGTTAATTTAAATCATTTATACTAGGCTTATTTATATATTATTTCGTAAAAAAAAACAAAAACAACACAAATGTCATGATGGAAAAAAATGTCCCGTGCGACATGTCCCGTGCGACTGTGATTAAAATTAATTAAAAAAAAAAGGATAACTAATTTTTGCATAAAATCAAAACCATTTTTAAGAGACATCAATCCACAACATTTTAAAATTTGTCACATTGAAATATTGCCTCAGGTTTCGCTGAAATTTTCATTTGAATTGTTAGCCGCAAAAATGACTTCTGTTTTTGTCCCGTGCGACTGCCTCGGTTTTTTGTCATTATCTTGAAAATGAAAATTTGCCCAAAATCAAACTTAGCACCAATAATAGGGCTAATTAAGAGCTATATATTAACAGCCATATGCATAACAATTTACAAGAGCTTTATAAACCAATTATAAGCAAATTTACATAAAGTTGTATTCATAAACGATTAATAGCTCAAAATACATTTGATAAACCTTTAATAAGTGTACAAATTTTAAAGTTCGTTCGACCCTTCTTTAAACCTACTATAAAGTATTATTTTTACATTTTATCTTGAAAAAAAGGGAATTTTAAAGATAATTCTTCATAAATTTGCAATAATAGTCGATATTATTGCAAATGATAAATATAATTTTAACTCTGCTGGGAAATATGGTCCACTTTAATAATATAAAATTTTGTTCCATATTTCTCCGGCAGTGAACTACATGAGGTTCGCAAGTTAGTTTTATTACCATTTTTGTAATTTATTGTTAACCTGTAACGGCATGTAGTAACTAAATGCGTTAACATTGTGGAAGAAGGTCCACACAATCTAATATATCCACTCTGGAATTAAAATTATGTGTTTCTTTATAGAAATGTATTAATTTTTGTTAAAATTTAACAAAATGACAATAAAAATAAATTAATAAAACAAATTATAAAACAGTGATGTTTATTTTATCACAGAATATTCGTCATTCGAATACTTTTAATAATAATTGATCTAAAATATATAAAAACGTTTGTATATTAATGCATTTTAGCTTAATATAAACTTACTAGAATCAAATAAAATTTTGTTCTCTAAATATTAGTTTTTATCTTCAAAAATGTATTATTACTAAAAACAAACAATGAAAAAAAGAGAATTAACGAATATTTTATCCTAATTGCAAGCAACACTAACAACGAAAAATGGGAAATAACAGAGAAGCATTGTCAGCTTAGACAAAAAACAGTACATTAGTTATTGTGCCTTTAACAAACGTTTATGAATACTATACTTTTATAAATGATTTTTAAAGCTAAAGTGTTTGTTAACAAATTTGTGTTTTAAATCTACAATAAGTTTTTTTTATGCATATAGCCGTAAGCCTTTTGTTAAAATAAAAATCCGATTTATTTTGTCTTTTTTTAACTTTAAATGTGTACGACGGTCCCGTGCGACATGATGGAATTGCCCATATATAAGTTTGTCATTCCGTTTGCAATTTCTACATTTTTCATTGGCGACCCCATAAAGTATAAATATTCTGGATCGTTATAGATAGCGAAGTAGATATAGTCATGTCCGTCTGTATGTTAAAATCAACTTTCCGTAGCCCTCCAAATAACTAACAAACATAATTGAATCATCAATATATCGGGAATTATTCCGGCTCGGTCGCTATTTGAAATCGAGAAAATCCGCACACAAATGGCTGAGATATAAGGAAAAAACATGGACAACCTCGATTTTTGGTATATTTTTTTATCTATATCTGGATTGCTATGTCATTAATATAGACAATATGGATATCTAATGATAGATTTTTCAAAGCCCATTGCAAAGATTTATATAAGGCTATAGTAATTTGGACCTACAATGGTTCAAAATCGGGAAAATTATTTTTTAACCCGAATATTTTATATTACCACAAAACATTTTTTTCATCATTTTTTTTCACTAATAAATTTAAAAAGAATTTTCAAAAAATTTAAAAAAAAATTTCGAAAAAAACAATTTTGAAAAAAAAAAATTAAATTGTGAAGAACAATCTGAAAAAAAAAAAATTTTGAAAAAAAAAAAATTAATTTTGTTTAAAAAGAATTTTCAAAAAATTTAAAAAAAAAAATTCGAAAAAAACAATTCTGAAAAAAAAAAAATTAAATTTTAAAGAACAATTTGAAAAAAAAATTTAAATTTTGAAAAAAAAAAATTAATTTTGTTTACCTAAAATATATCAAATTTTGAAGTATAATTTGGTGAAGGGTATATAAGATTCTCTTACTTGTTTTTATTATTTTTAGCTTTTGGAAGAATAGTATCGTCTGGTTAAGCTATGGAGCTTATTTGAGACATATAAATATTTGTATGGGCACAATTAATAAAATCTAATCATTTATACATATATTATATGTTAGAAAATTACAACACACTTGATTTGTTTACATTTATATTTTCTATTCTCTATATTCAAATATTAAATACAAATATAATAAGGTGTGAATTAAAAATTTTGTATACAAAATTTGAAACTTTATACACAATTTTTCTTAACAAATAATTCAAGCCATAAGCAATACCAAAAAATCAAGCACACAAAATCGAAAATAATTTCGAGTACTTTTAAAATTTTCTGTGTAGCGAAATGAATATAAGTTCTCAACAAATATAACAACCTTCTATCTTTGTAAAATTTAATACTAGTTTTACAATTAGATAAAGTCAATTGGCTAAAAAGTTATACTCTGTGTGTTTGTTTTCCATTAATGTGGGTTTATTTTCAAGTCATTGTCTTTTATTCAACATTCAACCAATGCGGGTTTTGGTCACACAAATTACCACATAGATAAACACACACACTAACTAATTTTAAAGCCAGACCGATTAGATAATATGACTTTTAAATTGCTTTGATATGTATGTACAATATAATAATTAGACATTATGAAAATTAAATACTTGAAATTAATAAACATTTCTAATCAATGGTGTATAAATGGTAAATTTACTTAAATAATTAAAACTTGTCCTTTAATTTGACAAAAATATACAATTTATAAATGAATGAATAAAAATGCTTAAATGTATATAATTACACTGAGGGACACAAGCACGTAAGAATTTTGATGCACATTTGTAAAGGGATATATTTGTGTGTTTAATACTTGTAACATTATCCATCAACCAGACGTATAGTTAGGTTCTACAGTATGTCTTTATTTTTTTTTTTTTTTTGCAATTTACCATGTAAATCTTTACAAAATGAAAATGAACAAATATTACATACTCGTAGATACTTCCTTATACAACCAGCAATAGTTGTAGAAACAATAATAGTAGAAGTAGTAGTAGTAGTAGATGTAGATGTAGTAGCAGTAGTTTTGAAAGTGGAAGTGGTATCAATGAACAAGTACATTATTCAATTTTGGTCTTGGCTTTTCCTGTCTAGTGTATGTTATGGCATCTTGCAGTTCATGTTGTTAAACTATCTCTTCAAGTTTGTTGTAGCAACATAACGTACACTCCCACGTACATTAGATCTGTCCTTAAAAAATAGATTTGCTGTGATGGGTCTAAATTTGTTCTTGAGATCAATCGGATAAGTAGAATCCCTGCCGGGACTCAGGTGGAAGTTGCAATATTAGATAAATAATGGTACTTTTTGTGATAACTTAAAAAGCATTTCTATTTAAACAAAACGTTTTTAACATCTTCTGTCTTTGTCTTCTAAAATTGATCAGTCTTACAAAGTATAAAACGTTAATTTCTGGTAAAAAATATCAATGTTATACGCGTTTTATCTGATCATTTTTTAGCTTATTTTGTTTACACAATTTTACTTGCAAAAAAAAACAATGGGTAAACAACAAAAAATAATGTTTTTTTTTTTTTTGTTGGAAAATAATTTTCTCATCTTTGTGCGGAAAACCACACACAATTAGTCAATTTCTGACTTTTCCTACAGTATCAGTTTAGCACAAATAACGCTTTAATTTATTTAAAAAATGTCGATATATTGTCGTGAGATTGTTCACCCTCTTGTGTGGTTTTTCACACATGTGTAATTTCTATATATTTTGCACTAGAAACAGTATTTCTTTTTTATCAAATTTGCTTTTGTCGGCCGAAATATTTGGGTAAAATGTGTTGAAGATGGCAAATAGATAAATATGTTATTGATGTTGTCAAAAAAAATCATGTTGCTAGTGTAAAATACAAATACGTATGTGTGAAAACTTACGCAGCGTAAACAACAACGTTTTTTGAGTGTGAGATGTGGGCTAAGTAGCTAAAATTTAAAAAAAATGTTTTAGCTAAAACCTATCCTAACCAAACCTATTTTTTAAGGGCAGGTCCAATATACATATAATCTTTTGGATGTATGTATGTGTGGCTATGTATACATACAAGCATTACCTAGCAGTTCTGGCTATGTATACCAAACTACCTGTCAATCGGGTCACCACTATGTGACTAGTTATTTTGTCGTGTCCTAGTCAATTGACCCTTATTACAAATATTAAACACCAGAGTACACATGGACACAAAGTAGCAATGGTATGTGAAATAAATACATTCTAACTTGCAGTATAAAAGAAATTTTAAAGTGACTACAATTTAGAGTACTTAGAGATACATGTGACAATTGCCTTGATTACCTGGGATATATAAAGTAACCAATTGACATATATTTGCATTGAAAAAATATACAAATTGTAGTCAACTAAGTAACTAGACATTGGTGGAAAGTACTGTGTAAAAGGTATATATTTGGATGTATGTATTCTTTAGTATTTTAGTATGCAGAACTGTTGGGTACTTTAAGCATTATGTTTCCGTATGTATTTCATATCTATGGAAACTTTAACTACTAGTGTATATCATATTCTAACATATGTGTAAATTGCTATGAAAAAAAAAAGAAAAAGATGAGTGGTTATAATTTAGAAAAGAGAGAACATAAAATAAAACAACAACAGGTATAGAAAATTTACATTGAAGTTAAAATAATTTGTGTATTAAAAAAGAAACAGGATGTAAAAAAAAATTTAAAGTTTCACTCTTGTGTAGCATATTGAGCACCTGATTCAAGAATAATTGTTGAAAAAAAAACCAACAAAATTTTATAACTTCTTCATAGTTATACATTTTCTAAAAACAAAATATTCCTATTTGAATATGGAATAATGTGTTATACGAACATAAGAAGTAGTTTGTATTTTTTATATGTATTTGTTTTAAATTCTAATTTATGCTGTAATATTGAAAATACAGATAGGTTTATATACATAATTTTATACATATTCTCCAGTCTTTCAAAAATAATATAATAAATTTTAAAGTTTTTTTCTTACAATTAAAATATTTTGTTTATTAACTGCAAATCCGAAATTTGACAGCAAGAAATTCAATAAATACAGTTGTTGCATTTTGAAATATCTTTAATTTTTAAGGGTTAACTTAAAATGTTTCTAATGTTTGTACAACAATTGCCCCACTTAGATTGCCGGGAAATGCTTAAGTATGATAGTTGTACATTTAGTTTAAATCGTGCTCCAGTTTTACTTTTCTCCTGAGGTGTCATTTAAATAAAAGTTTGTATAAGTTGAAGCCAACAAAAACAGACGCATGCTGTGATATTGTACCACCTGGTTTTAGTACTTTTGTAATAAGTACGTGATATAGTATGTGCGGTATGTGTTGGGGCTACAGTTTGGTAAAGTTATTTTTAACTAGATTCTTGTACATACAAATGTGGTACTTACATACATACATGTGTGCATGGAAATATTAAATAACAATTCCTACATTCACGCACACTGCCAAACACTCACCGATACACTTATTTTTGTCACGTAATTTTACAGTATTTTGCTATCCAACAAAACGCAAACGAAAATGTGATCGTACGAATTAGTTCTATACTTAAGTTAAATAGTTATTAAAATCTTAAAGCTAAATGAATTACTAAAGTATAATATTAAAATTTGTGTTTATTTTAACTTTTATTTCAAAATCTGACTTATATTATTCAATCTTTATTTCTACAATTTAGTATTTCTATTTTCCGTTTATCTCTTTTTTTATACTTAAGTTAATGAGAGTATGTGTTGGTTTCCATGTACTTTCCTCTCATGACATATTTTTTTTTATGGAATTGTGCAAAACCCCCATTGCTGCAGAGATTATAAAGTTTTTTAATGGTACATTCGCATGTCACTGTAAGTTTATTTATGCGTGTATATGTGTGTGTGTGTGCGTGTGTGTTGTTAGCTTCAGGTGTAAAGTAGAGAACATGCTTTTTAAAAGTTAATTAAATGATTCACGTAACTATTAAATAAACTATTTGCCAAGATTTCAGTAAAAAAATAAACACTTTGCTAGATTAAATCATGGAGCAAACATAGTCAAAAAAAACACTGGGTTGAATTTTGTATGACAACATTTTGAAATGAGACACAAGTGTTATTTGAGGAATCAGCTTTAGAATTTTGTACAATTTTTTTTATACCCTTCACCTTCGTGAGAAGGGTATATATAAATTTGTCATTCCCTTTGTAATTTCCACAATATAATTTTCCGACCCTGTAAAGTATATATATATTCTGGATCCTTATAGATAGCGGAGTCGATTTAGCCATGTCTGTCTGTCTGTTGAAATCAATTTTCTGAAGACTCCAGATATCTTCGGGATCCAAATCCTCAATAATTCTGTCAGACATGCTTTCGATTTAAAATTTTTTTTTTTTTAATTTTATTTTAAAGTATATTTGGTAAAGGATATATAAGATTCGGCACAGCCTTGTTTTGTTTTTTTTAACATTTGTACTTGAAATGAAAATAAAACAAGTAACAGCGCTATAGTGGCTGTACTCAATCTTGTATACCCTTCATTAAATTATACTTTAAGATTAAATTACAAAAAAAAAAAAAAAAAAAATTAAAAAAGTGGGTTAAATTTTTTTGCCGATTTTGACCTATTGTTGGTTCGAATTTCTTTGGCATTATATACGTTGGTCTTTGAAATGCCATTAATTCTAACCATATTGTCTATGTACATTACATATTAGTCGAGATATAGTAGGTAAACAAATTATATATAGCTGTCGTTTTTTTGCTTATATCTCTGCCATTTTCTAGGTTACGGAAATGGCAGAGTTATACGGATTTTGATGAAACTTCAGAGAAATATACCATGGTGTAAAAGGATTAAACTTTAATCAAAATTATTCCTTTGATGTATTTGGGGTCAAAATAAAAACGATTTTTAAAAACCCTAAAAAGTTTGAAGACCAAGAATTGAAGATTGTTGTAAAACTCAACAAGAGCTCGCAAAATCATTGTGAGCTTCTCCAGCAGTAATTTTAAAACGCTTGCAGGATTCATTCAAAAGCAGGGAAATTGAGTACCATACGAATTGAAGCCGAGAGACCTTGAAAGACGATTTTGCATTAACGAAAAATGGATCCATAACGATAACCCGAAGCGTAAGAGATCGTATGTGAAGACCGACCAACCAGCCGAATCGACACCAAAGCCAAATATCCATGGCGCTAAGGTAATGCTCTGTATATAGCAAAATACAGAGCTTTACGGGCAGACATGAAACCAAATGTTTTAAAATATAAGCTAAAATGTTTAAAACATTCCGACTTTTTAAGTCATATATCCAATAGTTAAATAATTTCCTGAAGTTTCACCAAAATTCATAAAAAGTTTAACGTTTCCCGATTTCATTGAAATCTTCAGTGTATGTATATAGTTAAAGCAATCTGAATTTGTTTTGTTAAAACTGAACAACAATATACAAAAATTATACCAAAAGTTGATTCTTGCCGAAATCTTTAAAGTTCAAAGCTCAATTACGAAATCATTATCATAATAACTAAACGAGACTGTTTTGGCTTTTATTCCCCTATATATCCCTAATAAATTTTTACATTCTTAGACATTTTTTAACAAAACGTATAAAAGTTTATATTTGGTTTAAAAAAAAATTGTCCTTTTTGGGGCGGATATTTTTAACAAACATGTTAGTTAGAAACAAAGTTATTGCATTTAGAAATCCTCAAACCAAGTAAAATTTGTTATTGTAAAAGATTAGATGTGGAATAATTAGCTATAGCTTGCGGGAATTTTAAATAACTCCACATTCTTAAAACCCATTTCGTACTTATATATCATTTTAGAATGATAATTCTGCATTGATTCTGATTCCGTTATGAATAATAGTATATATTGATATTTGGTACACCTTTTTCCTCTTGTGAAAACATTTCTATAATTCAGATCTAAAGAGGCACGGCTTTTGTACCAAAAAAACAAATAAAACAAGTAACTAAATAACTTAATAGCAATTATTATTGGAACCTAAGTTTTCAGAATGTCATCACTTTATTTAGCGTCATTTAAAAGCACTTATAACTTGATCGATTGCAAAGTAAATGTATTGTATATAAATAATTTTGTTATACGTTTCATCATAATAATTAGTATTATTGCTTGTTATTTGATAACTTAATTATTTTCTAAATTATTTGCAAAATACTAATCAAAAATTATTTGAATTGTTTTTTCTACCTGTTTTAAATTTTGCTTTTATAGTTCATATTTAATTGTTATAAAAATATAATTATTAACGATTACTAAACACGCACATATAAAATAAAATACACTTAGACACGAACATATACATTAAGGTGTTACTTTTTTTCTAATTTCAAGGAGAGCAGGTTGAAGTAGTGTGGCAATGGGTATAATTCTATTGAAAATTTCGTATTAATTATGACACAATAAACCGTACTGAATTTCTTGAAATTCCAAAACAAATTGTTTTCATAAAAACCACCCTAATATTCATAGTAAATTCGTATATTTAAATACTCATTTAAATAAATAGTAGGAAAAACAAATTCATTAAATTATTTGAAGTATTTATTTAGTTTAGTTGTTGTTGTGTTTGTAGTAGCAATAATTGTAGCACTGGAAGCAATTGAATTGGTTTGTTATATTTTGTAACTTTATTGTAAATTGAATGTAAATATTTACAAAATCATAATATAAATATAATCAATGAAATAATCATAATAATAGTTGTTAGAGTGCAAACACACATATTTACACTTACTCACATAAAAATTTAGTGTGAGTAGGATTAATTTATAACTTTATTTAATACATTCATATCGTTACCTGAAATGCTAAACAACGCACCATCAAAAAATATCGAAATTAAATCTCTTATTGATTACGATTCACTATTTCATACTACATAGTTATGCGTACAGAATATTGAATTTCAACTATCAAATAACGTTTACAATTTGAATAATTAATTAATAAACTGATTTTTTTTTAATAAATTTAAATATTTAGTTTTTTTGCAGCCTTTATGAAAATTTAATGAAGCACATCTTTTAGGTTAAATAACTAGTAATTGAAATAAATAAATAAAAATAAAAACATAAAAAATATATTTGGTCAATTCACAAGGTCTCTTATCATGTCACATTGTCATAATATCCTAATATTTCACAATGATTTTTATTGCTTTTCAAGCAAAAAATATCCTAGTCGTGATATATTAGGACATTATGACAATGTGACTGAGACTTTGTGAATTAACCAATTATTTAAAAACGTAAACTTATAAAAAGTGATTTTTGGTGACGATATGTAGAATTGATATTGGCGTATGTGTTGTTTTTTTACGTGTATATTAAAATATATGCAAACCTAACAAGTGGAAATTTTTATTTGATTAACATTCAAATCTAAATTACTATTTGCTTTTAGGAAAAAATATAAATATTTTCAAAATAAGCCAAATTTTGTAAAATTGTAAGCGAATAATTGTAAACATGTTTATTATAGCTGGCATTCAAGATATACGTTGCGTATGATTAATGACTAATGAGCTCATAAACATTTGTATACGTACCCGTGAGAGATGGGAACTAAAACAAAATTTGTCACATGACTAGAACCAAAACCACAAGCATCGGTTCTATTTCTAACAGTGTATATAAATGGAAAATAACTCTTTAATATGTCTTTGTCCTAGGAGAGGGTAAATTGATACATTTTATACATACGCCACTGAACTAACCCAGAATTAAACATATTTAACCAATGAAGAGATATAGAACGTTTAAAACAATTGACAAAAAATTGCCGCTGGTTTTCACTTGAATTTAGTACTAGCCTCCAGGATATTTACGTTAAAATGTGTTACAAAATCAGTTTTTGGTCTGAAATATGAGTGATCATAGATCAAGCTCTTTTTCTCTATTAAACGCTTATTTACGAAGTTATTGACGATTTAAGATTTTCGTACAAAAGCCGATTTTTGGTCTGAAATATGAGTGATCACGGATCGAGTTCTGTTTCTCTATTAAAAGCTTATTTACGAAGATATCGACGATTTAAAATCAATGTTTGGTCTGGAATATGAGTGACCATAGATCGAGCTCTCTTTCTCTATTAAACGCTTATTTACGATTTAATATTTTTTAAGATGTTCGTACAAAAATCGATTTTTGGTCTAAAATATGAGTGATCGCGGATCGAGCTCTGTTTCTCTATTAAATACTTATTTAAGAAGATATGGACGCTCTAAGATTTTATGTTATTTTCGCTATATAGAGACGCATATATGGAGACGATCTAAGATTATTCAGGAAGATATCGACGTTTTAAGATTTTTTTAGATTTTTGGTTAGAAATATGAGTGATCACAGATCAAGCTCCTTTTCTGTATTAAACGCTTAAATACGAAGATATCGGCAAATTAATATTTTTTGAAATTTTCATATAGAAATCAATTTTTGGTTTAAAATATGAGTGATCGCGGATCGAGTTTCTTTTCTCTATTAAATGCTTATTGACGAATATATCGACGATTTAAAATGGATTTTTTCTGGAATATGAGTGATCATAGATCGATAACGTTTTCTCTATTAAAGGCTTACTGACGAAGATGTCGACATTTCAAGATTTTTTGAGTTTATTAGTTAAAAGTGATCACGGAAGAAGCTCTGTTTCTCTATTAAATACTTAGTTATGAAGATATCGGCGATTTAAGATTTTTTGTGATTTTCATATAAAATGTTTTTCTCTATTAAACGCTTATTTTCAGAGGTATAAACGATTTAAGAGTTTTCGAGATTTTCATATAAAAATAAATTTTTGGTCTGAAATATGATTGATCATGAATTGAGTTCTGTTTCTCCATTAAAAGCTTATTTACGAAGTAATCGACATATTAAATTTTCATATACAAATTGATTTTTGGTCAGAAATATAAGTGATCAGGGATCGAGCTCTTTTTCTCTATTAAACGTTTATTTACAAAGGTATAAACGATTTAAGATTTTTTAAGATTTTCGTACAAAAATCGAATTTTGGTCTGATTTATGAGTGATCACGGATAGAGTTCTTTTTCTCTATTAAAAGCTTATTTTAGAAGATATCGATCTAATTTGTCTGTTGTAAATATGTTCTCTAAAAAATTTAAAAACTATTTGTTCCATTATTAGTGACTGTTATTATTAGTGACGATGTGTTTAATTAGTAGTAAAATATCCAGTACGGTATTGACCGTGAATTATAATTTTAAAATGGTTTTAATAAGCAATCTTTACATTTATTATAGATGGTTAATCACAATATTTAATAAGCAATTTTGAATCGTCTCAAAATGTGATTTCTCTTTCAGTTAAATAAATTTTATGAATTATTTGTTGTTTAGAATAATATTTTTGATATATTTTTTAGATTCGCACACAGAAATATGAATTTTTCACAAAGTCAATAAAGCTTTATGAATTCATTATATTTTACACACATGATTTACGAACAAGTGAAGCATAAATAATTTACTAAAATGAATTTGACACTAACATTTGCTTAGTTCACTTGTTTTCCCCATGCCAGCTCATTTTCTTTGGCTTTGTCTTTATAAGTTTGTTTATTTATTTTTCGGCAGCTTGATGAAAACAACATACTGCAGTTGAACTCAAGTTTATTTTATTTGTTATTAAAGGTTTTGAAATTTAAATAAACATTTTGAAAATCAATAAAAAAAAATTCAATATAAACCACAGTTGACATGATTTTTTTCATAAACATATTCTATTTTATCTCTTTCTTCAGTAAAATTTTTTAAAATGTTTCCTTATGGGTTACCATAGATGTAGTTGTTTGTATGTGTATTATTAGGTTTTGTTTTCTTCACAATCATGGAACAAATTAAAACAATTTCTTGGAAATCCCTTGTCAGAATCATTTTTATAAGTCTGTTAAAAAACCATTAACAATTGTGTGTGGGTATGTGTATGTGTAAAGGATATTCAAAAATATGTAGCTGTGTTAGTAAATAAACCGTACAAAATGCTTTACTAATTTGTACGATATGTTTTCTTGTCTTGAGTTTATTATTTTTGTGTTTTTTATACTCTTCTTTTAAGGGTATACAAATATAAGTTTGTCATTATGTTTGTAATTTAAAAATTTTTAATTTGCAACCACGAACAGCTAAGATATAAGCAAAAAACCACGACTAACCATATTGTTTTACCTAGTTTTGAGCAATATCTGGATTACTAAGTCATAGAAAATATGGGCAATGTGTATAACGGCATATAAGCAAACAACAACGACTACCTCGATTAATTATATATTTTTGATTTATTTTCGATTACTGAGTCATTAATATAGACGATATGTTTACCTAATGATAGACATTTCAGAGGCCTTTCCAACAACGTATATAACGCCATAGCAATTTGGACCTATAATGAGTCAAAATCAGGAAAACAATGTTTTAACCCGAATTTGTTTTACCAAAAACATTTTATTATCATTAAGATGTGGTTTAGCAAAGTAATTTAAAGTAATTTTTTTTCACCAAAAAATATTTATCTTTAAATATACTTTGGTAAAGGGTTTACATGAATCGGCACAGCCGACTATATAGTTCTCTTAGTTATTTTCAATTTCCTTTAAATCCATCCAATTTTAAAATAAAGCAAATAACAAATCTTCTTTTAAATAATAAAGGTTTTTAAATGTCCATGTATGTCCTTTTACGTTGTATTTATGACCTCATAAGTACCTGCATCTGGAAAAACAAAAATTGTTTTGTCCATGATCTGTGTGTTACTTGAATTGGTCGTTATATGGCTACTTATTGGTCTCGTTAAGTAGGAAAACAACATCATCCTCATCTTATCTTTTCCTATTTCTTTTTTATTTCGTAATTTCGACCTTTAACAAAATCTTAAAATACTGAGTTGACATTTTTGAGTTGTTATTGTTGTAATGTCAAAAAAAAAAAAAATATGTATAAAAATAATTTGTATATATTTGTTGTTTTTTGTTAAAGCTGCTGTAGTCTTTTTGAAGCAGTTTTGGTATTGTGTAAATATTTCCAACACTGAGTGGTTTTGGCAGCTTTCCAATGAGTTTGCTGTAAACACTTTAGTCATTTATGAAATTGAAGGTAGAAAATGAAAATAAAATATAAGTAGTTGTCTGTTTAAGGTGTTTTAGTAGGAAGGAGTATCAATCATATCTAAAACAAAGACTCACATTCACTCCACAATAATATAAATATATTTTACTAGACAAATTTAGAATCCAGCTATGCTTGATATGTCAATGAAATGTATGATTTGAAAATTTAAGTTTTTTAAGACACTAATTTTATAGTTATGGAGCACCTAGCATAAAGCAATTCAATTTTAAGAGAGATATATATCTAAAAATAGAATAGAATGCTTTATGAATAGTGTTTTCAATTCTATATATAATTTCTAAAGCTCTTTTATATATCTTTGCTTCTTTTCAACAAGCTCTTAGAAGTACTGAATTAACTTTGTAGTTTTTTGTACTGTTATCGGGCATCAAACCTTTTAATATCGATCAGAAAGTAGAATGGGTCTGGCATGAACAGGTCTATATACTATTAAACATTATAATATAATTAGCATATTTAAAATGAACTGAAAACTCGGACAATTTGCTAGTGCTTATCATAAATATTTTATCTACACATTTGTTAATATGTATGTAAATGCATAATTTATTTGTTGATTATAATTAAGGATTTGACATTTGCCGAAAATTGTTTTATGCAATATTATTATTGTTATTTTATGCCATTATAAACATAAATGTGTATTCATGCATTGGTTTTATTACGTTTTGAATTAAATTGAAAACAAATTTTAGTTGCAAATATCCACATAAAACTGCATCTAATAACAGAAAACTACTAACCAAATTTTGTTGATTTATTTACACTTTTAAAATAATTATGTTTTAACTTGAATGAACAATAATTTTGTTTTTTTTTTTTTTTTTAGAAGAATAACAATTGACAGCCATTATTAGTTTTAAATATTAAACGCTACAACAAATCCCTGAAAAAAACCATAGCAAAACCTAACGTAATGAAACTAAAAATAATCCAGCAAAAAATATTCTAAACGTGAAAGCAGTTTATTATATTTAGGTTAGTGTTTTAAATTGTAATATAACATGCAGCAAGCGAGTAATTCAGACTTCCGTTTTTGTATTCCTAAATATCTGTACTGAATCAGTACAGATACTTATTTAGGAATACATTGGTAGTAGGTTAGATTACATGGAAGTTATCACTTTGATAGTTTTAAATTAAATTACATTTTGTGCTGGGTTCATGCATGCATAATTTATACTTTTTAAAATATTTATAATTCGCAATATTTAAATTAAATCTATATATAATGTCTTATATTGGTAAAACCATTTACTAACATGCATCCATTATGTTATTGACATCAGTTTTCCGCTAAAATTTTCAAAATAATTATTTGAAAAGAAATACAAACAAATTCTATTTTAATATTTAGCCAAACACATACACACAACCGGACATACACACAATTCAACATGATTTTATTTATAACAAAATTTCATAACGAATTAGGAATTCACAAACTGGCATAATATGTATTACTACTTATTATTTAAAATTTTTATTATTTATTATGCATTGAAAATTCATATTACAAATTAACTTTTTGTAGTGATTGTTTTTGAAGCTATTGTTTAAAATACAAGAATAGGAAACTAACATTATGAATCTTCTTTTTTTTTACAATAATATGATCACTGTAATTATTTATATGATTCCGGTAACCGTAACATATTAAAATTACCATCCAGATGATTGTTGCAATCATATATATGATTGTAGTAAATAAATGTATGTTTAGGACAATCATAAGTAATATGTTGTTCACAAATTATGATAACCATAAGCCGAGAACAACATAATGTTGTAAATCCTTCATCATAAAAATGGTTGTCACAAACATATACTTATTAACTACAACCATATATATGATTGCTACAATCATGTGAATCGTAGTTTTTACATATTATGGTTACCACAATCATATAAATATTTACAGTGATTATAATATTGTTGAAAAAACTTGTAAACATGTTGAAATGGCTACAATAAACACGTTCAACTACATTTTTTCTCTGCGTGTAGTTATTTTAGTAAAAACTATGGATGTTTCAATTTATTTCAGTTAAACATTATTATGTAAAAAACTTGTTTTGGAAATATGCTTCAAATAATGTTTTGTATGAAAACTGTCATGAGAATAACCAGATATTAGGAAATAATTTTTCACTTAAGTAAAATCTACTAGAGTGAAATTCTCACACAAAATCTGTGATTACTTTAAATGTCTAGATACAATGTAAAATATTATAAATTTTTTATTTTTTCCATTTTCTAATTAATTTGTATTTAGTATAGGTTAATGCTATTAAATGAAAATGTTATTTAAGTCTAATGAATAAATATTAACACTAACTTATATACATATATAATTTAAAAAAAAAGTCTATATATTGTTAAATTTACAAATAACAATTAAAGCATTTTCAAATAGTTTTCTCTTAACTTAATAATTAATACCTTTGTGAGTTAGCAGGACTCGGTAAGATTAAAATATCTATACATTGACTATTTGTAGTTTGCTTTAAATTTAAATCATTGTAGTCCTATTGCAACAACTACTTCCGATGACACACAGGGAGGGACCATCAAAACACAATTGTTGTTGTATTAGTGATACCATAAATAGAAGAAAAAAAGTACGGAATTTTAAACAAACACCTAAACTTAATACATGTATGTATGTGTGTGTTTTTCAGCTCGTATGAATGTGTGTGTAGTTTGACATGAATGTAAAACATGGTCATCAAAACACATGTCGGTTGTTTACGTTACGCTGTCATCACTGTGGTTGCAGCTAATGCAGCATGTATACAACAACACAAATACACGCACACATACAATACCTATACAAACACATATGCATACGCATACGTGTACCCACATACACATTGTATGGCTAAATTTTGCATAAAATTGAAACAAAAAAAAAAAAATATGAGGAAAACAAAACATGTTTTTCAAATTGTTTACCCAAACATGTCCAGGTTGTTTTTTTTCATTTCGTTGAATTCTGAGGTAGAAAATGACGTTATAGACAAATACACACTGAAAGAAATTTGTCAGAAACATACTTTTTGTTCGTGTATATCAGCATTTCCTTGAACATTAACATTTGTAGCGAAAGTCATCTCGATGTATACACAATAGGACAACATATATAAAAATAATTACCATTAATTAAATATTAATATAACTGTGTCTGTGTGGTTTCAACATGTTATTAGGTTGATATTGATTTCTCTATGCCTATTTTTGTAACAGCTCATCATTTTTAGCTACTAAACTTTCTGTTTATTATTTGAAAATCAGTTGGAATTGCATTACTTTGCCAATGTTGCGCGTATTCATTTGGGGTCTACTAAAGGTTTTGTGTATAATATTATGTTGTGACTATTATTGCTCAACCACACATGTGCATGCTCAATTCTGCTAAAGCCACTTGTATATTTTTATTTTCAGTATTTTCTCTTTATCTAAATTGTACCTCATATATGCGGTATCAAAGCGTGGTTTAGCATTTAAAAATGATATTGTGAACATAAAAAAAAAATACACACATACACTTTTATTGCTATTGACAATGTAGCGGTTTTAACAGCTTTAATGTATTTTAATAATGCTAAATGTGCTTTGCGCCCAATAGTTATGTTGCCTAATTGAAATGAATATCTATTACATATTTAATAGTTTATAAAATTGTAAGTACTTAAAATACTTAAACGCTCACAATTCGACACTAATTTGCCTGAAAGCAAATGTATTTGGATATAACAGCTGATGTACCGCAAAATTTTTTTCAATAATGTAAATTTTATATATCACGACGAATTTGTTTGTTTGTTTGTTTGATTGTTTGTTTGGTTGTTTGTTTGTTTGTTTGTTTATTTGTTTGTTTGTTTGTTTGTTTGTTTGTTTGTTTGTTTGTTTGTTTGTTTGTTTGTTTGTTTGTTTGTTTGTTTGTTTGTTTGTTTGTTTGTTTGTTTGTTTGTTTGTTTGTTTGTTTGTTTGTTTGTTTGTTTGTTTGTTTGTTTGTTTGTTTGTTTGTTTGTTTGTTTGTTTGTTTGTTTGTTTGTTTGTTTGTTTGTTTGTTTGTTTGTTTGTTTGTTTGTTTGTTTGTTTGTTTGTTTGTTTGTTTGTTTGTTTGTTTGTTTGTTTGTTTGTTTGAGCATCACGCCTAAACGGCTGAATCGATTTTATTGAAATTTGGAACGTAGATAGATCCTTACTTGGAAGCGTCAATAGGCTATAACTTTTTTCAATACTTCGACCAGAAAGGGGTCGTTGCAAAATACCACTACAAAATTACAAAATTTCACACGGTTGGAGCTGAGGTGATTTTGAGTTGATTTGCATATGTTCTGCTTCTTAGCGCACAGTGGGGCAGAATCAAAATTTTTTGGAAATAAATCTGGAATTTCTAAACGGCTGGTCCGAGCGGGATAAAATTTGACATAGGCATAGCCATGGAGTATTCGAGTTTATGTTATACAAATGCTCCAGGGGGGGCGCTATGGGGGCTCAAATTAGGGTACCTTCGACATGTAAAATTTTTAAACAAGTGCCATTTTTTGGTTTCCCATCCGATTTCAAAGATTTATATATTTAGAAAGCACTTGGAAAAGTCTTAAAAAAACATGCTTGCGTGTGCTATTTATCTCTTATAATTTCCGAGTTATAGGCATTTCAAATTTGAACTTTTAAAATTTTGCCATACCTTGGTCCGCTTTTTTTAAAATATAGGGCTTACTTTTGGTCCGAATGGACTCGAATTTCTTTTGTTAGTTAGACAATTAAATTACCAATAACACACAAAAGATTTCAGGGCAATATCTATTATGGATCCAAAAATAAACGATTTTCAATTTAAAAATTCAAAAAATAGTAAATTTTTGCAGTTTTTAGGACGAAAAGGTGACATAACTCTTTTTTTATTAAAAAAAACTTTATTTAAGAACATATAACAATTATATGTGCTTCCGTAAGGTATCTTTACGGAGACCATTTTGGTATAAAAGACATGTCTTGTTTTTCGAATATGTCGGCCCTACACCCTTCGGAATTTGACCTTTTTTTTATCAAAATTTCAAATTTCGTGTTCTAAAATCCCAAAGCTGGGATCAGAAAACAGAAAGAAGCTTTAGAAACTCTGATGTGATCCCTATTTATTCCCAAAGTTTTTCTAGTCCTGAAGAAATGTGGTCCCAATAGGGCAAAATTGTAAAAAATACCATTTTTGGAATTTTCGCTTTTTGACAAGTTTTTTGCACTTTTTTATTTAGAATGACAAGTTTAAAAAACGTGGAAAATTTCATTGAGTTTTGTCAATAAATAAAGATTTTATTGCATATTACATATTTACTGAGTTTCTAAAACTAAAAATTGTATCACAATTTTAATAGGATTGCAACTATTAGGAACAATTTGATCCACATTTATTCCGAACTAATTTATTTTGTTTAGACAATTTAATTTTTGGTCTTACCAATAAAATTTCAAGTCAATATCTCAATTATATTCAAAAATATGACTTCAAATTTCAGCTCATGTGGATCATAAATAGATTTTTAGCGATTTTTTTAAACATTTTGAGACCCGAGGTGACCAACTTTGAGGGGCCACACTCTGGGCCCCATTAGCGCTAGAAAGCTAAACAAATGTTAATAAACTCAGAAGCGCCTCAGCTCTAACCGTGTTAAATTTCATAACTACATCACCAACAGTTTCTGAGATACCGAATTATTTCCAAAAAAAAAAAAAAAAAACTTTTCCAAACTACTGTGCGATGGTTGGATACAACTTTACAGCACAATCAATATTTTGTTACAAATGTAAGTTTCACGTTGTAGGCGCTAGATATTATGTCGTCAAACTGGAATTAACCCCAAGATATTAGAGCTTTAAAACATAGGTTCCTTAACATTTTCTTTTTTTTATATTTAAAAATAAAATAAAAAATATTTTTAAAATTTTCATACTTTGATTTTTTTAAAGCATATTTCAGGCGCATATAATAAATACATGAAAATCCGCTCCCTAGTCATAACTGTAAGAAGTGAAAGTGTAGTAACCTACATTTTTTAACTCA
Organism: Calliphora vomitoria; assembly: GCA_942486065.2. NCBI lineage: Eukaryota > Metazoa > Arthropoda > Insecta > Diptera > Calliphoridae > Calliphora > Calliphora vomitoria. The sequence continues at coordinate 1,245,729 of OW818030.2, forward strand.
CAGGTTTCTTTTCTATGTTCTCACAGATATGTGTCACTAATTTCTTCAAAATAGAAAAAATGCCATTCTGTTTTGTTCAGCGATTCTTCAAAAACATTGATTTTCCCGAATTAAGGAGTTTCTTAAACACGTTTCTTTTACAAAATTATTTTAAACTAAATCCTGATTCTATATATTTAAAAAGAAATCAGTTCAATCAATCAATTATTTACATTAAAAAAAAATTCGTTTGAACCCAGATAGAAATCTAATTCCTGAATTACGGACATTATTTCTTCATTGAAATAGACAGATAACAGATGCTTAAATTTTTATAATGATATTGTTGTATACATGTTGTTCCATTTAAAACATATACGATTCCTTTTTTTTTCAAATTGGCATCACTGATCTTAATAGTGTGTGTTATTTCTCTAAAATAAATTTTTTGGCAATGAAAACAACAGAAGCCATAACGTTTTATGTGTCTACGTATCTGTATGTGTTTTTGTTAAAATGGTGAAAATATTGTGTTGAAAGTTTGGTGGCATAGAGATTTTAAAATGCTATCAAAATAATATGACCAAAATATTTTTGAGTGGCTAATAATGCGATATGAATACAAAGACTAAACTATATGTTAAAACTTATTTATTCTGTATTAAATGCAAACTGAATGTACATTTGCTTAATATATATAAATAAATACATAATCAGCTAAATCTTAACCCATAATCTCGCGCTTGTGTGGAAAACCACACACACTTTTTTTACATTTCTAACAAAAAATTTTCTGCCTTAACAAATTAGCGCAGTTAATGCTTTAATTGATTAAATAATATGATTACGAGGTATCTAAAAAGCGACATTGTTTACCCTGGTGTAAGGTTGTCCACATGCTAATTTTATAATTCTTCCAAAAGGTTGTGTTATGCAAGCCCACTCATAACCAAAATGTCTGTACAAAATTTTTTTATGAAAAACTTATTTTATGTGACAGATAACAAAAACTTTTGACTAAAAAAAATATGTTGCTAGTGCAAAATACCTAAACGTATACAATGTGTGGAAAACAACACACAGAATAAACAACGCAGTTTTAGAATAATTGTTATTTAAATTCAAATAAACTTAACGAAATTGGTTAATAATCCATAATAATTGGTTTTAAAGATTGACCATAGTTATAGCATATCAAGAGATAAAATGAAAAAAGTATTTCTTTTGTTGTAGTTTTAATAAGCTAAATATTTGTTAATAATAATAAGCTTCTAACTGCAAAAGAAAATTATACTTTAATTTACGATGGCTTAAGTTTATGTTTTTATAGCTGTAAAAAACATACCCTTTTTCAATTCACAAAACTGCATTTAAAAATGACTGAATTGAATTTAACTCAACATCTCCATTATTTCAAAACTTCTAAGCCCTCAGGGAACTAATTTTTAGAGGAAACTTATTCTTTCACTTAGTTATCGTGGTTCAAACCAACAATGCTCATGCCCTTTTTGCGCTTAAAACAAAAAACAAACCAAAAAATTATGATAAATTGTTTTATAACATTAAAAAAAAGATGGCAACATTTTAAGTGAATAAGCATGTTAATAAATAAAATCAAGCCAAAGACGAACGATGAAGTAGTGAAATAAAGAATAAAAAATATTTACAAAAAAGAAAAAAAGAAATTTACGTGGTAAAATCTGGAATAAAATTTAGTTAGCGGCATACTTCTACAAAAAAAATATATTTTATATTCCAGCTACCACTGCCACTTGTTAATATTTGACACTTTTTCATCAAGACGAAAATTTAATTTAAAAATATAAAAAATTGAATTAGAATCAACGAAAAGGAATAAAATGAAACAATCAAATACAAGAAAACAAAAATGTACCTTTTTTGGTGCTTCTAATAAATATGTATGTTATACACATACATACACACACACACAGACACACACTTCCATACATATACATACATACATGTGTACGTATAAATGTGTAAGTATATGTATGATTGTGGCAACAAAGAACAAGTAATACTGCCACCAAGAATTATAATGTAATGAATTTAACGTTAATAAAAAACGTGATTGAAATTTAAGATGCGTTAACGATAATAAAGTCCACAGTCAGATGTGTATATATGTATTAATATGTAATACCTATAGTGACAGAGAACACCTTTACTGTATGTGTATACCAGTATAAATATACTTACTTACATGAGTTTAAGTATTTGTGGTACAAATAGTTTATTCCACAAGTATTTCTTTTTTGGTTTGAAACATCATGTCATTTGTCAATTTATTATTATACCATGCATGTAGCATTTGTTTGTATGCATTGCATGTGTGTGTGTGTGTGTATGAATATGTATGTTGTTCTTTTTTTTTTCAAAAGAACATTAATTTTTTCTTCCGTTTTGTGTAATTTTCTATTTCTTCTTATTTTGAATTCTTTATATGAACTCTATACGTTAATTTTTTTTCTCTCTTTTGGTTTTAGGTATTTTTGGCAAATTGATGATGATTTGTTTTTGTAACAAACATATGGAAAAAATTACAAATTCATTTAGTGTTTCTCTAAGACAGGGATAAAAAGAAATTGGAATTAACAAAAGTCTTGTTAAGTTTTTTGCTTTTTTACAAAAATGATAAATTAAAACAGGTTTAACTTTGTACTTTAAATCCTAAACTGCATTGAATTCAAGATGACCTGAATTTTGGTTTGAATTCGAGGTAATACAAAAATAAATGAAGAATAAAATTTCAGATAAACTAGGACTATAAAAATGCTGAAGGCTTAAAGTTTGGTTTATTGCTTGGTATGTGGTTTAATCTACGTTCGCCGAAAAAGATAAATTTTTGAAGAAAATCGCGTTTGGTACAAAATAGAGGAATGGAATTTTTTAAAAAAGAACATTCGTATCTTTATAAGTCTTTATTTTAAGCTTCTAAATATAAGTAAAATGACAAATAAATACAATTGATGGTCTTATAAATGATAATTTGATGTTTTGTGAATTTTTTTTCATAAAATCAACCAAGTTCTTCCATTATTGACCAGAGTTAAATTTTTGTTATATTTTTTTTTTTTTTTTTGGAGATCGGCTGACGTACAGTGTTTACTTGTTGAAACTACAGTAAAATTAATAGTTTTATCTTATATATTTTCATAAATTTTTAGCCTCATATACAAAGGCAAGTCAATAAGTCCTTCACTTTTTGAATGAAACATAGGTTTTTGGATAAAGCATCATTTTATTTTTCAACATAGCCTCTTTAGAGTAATAAGATTTGTGGAGGTCATCCAAATAGGTATTTGTTTGTGACATTATGTCATCGTTGGAGTCAAAACTCTTTCCGCTAAGCCATTTTTTCAGGTTTGAAAACAAGAATTAGCCATAGGGGCTAAATCCAGAGAACAGGGCGGATGAATGAGCAATTCGTGGATTGTTGCGGTGGAAACTGCACATGTATGTACCATTGTATTGTCCTGACGAAAAACACTTTTTTCTTCGCCAAATGCGGGTTGTTTTGACTGCTGTTTGATTTCTGTTGAGTTGTGGTGGATCAAAAACTCGTTTACAGTACGTTTATTGAAACTACAGTAAGATTTATCATTTTATCTTATATATTTTCATAATTCATTGACTTCATATAAAAAGGCCAGTAAATAAGACCGTCAGTTTTTCAATGAAACATAGGTTTTTGGATAAAACATAATTTTTTTTTGTGTTTGATGGTTGAACAAAGCGAAACACTCCTGCGAAGTTGTCACACGATTGCGTTTGTGGTCGATTGTAAGCAGTGTTGCCAGGAGCTGGCAAAAAAAGAAGCTATATAGACTTCAAAAAAAGGCCAGAAAAAGCCAAACTGCTTTAAAAAAAAGCCACCAAAAAAAGCTAAAATATTACAAATTCAGAATTAAAGTTTATATTTATTTTTAAATAAAAAACTAGAAAATATGTTCATAAAAGTAAATAAAATTATAAAGGTACACTTCAGCAGTAAACAAAAAATAACATTAATCATTAACAATAAATATATACATATGCATATATATTTTTATATTCAATAACGCATTAAGCATTTTTAAATTTACAATTTTCATTTAATAAAAAGTCGTTCAACCTCTGCATTAAGTACTTAAAGGAAGTACTAAAAAGTTAAATACTGGATTAGCCATGTCAGAAAATGGACATTGTTGGTTCTATATTTGTCCATTTGTAGTTTAGAATATTCTGCCCTGAGCCATAATCATCGTAATTTCATTAGCAGTTTAATTTTTCACATACATAATATCTTTTTTTGGTTTTACGAGTACTATTTTAAACGTATTATCAACGGATAGAAAATCGATTTAGCGAAGAGTTTTCATATGATAATCTTTGTCGCAATTGCTCAATTAGTTTAATTTTCCGTATTATTTTTTCATAATCTTCACTAATTAAACCGTTCTTTATTTTATCTCTCATTCTTCAAACTTGTAGGAAAAATGTGGCGAAAACATTAAACAATTTTCAATTGAGGACGATAATGGATCAACTTCTTTGCATTGTGTTACTATTTGAAAACACCAACTATGGAGAAGAAATTTTTAATTAGAAAACAGATTTGTCGGATCCTCTGAATTGCTTACAAATGATTTATTTCCAAATTATAATCAGTATATTAATCACTTAAATGTTTGGCTTTGTAGCATTGTTGGTTTTAACTCGAACCATACATGCACAATACGTTTAACGGCTATTTCAAATGACAACCATCGAGTATCACAAGCCTTCGAGAGTTAGTAGGACTCTTGTCCATTATACAACGATGAAAATAATGTGTAATAACAATTTTGTCTTGAAAGTGAATTTGCTAGATATTTATAGCTTTTAGATATAAAATACTCTATTTAATTTTGAAGCACTTGATATTGGCAATTGGTATTTGTTCTTTTAATACTGCATAATTCTAGAGTCTGTTGAAAAGCTAAATGAAAAACAGTAATGAATTAAAATGAAAATGTCTCACAAATATAAATTTAGCCTTTTTATTTTCTCCTTATCCTCGAAATTTTGGTTTTAGTTTCTAGCCTTTTTTAATTTCAAAAAAGGCTATTTTGAAAGAAAGTATGTTCGGTCAAGCCCGACCATATAATACCCTACACTAAGTAAATTTCAATAATTTAGTGGGCCTTATATGGGAGCTATGACCAATTATGGACCGTTCATCATGAAATTAGGTGGTGTGATTAATGTCTATATGAAAGTTATTGTTGCATTTTATGTGTATACCAACATTTTAAGGAGATTTATGCTCGTTAAAGTGATTATCGGTAGCAGATGTTATATGGGAGCTATGACTAATTATGGACCGATCAGCATAAAATTTGGTGACAAGAATTCTGTATATATAAAACCTATTTGGAGAAAAATTTGTGTAGATACCTATATAAATTAAACATTTATGGCCGATAAAGTCCAATTTCGGGAGGACATTTGTATGGGGGCTAGGTGAAATAATGGACCGATTTCAGCCAGTTTCAATAGGCTTCGTCCTTGGGCCAAATTAATTATATGTACCAAATTTTATCGAAATATCTCCAAAATTGCGACCTGTACTCTGCGCACAAGGTTTACATGGACAGCCAGCCAGCCAGCCAGACGGACGGACATCGTTTAATCGAATCAGATAGTGATTCTAAGTCGATCGGTATACTTTAAGGTGGGTGCTCGACTAATATTTTTGGGCGTTACAAACATCTGCACAAATCCATTATACCCTCCCCACTATGGTGGTGTAGGGTATAAAAAGCTAGAAAAAGCCACGAAGCTAAAACCAAAATTTCGAGGCTAAAGAGTAAATAAAAAGGCTAAATTTAGCCTCAAAAAGGCTAAACTGGCAACACTGATTGTAAGCAACGTGGCACCGATCTTGCAGAAAACTTTTTTATACCCAAGTGATCATTCAAAGTTGAAACCATTGAGCCATGTGGGATGACTATGGCTTCCACAATCTCTGATCGCACTTTCAATCTCTGATCGGCCAACACTAAATGAACTTTTTTATTTCATAATTAGATTTACATAAATTGTTTGTTTTTGTGTATATTTGTAGAAAACTTTATTAAATTTAACGTTTTTCCCTTCAGTTTTCTACATTTACTATTAAATCGATTTGCATGGCGTATACGTAATATTTAATTCAACAGTAATACTTATACGTGAACATAATTACACAAAATAATTTAAAAATGTTTTTTTTTTTTTTTTTTTGAAAATCGCAACTTTGCTGAAAAATCTATTCTTTTAATGAAGAATTGTTTTTGACATAAAATCGAGTTTTTTATGGAAAATAAGTATATATTTTTATGTAAAATGAAATTTTTGATGAATTTTTTTTTTCAACTAACCGGTTTATTTTTTGTGTTAAAATCAATTCCTTATACATTATTTTTAACCAGAAAATACTAATATATAAATATTTATCATATATTTTTCAAATCTACAACATTGTGTGTGTGTTTTCCCTACAAAAAGATTAAAATTACGTATACGTAATATTTAATTGTACAGTATTACTCATAAGTGAAAATGAATACATAATCAACATACATTTGTGATAAATAAACTGATTTAAAGTTATATGTTTGTAAATAAGCGATTAAAAGTTTTAAAGTCCCTCAAAGTTATCTCTATTTTAGCATCTATTTTAACTCGGTATAAAAACAACAATAGTTCGTACATACATTGTTAATGAATTTTTTTTTTTTGCTAGCTTTTGTTTTTGCTAGTGTTTTTCCATGGAAATGAAAAACCAATGTGACCACAAACATTGTATTTATGCGGTATTTAATGTATATTTTTGTTTATAGATAATAACACCACGTATTTAAATAAAAATTTTTTTGTTAAGCTTCAAAAATTGAATACTTAGTATTTAAATAATGTAGCTGTTTAATGTAGTGGGACTTTTATTTTGTATATATATTTAATTTTTAATATTTGCATTTTAAATTAATAAAGTAATATTTAATTTGTTACTAGTTTCGCTAAATGCAGTGCAACAGCCTGAATGACATGTTTAGCTGCAATTAATGGTGCTCAATAGCAAAGTAGCTCGTACAGAAAAAACAATTAAACAATTAATAGAAAAAAAACGTATTTCGTATTATTTGTGTATACAGTTGATTTAATTATTTAGTAATGTAATTAAAAAAAAAAATAAAACAAATAATAGAAACAATGATTATTTAATTAGTGAAAATGCAAATAATTAAGGGACTGTAAAAAATAATAATGTTAATTCATAAATAAATTACAAACAAAAGTTTGTGGTTGAAATTAATTAACCCTTTAAATATGATATATTTTAATAGCTAAGTAGGATATCTATAAAATAAATAAGAAAATGTGCTATAATAACTTTAGAATGCCTTAAATTTTTTAATACAAAGGGTTAAATTAATAATTCATGTATTGAATATTTTAAATTATTTTTGATTTTTTTCGGCATTAGTTTATGGTACATTGAACTTTAATATAGAAATATAGTTGAATAAAAACATGACTTTATTAATTTACATTTCGACTAGATTTTTTGATATTTGAATATTGCTTTAACATTTTCTCCATTTGCCGTGTTTGTCATGTTCAAAAATACTTATGTCATATTATTCTCATTATGCAAACATTTGATTTTTTTTTTTTCTTTACATACTTTTGGGATTTTCTAGCATATGTATTTGCATTCATCATTTGAAGCTGAATATGCATGTATGAAGTATAGAAAAAATGCAATAAAAAAAAAAAAAAAAAAAAACAGAATAAATGTATTCATGAGATATACATACTTACTATTTGAATTTGTATTTTGTTAAATCAAACAGAAAAAACTAGTCAAGTCAAATGTATTTTTGAAAACATGATTAATGTTTGCTCTCAGAAATAAATTTTAAATGAAGACGAACAAGTTTTTTATGAGTTATCTGAACGATTTAGTCAAATAACAAAAAAAGTAAATTAAATCGTGCATAAACAAACAATATTTGCAAAATATCAAACATTACTAAAATGAACTAATATATAAGTATTTACAATAGTAATTTGTTAAAATCATGAAATCTAAAATTTGTTTTAACTAATGCCTTAATAAATTTCAATACATATTACGACACTATAAAATCAAATATATGTATGTATGTTTGTATGTTTATATCACAACACTTACTTTATTTATTACTTAAGAAAATATATAAAAATTACTCTACACATATCACAATCATAATCATTCCAACATGGCATAGCAGTGCTGATAGTGATAGAGATAAAGTATAAATCCTAAAAGCATCTTAGTATCCATGAGTTTTCAATCTATATTTATGTAGTTAAATATATTTTCATCATCGTCATCATGTATATTATCATGATAATCACAAGCCATATTAGCCGAAGTAGTGGCAGCAGCATCAGCATCAGCAGCAACATTAGCTGTTAGGAAGTAATGGCTACATTATCCACTACCACTCCATTACCAAGCTAAACAGTTTTCTCATTTTCCTTCTCTTTCTACAAAGAACGAATACATAAATCGTATTATCTACTTTTTTTTTTTTTTAACAGTATCACGTTTTGTGTATGAGTATTTGTAAAAACGAACATACAAATACATTCATGTATAGTGAAGAAAAAAAAAAAACTTAAGGTTGATCAGTAGATAAATAATAATTTTCTACATAATTTTTCTTCCAATTTCATATCTTTGTCAACTTAAATGTACTTTTGCTCACTTCATTTGGTTATTCGTTACATTTTCTTTAGTTTTTTTTTTTGGTCTGCAAAAGAGACACTCAAATGGCAGCAGAAGAAAAGCAGTGGTAATAGTTAAGTAGTTTAATGTTTATGCATATTTACATGTATGAGCATGTAAATGTAAAATAGTGCTCAAGGTAGTAAAATCTATAAAGAATATAGGGGCCAAGAAAAGTAATTTTAAGTTATAAAATGTGGGAAACAAATTTTTTTTTTTTTTTGTAATTTTTAAGTCGTACAAACAAAATTTCAATTTAAAATAGATATTAACAGTCCTCATGTAAACACTTAAATGTGTCGCAAACTGTGCAATCTGTGCATTTTTACACTCTCGCAAATGAACTGTCAAAAATTGTATGGAAATTCGTTTGCACAACTCCGATAAGTTTGCGCGACAATTTAGACTCGCAAACTTGAATTTATTGTGCATTTGATGAATCAGCTGCTTTTGTTTACTTTTATTTATGAAAAATAAAAATCAAATAAAATTTTGTGCATGTGAAAATTGTATAACTTTGGAACAGAATGATTGGATTGAATGGCAATGTATATGGAAATATGAACCAACAGCTAGAACATAAACAAAATCTTCCAAACTATGTATATCATCGTTTGTTCCAAAGATTTAACTTTCATTCAACATTTTTAGAATTTAAATTTATACAATTTGAAAAACTTATTTTTACAGCTTTTGGGTGGGTTCATGAAACACGTCGCGCAAATTTGCACATTTACACAAATGGGAAACTTAAGCGATTAAATGAGTACCCTTATTGTATTTAATTTACTCATATATGAATATTTAAATATATCTAGTGGATTCTCATAGTATCTTTGTTTTTATTTATTTTTTCTTATGGGACAACACTCAGGGAATGACCCCTACTCATGTAAAGCATTATGTTGGAACTAGGAAAATATGTTATGGCAGGGAGGAAAGAGGGATTAGCGTTTGTGGACGAATTTTCCCTGTAGTGTGTTGTGCGGTTGACCACAAAGGGATGTGTTCTTAATGAAAATCGTGTATTACGTAAAAATCTGCGGGTATCAGGAACAAGTTCCCTAATTTTATGAGAACACATTCCATTGCCATTGTAGTACCGATAAGTAGAATAGTGAAACGCAGCCCACATTGCGACGGTGCTCCAGCGAATCAATAGAGTTGGATACACTACTGTCACCAATAATCATTTTCGCCCTCTCTTGTACGCGGTCGGGAAACTCCAAAATAGACATTGAAGCACCAGCCCATACATGGAAGTTGTATTCCATCATTTAATAATGTTCCAATACCTCACAATGGTTTAAAAATATTTGTATTGCCTTTCAAGCAAAAAATGTTTTAAAATAATACTACTCTGTATGCTATATTTATTGTGCTGTCGTAACCAACCAGTAGGGACCTGTGCCGAACGCCTAAGAGTCGGTTAAGCCGAGCCGCCGAGTTGTGAAATATTAGGACATTGTAATAATATGACATGATAGGATGTATACTTTGTGAATATACTAAATGTATAAGGATTTCCTGATAACTCAAATCCTAATACTATTTTTATGACGAGTAAAAAAAATTTGTTCTAACAAACGCTAAATAATAATTTTAATATAGAGATATAATGTAGCTGTTTAGGCATTTTTTATCACATATATAAAAGTGTAAATAATGCCATAGAAATTTAAAATAACAAAATCCTAAACGAGCTACCCAAAGAAACAATTGGTCAATTCACTAGGTCTCTTATCATCTCATATTGTCATAATGTCCTAATATATCACGACTCGGCGGCTCGGCTTAACCGACTCTTAGGCATTCGGCGTTGGTATCTGCTGGTTGGTTACGATAACACAATAAACATAGCATAGAAAATAGTATTATTTTAAGACATTTTTTGCTTGAAAAGCAGTAAAAACCATTGTGAAATATTAGGACATTATGACAATATGACATGATAAGAGACCTTGTGAATTGACCAAATATGAAATTCAATATTTAATTTCATCAAATTTTACCAATATCAAATCGGTCAGCACGCTAACACACTAGGTATTTATATTTATTATGTTCGAGAAAAAATCATTTTCTTTCCTGAAAAGTTAAAAAGACACTTAGATCTTCTTGTTGGCACGTAGATAATATTAATTTCACATCTCTGCTATGAAATCTTATAACGGATTTACATTCAATTTCATTTTTGTATATTTATACATAAAAATTTATTTTAATATTTACTTTATTTGCCTACTTCTTCAAAATTTCATAACACATTTACCATCGTCATCAGCATCATCATCAGCGTCATCATTCTTTTTGCAGCGTCTTTTTAAAAGAGATTTCTTTTCTTTTTTTTTTTTGTTAATAAATGGCAATACGAGTAAACTTTTTTTCATCATCTGTAGTAGCAGTAGTATAACAACCATATTTTTGCTTTTATTTTAAACATAACGTTTCGTTTGTACATTTAACATCATCATAAACAAATGTATTTATACATACATTTATAAGCTCTTACAACGATTTTAGTTTCTCTGATGGCACGTATGCCAAGTGGAAGAAACGACAAGGCCTTGAGTAGGCAGAACTAATAAATTTTCTCATGGTACTTTTATAGGGTTCTATAGTTTTCATTTCAGATTGTCATTCTTAAAGGATTGTATTCAAACAAAATGCTGCATCATTTAAAACAGCTCTTTTAAGATTTTACTTTGAAGTCCTTTCAACATGACTACTTGATCACTAGTAAATTCAGCTTGAAGAGCTATTAAAAAAAGAGTGTGGTCTTGTCTTACTGAATGGGAAATCACTAACAAATTTTACTTGAGACTATTTAAAAAGGCCTTTTTGCTAGGCCTGTTTACTTATTTTTTTACTGCTGTTGCATGTTTGTATGATTGTGCTACAGTTATCCAAGGATTTAGTAGTAAATATATGATTCTTGTCTTTGTCTTTTAAAGACAAACAGTCTATACTGTGGCGAACTTGTGCTTGCCTGTGCATATTTAACCTAATCAAAATGTAACCATGTTAAAAATATTAGTGCAATGTTACAGTAATTTCTTTAAAAAAATATGTTTATGTTTACTGGTAGATTTTAAGAGGGAATTCTGATTTTTAACTTTTTTTTTTTTTTTGACCACAAATATTCTCTTTTGGATTTAGAGTTGTATAAACGAACTGCTCAGCAATCATAGTGCGATAAAAATTGTAAGGTTGCTTAGTTTTGATGATTATCTTTTTTTTAGTTTTTTTAAGCCCTTAACAAAGTTAGGCACAAAGCCAACTGCTGTTATAATTATGCTTTGATTAGTATATATGGGCAATTGCAGGAATATAAAAATACTTGGAACTTTTTCAGGATAAGTTGAGTAGGAAAAATACTCAAATTTTGCTATGCGAGGGTCTTTAGAGCTTACTACAACATTTAAAGAACAACAATAACAGTTTTAACTACTTATGTATATGGGGCATTTCACGTCAAGTGAACCAACTTTTGAAATCGATGTCTTCCGATCGGGATGAAATTTGCACCAATGTTAGTTCTATTGGATAGTAATTCGGACACAATTTTTCAACAAGATCGGTCAAGAACTCTCTGAGTTATAGGAGGTCAAAATTTTACATTTTGGCCAAACAGGTGTTTTTTCTTATCCATATAACTTATTACCTATTGTTCTTAGCAAAATGTGTCCCAAATAGTTTAGATAGCTATTTATGCAATCTTTGAAAAAAAAAATTAAAAAAAATTAATAAAATATTTTTGACTTTTTTTTAAAAAAATCAAAAACATTTTTGACTTTTTTTTCAAAATGGGCCCTTTTTATTTTTTTTAAGAAAGCTTAGGTCTTTTCCTAAGCGACCTATATGGTTGCTTAGTGGGATGCGAGTGGGATATCTATCAAAAAAAAAATATTTTGTAACTCAAGATATACAATTTTTGACTTTTTTTTGCAAAATCAAAAACTTTGTTGACTTTTTTTAAAAAAATGGACTAATTTTTTATTATTTTTTTTTTTGCTCAGAAGAAAGCTTATGTGTTTTCCTTTAACACCTTTTTTGTCGCTTAGTGGGATGCGAGTGGGATATCTATCAAAAAAATGTTTTGCAACTCAAGACATAACATTTTTTACTTTTTTTTTGCAAAATCAAAAACTTTTTTTACTTTTTTTCCAAAATAGACCCTTTTTTATTTATTTTTTTTTTTCTCAAAAGAAAGCTTAGGTCTTTTCCTTTAAAACCCTTTTGGTCGCTTAGTGGGATGCGAGTGGGATATCTATCAAAATAAATGTTTTGTAACTCAAGACAAAGGTTTTTAAATTTTTAGCATACCTGTTTGGCCAAAATGTCAAATTTTGACCTCCTATAACTCAGAGACTTCTTGGCCGATCTTGTTGAAAAATTGTGTCCGAATTACTATCCAATTGAACTAACATTGGTGCAAATTTCATCCCGATCGGAAGACATCGATTTCAAAAGTTGGTTCACTTGACGTGAAATGCCCCATATATAAGTTTGATCATTTTAGTATCCTTGTTTTTATTTAAATATGACGGATTGTAAACTAAAAATATTTCGTTTAGTGTAAGAAATTAAAAGAAAACATAAAAGAAATGTACCTCAAAATTACTTCCGTTTTATGTCACGTGTGATATTCCTTTATTTTGCTCGATATTTTGGACAACAATATTTCGAGAGAACTTATTATTTTTTTTAAATATAGTACCCTCTGAATGGAACATAAAGACCAAATTATTTTTCAGATACTCTTATTTTTGCAAAATCTATTCCACTCTATAGGCGTACAAACGTCACGATATGCCCATATGTACTTAATTTGTTTAAAGTGAAGGTTTAAAAAACAATATTAGTACCTATCAAATTCTCCAGTGAAGTTCCTTTTTTTAAATATTTTAATATTGTAAAAACTAAGAAATCTACAGTTTATTCCAACAAATAACGAAACAAAGTAAGGTGGTCTTTGAACCAGGCATTTAAGAATATATGTAATTGTATGAGTATGTGCACATATTAGGGTGGCCCTGATTGTATGTAGGAAAAATAAGATGTCGATGTTCCCAACATAAATTAAAGTTTAGCTTTTTTGAGGAGACCATTTCTCAAAATGTTTGTCCTGGCGTCAGTATTTGCTGAGCTGTATCAAAAGATAGAATGTTCTTTTTTAAGTTTTTATTTTTTTTATTTTTTAACATTTCTCGCAAAGGAAACATATAAAATATTGGTATCATGTAAACGGATTTTGAAAGGCGCTTTCGATGCCGTATCTGAAATCCATCTCACCAACTACTAAACTCAGTACAAACATTTTAAGAACCGGTATCTTAGAATGAATTTAATTTATATTTTGGTTGGAAAAATCCACAAAATTTTATTTGGAGCCACCCTAGTGCCTATGTATTATCATCTATCATACTTTGAATAAAAGTTGTAAGTATTATATTCTTTTTTTATTTATTTTTATTTTTTCTTTTAGCAGTAAATCCTCTTTTATATTTTTCGCTTCAAATATAATTATTAAAAGAAATTGCTGTGATTTTAAGCGAAATTTACTATATAATCTTAAAATCTATTTAGATTTACAATACATGCAAACATTCGTAACTACATAAAAATACACATATTCACATAAGGAAAATATGACAATAAAGAAAATAATTTTTACAAAAACATTCAGACAACAACTCATAATGGGGATGTATAGTAAATAAGTATTACTTTATTGTTGGCGTTTCTTTTTTTTTTTCCTGGTATTACCAACAATAACTGCAGTACACACACCAGTACAAATAAAGGTATGTGTGTATAAATATAACCCAGCAATAAAGCAAGTAGTCAATGTATCCCTTATAGACAGTTATTGTCGCTAATGGCTGATATGTTTGCTAACTCCAATTTATATATTTTGCATCATTTGACACGTATGTGCTTTTCGTAGTGTAGGGAGAAGTCAATTGGTTACTTAATACATCCCAGGTAATCTAGCGTGAAGACAATTGTCACTTTAGTTTCCCTAAATAACTTATAAGTGTTTAAAGTGACTAAATACTTATTTTGTACTGCACTTTAAAAGATAATTATTTTGTACTACTTATATTATATTGGAGAGTTGTCGGTAGAAGGTTTGTCTACAAACAATGGGTTATTGGTTACTGTCTATGAAATGCGTTTTTAACTGACTATTCGAGGTCAATTTGCAACCGTTTATGTTAAAATAACTAGTAATGTAGCTTATCAAGTAAGCAGTTAGGTACCTCACTCTATGTACCCGGTTTACATACAGACTAGCCTCGGAATACCTCTGACACTCTCAAAGGTAATTTGACCCCCTGCTTAGGATATGCTCGTGTTAAAATAGCTAGTCACGTAGCTAGTTATGTAACTAGTTATCACTCTAAATGATAGGGACAGTCTCCTAGAACTGCCGGGAAGTATTAGTTGTATTTATGCGTGCATGTGTAAGTATATTTGTGCAAATCGAGCTTACATGAATTATATTGTAATCACATGCATTGAGTTTAATAGAAATTGAAGCACTTTTGTGGCATTAGTTTTCATACATGAGCAAAAAATAAAAATATAAAATTTAAAATATTATAAGATTGTTGCTAAAGTGGATTTTCCTTTCGAATTGTTGAAAGAGATTTTCTTACGAAATTTATATACAACATTTTGAAAAAATAAATTAATTAGTTGGAAACAAAAAAACGCAGAAAATTTTATTGGCTGTCTTGTAATTCATATGGAAAATAGTATGGAAACAATTTAGAAAATTGTCTTGGAAATGGATTTTTTATTAAATATTGCTATACATATGTTTAATGTTAAGTGCTGAAACCATAGATAAATACACATAGATCGGAAACTCTCCTGTCAAAGACCTAACTCAGTTGTCATAAACCTAAGTGGTGAAAATGTATTAGTAAAAAAAACTATGTGAGAACAAAAACAAGTTTTTTTCTAGTTTCCGCTGTTTCTCTATGGCTGAAACTTTGAAAAAATAAAATAATTAAAATAGATTTGTATTTCCCCATAGCTATTATTTAATACTAGCATTCAATCAGCCACTTAGTTAGCGAATTTGTTAAGTTCTTAATTGCAGATTACGACTGTGACAAAATTCAAGTAGTACGATCAAAATACTGTTTGTGGGTGCCTTATTTTAATCAGGTTCATATCTGTCTGGAATATTAATTAATTTTTTTTTTTTGAAAATAATCAAAAAGTACTACTAAAATACAATTAATTTAGAAACCATTAGAAGAACAAAATTCCAAGAAATAGAAAACTAGATTATCTTCTGTCTCGTGACACCTCTGTATATACTCTGCGACTAGGGTTTGGGGTTTACCTGATAATTATACCCTTCACCTTCGTGAGAACGGTGTATACAAATTTGTCATTCCGTTTGTAATTTCCACAATATAATTTTCCGACCCTATAAAGTATATATATTCTGAATCCTTATAGATAGCGGAGTCGATTTAGCCATGTCCGTCTGTCTGTCTGTTGAAATCAATTTTCTGAAGACCCCAGATATCTTCGGGATCCAAATCCTCAATAATTCTGTCAGACATGCTTTCGAAAAGTTTCCTATTTAAAATCAGCAAAATCCGTCCGAGACAACCTCTATTTTTGGCCTATTTTTTATCTATATCTCTATTACTAAGTCATAAATATAAACAATATGGACATCTAATGATAGATTAGTCCATTGCAACGATGTATATAAGGCTATACAAAGTTGGACCTACAATGGGTCAAAATCGGGAAAAATATTTTTTAGCCCGAATTTTTTTTCACAAAAATCTTTCTTTTGTCATAAATTTTTTTCACTAATAAGTTAAAAAATTTTTTTTAAAAAAATTGGAAAAAAATTTTCAAAAAAATTGGAAAAAATTTGAAAAAAAAAAAAAATTTTTTTTAAATTTTTATTTTAAGGTTTGGTGAAGGGTATATAAGATTCGGCAAAGCCGAATATAGCTCTCTTACTTGTTTGAGATATCGTAGTATTTATAGATAACAACTGTTCATAAAGAGTGTTCATTATAGCATCACCTATCAGCAAAATTTTTTCATTTCGGCTTAATACTTATCCAGTATCCTTAATGGGGTTTAAAACGTCTACTAATATTTCTAAATTTGGAACAAGCTCGTCATCAAACGAAGATGTTATATTTAAATCTATTAAAGTTTTTATAAATTAATTTTAAATTTCCCGGGAATCCAGACAATAATTATTGACCTAAATGTTACTAATGTACCACAAAAATCGAAATCCCTATAAAAATCTTTGGCGCAGATTATTTGATAAAATAAGGTCACATGGTTTGATTAGGAAGTACAAATATAAAATAAAAATTGTATAATAACGTATGCGGGAAAAAATGTAACATAAATTTTGACACTGGCCAAAGAAAAAGTACATGAGCTATTAGTGGTTTAGGACTTAGTTTGAATTACGTTATGTTTTGTGTTAATACTTTAAACTCCCATTTTAAAATCTGGCTTCAATTATTTCAAAATATTAACAAAATAAGAACTACATTGAACAAATATTTGCAACTTTTTCCATATTTTATCTATTTTCATCGGGAACAATTTGTTATATTTTACATCAAATGGCAGTGAAAGGTAAATAATCTTATTATTGATAAGATGTGCGAGGTAGAACATAATCTTTTTTCTAAAAATATATATGTGGATCTTGATCAATCAGATGTAAATTACAAATTTTGACTTTTTTGGAATTTGATTTGACCATCAATTCTAATTAATATATTATAAAATGTGTACACAAAATAAAGCATTTCATAAAATGAAACATCAGAGATTATTTGTTTAAACATAAAGTTCTGCTTAACTGTTCCGTCATCCAACTGTCACGCCCAGATGATTAAGGTGTTTTTCAAGACCCTTTAAATTCCAGAAATCTCTAAAGTGAAAAGTGTCCCAAAGATTTTATATTAAAACTCTTCTATTTAAAAAGGTCCAAAACCTACCTTTTTAAATAGAATAGTTTTTGTAGAATATTTAAAATAAAAAGCAAGAAATATAAGACCATGAAACTCAAATAAGAGCTCAGTAAATTGCAAACATCGGTATTTCCAACACCTGTATATAAATTTCTTCATAACTGCCACAAAAGTACATGAATATGATACATTTTTTGCATACATTAAATTAATACAATGGGCTATTTTATAAAGGTTTTATGTATTATTTGGTTTAACGATGGAAACAAATACAGCGTTTTTTGTTTTGTTACAATTTTTTTCCGCATACATTATTAATTTTTTAAGGAAAATTTTAATTTTAAATTCCAATAATTTTTTGCATATACATACTTTACATTCAGCAAATCTAGCACCTTTTCCAAACAAATTTATTGATAAAATTAAAATAAAATTGTAAACATTTGTGAAATAATATTTTTTTTATAATAAAAATATACAAGTAAACTAAAGGTAAGTAGGGACACACATGGCAAATATTTGACGAAAAAGACGTAACCACTAAATATTATATAATTTATTTGACGCTGTTTGATCTTATAAATCACTTGTAAGAGCAAACAACGTCAAAAAAATTTGTAAAAAAAGTGGTTATGCTTTTTTGAGTAAATATTTGCCATGTGTGAACATAACTTAATGAAAGAAATTTGTATTGTGAAACCCATATCTAATATTACATGGTAACAAGTTATAATTATTTTGCAAGAGAATAAGATGGAATTATGTATATATTTCATCCAATTATTTAGATACCTGTTTAAGAAAAATAATAAAGCAGTCTGCTGCATAAATTTCCGTTATGTTGCTTGCGATAACTTCGAGTAAGGGCAGGATGAATTTTGAGTCTTTCGTAAAAAACAACTTTCTTTATAAACATCTTATCAAACAGCCTCTATTGCCATAATTTTGCATCTTACGAAATTCTCACTGCAACTAAGGTCATTATGATAATTAAAAACCAACACAAATTATGTGCATCTTTCTAAAAAAAAAAACTTTTGCATATGTAAGTGTATAAGTTTTTTAACAAATACTTATGATCCCAACTGAAATAGATTCATTAAGCTAATGGCATCTAATGACTAATTGTAATGTGAGTTAAAAAAAATTACAATTTTCTTAATCTCACAACTTATATGAAAAATCTAACACTTTTTAACTCAAAAGCGAAAAAAATACTAGAATTTAATGAAAGTGGTGTGATGTTTTTTTTTGTTATACAACGAGATATGTTTCTTTAAAATAATAAAAAAATTCTGTGTAAACAATTTTGAGCTTCACTGCAAGTGTTGTTGTTGAATAATATAAAACAAATATTCATCTAAAACTACGAGTTTTTATGCATGGTTAAGAGAGTAAAAATATTTATTAAAATGAAATGAAATAGTTGCTCATGCATTTGACACAATACCAGTGGGATTAGTGCTTAAATAGAGAGAAAACATTATTTAGTGCCTGGTATGCATACATACATATATAAATAGTCAGCCACATTACTTAATATTGTTATATACATATGTACATAGATGCATATTTAAAACTAGTATTTGTGTAAATATTTTTTTATATATGGATGTGGAAGTAAGTTACTCACGTATTACTAAAAGAAAAAAAAAAGTACACAAACAGTGAAAACTAAACAAAGTCTGTCATACAAATGTTTTGATATAGACATAACAAAATTTTCAAATAAATAGTTAACTATTGTATTTTCTACTGGGTCATTTAAAAATCTATTCAACATATACATACATATACCTATATTGCTAAAAATATGCAAATACGTACATTTATATCGTTTACAAATTTAATATGACCAGAAAAACAAGTAGGAAAACAACATGTTGTTATAACTAATACACCTCGTTATGGTAACTGAATTTTTCAACAACAGTCACAACAAAAGGAGTAAATAGAATGGAGTGGAGTACTTGTATTTATTTGTTTGTTTATTTTATACATGTGTGTGTGTGCATGAGGCTGTGTACATTCGTTTCTTTATATGTATGTATATTAAGAAGACCCTTAAAATCTAAATGCTGAAAATTGGAGAAAAATCGGAAAACGTTTAGAGGTAGCTCATTTTATTTGAAGTTTCGAGTAGGTATTTCATCAAAGTATTAATCATTTTAAAAACTTATATGTTAAAAAAATTTAATGCTCAGGCTCGATCATATAATACCCTGCATTGAGTAAATCAGCAAAAACATTTTTATACCCTTCGTCTGTCTGTCTGTCTGTCTGTCTGTCTGTCTGTCTGTCTGTCTGTCTGTCTGTCTGTCTGTCTGTCTGTCTGTCTGTCTGTCTGTCTGTCTGTCTGTCTGTCTGTCTGTCTGTCTGTCTGTCTGTCTGTCTGTCTGTCTGTCTGTCTGTCTGTCTGTCTGTCTGTCTGTCTGTCTGTCGGTCTGTCTGCCTATCTATCTGTCTGTCTATCTGTCGTCTGTCTGTGTGTTGAAATCAGTTTTCTGAAGACCGCAGATATCTTCGGGATAAAGATCTTCAATAATTCTGTCAGACATGTTTTCGAGAAGTTTTCTATTTAAAATCAGCAAAATCAGTCCATAAAAAACGGAGATATGAGCAAAAATCCGAGACAACCTCTATTTTTGGCCTATTTTTTTTATCTATATCTCGATTACTAAGTCATAGATATAGACAATATGGATATCTAATGGTAGATATTTCAAAGTGCATTGCAACGATATGTATAAGGCAATAGTAAGTTGGACCTACAATGGGTCAAAATCGGGAAACATTTTTTTTCACAATAAAACATTTTTTCTCATAATTTTTTCACTAATAAATTAAAAAAACTAAATGTTAAAAAAAAAATTTTTTTTAAAATTGGAAAATATTTAAAAAACAATATCGAAAAAAAAAAAATTTAAAATTAAAAAGAAAAAAATATAGCACTCTTACTTGTTCTTCTAAATTTCAATAATTAGTTTTCGTGAGGGATTTTCAGAAGTGAGCCTTATGTGGGCAAGAAGGAATTATGAACCGATCGCTATGAGAATAGGCCTTGTGATTTATTTTTATTTGAAACTGATTTTTGTTAAATTATAATTCGATTCCAACATTTTTAAGAGATTTATGTTCGTTAAAGTGATATAGGAAAAGGCCTTTATATGGGAGATGCAACCATTTATGACCCGATCGCCATGAAATAAAGTCGTGTGATTTATATCTATATGAAACTTATTTCTGTTGAATTTTGTGAGAATTCCATGGACTGATCATCATAAAATTAGGTGAGATGACTTCCGTTTATATAAAACTTATTTGGAGCGAAATTTGTATAAATAACTTTATCAATTAAGCATCTATGACCGATAAAGTCCTATTTCCTGAGTCACTATTGTGGTGTAGGGTATAATAATCATTTTTTACTTAGATGTCATTAACCCATGATAACCTAAAGTCAGAAATACAATTTTTAATCCATTTTGTACCTCAATAATACCATTAATTATGTTAAACTACGAAATTTCTCAGTGTCCGAGAAAATTATAATTACGAATACGTAAATTAGCAATCCAAAGAAAATATCCGAAGTTAAATCTTGGCAAATCGGTCTCCATGCTAACCCAAAATAGATACAACTGTTAATACATTTTGAATATTCATTTAGCATTTATTAAAATTGTTCACAATATTTTTAATTTTTCAGCATTTGGTTTTTAGATGACGGAGACAAATTTTAAAAAACCAAAAACTTCAAAATAAACTAAACCCTAATATAATTACAGTAGATACAGGTCCCTAGTATGTGGTTAAATGTAATGGTGTATGTGGGAGAGAGAAATCACAGTAAAGTTTGTGTGTATGCAACGTACTGTGTCATTGTTATGCTTTTAGCATACCTGCAGATCTTTATTTTAAATATATTTTTTTTTTTTATATATTTTTTTGGTCATTCATGATTTTTACCAATTTGTAGATTTTTCATGCAGCAGTCGTAGCAGTTGCAGACGAGTTACAATGTTTACAATACTGTTGGTTTATAACAAAATGTTTGGTAAATTGAGGTTCAACAATGCACAATGTACAAATTGTTGTTACCAATATTCGATATTGCAGTTGTAGTCTATTATAAATGAAACCAATAACAGGCATGCAATTTTGTTTCTTATTTTAATTCGTAGTTTTTCTTTTATTAAAATTCACCAAAAAAAATAAAAAAAAAACAAATGTAACAAAAAATAATCTATGTTAGCAAAAAATGTACTTGTAAAGTATTTTACAGTACTCGTACTTATACATTTACATGCATTATGTATACACTACTATGTAGTGTTGCCAAACATTTCAATATTCTTGGGAATTTCTTGGTCGGGAATTAATTTTGTGCTTTAGCAATAAACCAAACAATATACACTTAATAATTCGTTGGTGGTTTAATTGAGTTGGCGAATATTTTGAAAGTAAAACAAGTAAGAAAGTATAGTCAGTCAAGCCCGACACTGACTAAATAAGCAAACAAAAATTTGTGCGGATATTTATATAACACAGTGTACACGCAAAAATATAAGCATATACGGACACCATTACGTGATAAAAGACCACAAAAAAGACCAGTTTTGCCCCAAGTCATGCACTTGTTTCCTTGAATTTTGAACGGTTTGCTACCTATGGATTTGAGCAGGGGAAAAAAGGTAAAAAAAATCGAATTGAAGTTTTTTTGGGATTTTGATCTTGAAGATGAAACCTGTTCAGAACGAATGTAAAATTTTTGCAGCAGCTATTCTAAAACTGTTTTAAAACAGAAATACATAGCTGACAACTAGATTTGGTAACTGAGAGGCAAAAACCTAAGTCTGTTATCAAAAACCAAATTGATGAGATTGTATTGCCATGTATTTTGTTATTGTATCACACATATGTGTGAGAAGGGAGACATTTTTTTATCTCTCTCTTCTTACGTTTTGTGAATTTTTCTATGCAGAAATATATTATTATTGATCATTTACAAGGATTTCAAATGTTTTTAGGTATAACTTTCAATTTATTATGTCCCCTCATATGATTTGATAATCCCGCTTTTTTGAGAAATTAAACTGGCAACCAATAGTCATAACTTAAATGTGTCTGTTTGTGAGTCATTTAAATTAAAACTTTTAATTTGAATTGTACAATACATATACAGTTTTAATATAACTCTAATATTGAACAATTCAAACTTGGTTTACCTGAATTACAGGTAGAGGGATTTGGGAACCTATCACTTTTGTATTTCGATTTGAACAAATAATATTTAAGTGGACCAACTTATTAAAATAAAGAAAAACAAGACACTATCAACATCATATGTTTCAAAAAAGAGTGGTCGCCTTCAGGTTTAAGCAGGCTTGTTGCAATAGTCTCAATTTTTATTGCAATGTTTTCTTTTAAGCCTACTTGCTTATTCACATAAATTCCGGATCTCAAAGTACAAACAAACAAAGAAGTCAAATCAAGCGATATTACCTTAAATTGCAAATCATACTCATATGGTTGTATTAATCTATGATGATTGATTATATTATAATAGTTGGTCTTCAATTATGGTTATCATAATCTAAAGAAACATATTATGATGAAATAACTCATCATTATGTCAATGGCTGTGATCATATACAACAGTGGTGTGAATGGTAATTGTAACATATTGTGGTTGTCATAATCATATAAATAATTACACAACGTTTTTTAAAAGTTGATGAACCCTCATTACTATGTTATACTTGTTTTTTTCAGTCGAAATATCGCGGTTTTTATATTTTCATTGAATAACCTATTTTTTGGTGTTTTTCTTAAAAATTTTGGTTAATGCAGCTTAGAATATGAATTTTTTTTAGTATGAAACTGGTCTACATAAACATATGTTTCTTTTGAGTATAATAATTCTGGTGGATGTTTTGGCATATTTGTCTGATTTTTCAAAAATTTTGAAATTTGGCTCTCCGAAAATTCTAAATAAAAATTTAACACTGCACATTCAAGTCATTACAGCGAACATAGTTAAAATGCGAAATTGGTTAAAAATTTAATGATATATTTAGATAATACTCCGAACTTTTACATAAAAAAAAAACATTGATTTTATAAATAAATTTGTATGTAGTCATTAGTCTTATTTCTAAATACACATTTAAATCTAACTACAGCAATAGAAATACTTCATTTGACGTTTTCTCAATATCGCTTTCTAATACGAAAAATATATGAAACAAGTATACTTGCTATCTTATAAGATAGCTATATTCGTCTGTGCCGAATCCTATACACTCTTCACCAAATTATACTTTAAAATAAAATTGAAAAAAATTTTTATTTTAAATATTTTTTTCAAAATTGTTTTTTAAAAGTTTTTTTCCAATTTTTTAAAAAAAAAAATTTTTAATTTATTAGTGAAAAAAATTCATGACAAAAGAATGTTTTCTGTAAAAAAAATTCGGGTTAAAAAATATTTTTCCCGATTTTGACCCATTGTAGGTCCTACTTTGTATAGCCTTATATGCATCGTTGCAATGGACTTTGAAATATCTATCATTAGATATAAATATTGTCTATATTTGTGACTTAGTAATCGAGATATAGATAAAAAATAGGCCAAAAATAGAGGTTGTCTCCGATTTTTGCTCATATCTCCGTTATTTATGGACGGATTTTACTGATTTTGCTGATTTTAAATAGGAAACTTTTCGAAAGCATGTCTGACAGAATTATTGAGGATTTGATCCTGGGGTCTTCAGAAAATTGATTTCAACAGACAGACAGACGGACATGGCTAAATCGACTCCGCTATCTATAAGGATTCAGAATATATATACTTTATAGGGTCGCAAAATTATATTGTGGAAATTACAAACGCAATGACAAATCTATATATTTATAAAAATAGTTTGGTACATTTTCAGCTAAATTTCAATATTTTTATATAAATTAGTTTATTGATATGTTTTTATTGTATGTATATCGTGAACAAATTTTAAACCATTTTACAATAGGTAAAACTTATATTATTTAGTTAAACAAAATTTATGTCAAATACCAGTATAAAAATGGTTTTTTAACATCAATCTTCATTTAAGAAATACTCAACCGATAAGAAAAATAAATACAGAGTAACCAGAAAATACTAGTTATTACTTAGTAAACTAATAATTATCATAAACTGATTTGGTTGATTGGCAGCGGCTGGGAATCGAACCCAGGCCGCAAATATCATGCTTATTGATCAAATTACGAGCATCCCCAATTTTATAACGTATTTTGGGGAATTTTGCACGATTTAATAAGGAATTGGTTCTTTAAGTAAGTTTAAAAATTTCCCAGAATTATTAAAACAGAAATTAGTTTTACTCTTTTAATTGCCTGTAAAAATACATAGATTATTATTTTCTAGATAAAAAAAAACATATTGATCCCATCGTTTGTTGGTTCTACAATTGTTTTTGATAATGTTAAAACAAAACTACCAAGCCCTTATTTAAGTGGGTACTCCTCTTCAAAATTAAATTAAAACAAGACATGTGAAATATTTCGGTACACAATTCTGTTGCCTTTCAAACTTATTTCCATAACATCATTTTGACACATTGACATTATTTTCTTGTAACCATATTATCTGCTTTACACAATTTGTTGTTATTGCTGCTGCTGCTGCTGTTGTTTTTGGGCTTTTTTATTGTTATAAACTTTTTGTAGTTGTTACCGGTGTGGTAGTATAGTGTTATGAGTTTTACTTTAAAATAATCTCTTCTACTGTCTTTTTTACTATATTGTTCATTCAAAATAACTAACATTATGTTGTATACATATATGTAAGTATACACGTGTGCAAAAAGCAACAATGACAAAATAAAAAGTTTTATATTAAACTGTAAAGTGTACATGACATCATGACACAACAATACAATAGCTACAAAATGAAAAAGTAATACAATGACCAAAAAAGGAACCTTTACTACTCAGGACGAGTATATTGAGTATAAAAACAACGAAGATGTAGTGGTATATTCTATATAAACTTATAGACATACATACAAAGATATTTATACACATACATACATTTGTATATGTATTATATTATTAGGGTGTTTCACCAAAAGTGCTTTTTGGTTTTTAGTTAGGAATACCAAAACAAGATATATCTACAAACAAGCATAGTAGGGACATGCAACAAAATTCGTTAGTTTGGTCACTGAAATGCCTATATTTATGACTCACATAGATTTTTATAGTGAAGTGAACATACGTGCTACTCAAATCTTAGGTGATAATTTACATTCCGGTCAGAAATTAAAATAATCAAAAAAGAAACACCCTATTGTACATATGTACGTACATATTTGTATGTATAACAGTTTACATACTAAAGGTGCTTATTGTCACCATCATTCTGTAGACAAGAACAACAACAACAACAACAACAGCAAGGAGATGAAGAACAAATGAAAATATAAACAAAATAAACAACAACATGATTGAACAAACCCTGCTTCTGTTATTTGATGTGAGACTACAAATACATACCAGGTTGATATCCTGTAAACGAGAAAATTTTTACATTTTGTTCAATTTTTCATTTGTATTTGTGAAGGTGCATTTCATGTCTGTGAACTTGTCACCAGTGTTGCCAGGTGATGGCAAAAAAAGAAGCTATATTGACTTCAAAAAAAGGCCAGAAAAAGCCAAACTGCTTTAAAAAAAAGCCAAAAAAAAGCTAAAATATTATAAATTAAGAATTTAGTTTTATATTTATTTTTAAATAAAAGATTTTAAAATATATTCATAAAATTCATAAAAATAAATAAAATTATAAAGGCTTTCTTTTGAGCAAAAAAAAAAAAAAAATTAAAAAAGAGGCCGATTTTGGAAAAAAAATTATATTTTGCAAAAAAATTTCAAAAATTGTATGTCTTGAGTTACAAAATATTTATTTTGATAGATATTCCACTCGAATCCCACTAAGCGATCTCTTGAGCAAAAAAAAAAAATTTAAAAAAGGGCCCATTTTGAAAATAATGTCAACAGTTTTAGATTTTGCAAAAAAAAAAAGCAAAAAAAATGTTTTTTACCGAAAGATTGAAGAATTAGCTATGTAAACTATTTGGGACACATTTTGCTAAGAACAATAGGTAATAAGTTACATGGATGAGAAAAAACACCTGCTTGGTCAAAATGTCAAATTCTGATTCCCTCTAACTCAGAAAGTTTTCGACCGATCTTGTTGAAAAATTGTGTCTGAATTACTATCTAATAGAACTAACTATCGGAAGACATCGATTTCAAAAGATGGTTCACTTGACATTAAATGCCCCATATATATTTTTATACAGACAAAACTTAAATTTTGTTTTTTTTTTTAATTTAAGTACTAAGCATTTACTATTTTTCACATACATAATATATTTTTTTGGTTTTACGAGTACTATTTTAAGTGTATTATTAACGGATAAAAAATCGATTTAGCGAAGATTTTTCATATGAAAATCTTTGTCGCAATTGCTCAATCAGTTTAATTTGCCGTATTATTTTTTTCAGAATCGTCACTAAAATATAAAAATGTGAGTTCTTAAGACATAGACACATATTTGAGTGACTTTAAGTGTTTGAAGTTTATTTAGAAATTAATCAGAAACATAATATTCTTTTTTCGTTTCTCAGCTATTTTTCTTAATAATGAATGTGTAAAAAGTATTGTTAAAGAGGCAAACTAGTTTACTTTAGAATTAATGGAAAATTTCTAATTTCAGTTAATATAACACCCACCACCAATAGTAAATGGGGGAATAAATAAGTTTGTCATTTCGTATGTAACATTGTTTTGGGGCGTTAATTGTCTTCCGTTTCAAAATCACCACTTTTGAAGCGCATCGCTGAAACCGATGGAACACATTCAAAATATACGCCATTTCTAAGTCATATAGTTTTTTTTTCTGCAAAATGTCATGTTTACAAAAATTTAGGTTATTTAAGATTTTTTTTAAGCATAAAATATTAATTTAAGTTTTGAACGTCATTTCAGGTTGATGATGAATTATTGAAAGTGGAAACTAAAAATTTATGAAATGAAAATATTTCCGACTTCGACGTAGTTTAGAGTTGGGCATAATCGCTCTTCTTACTGATTGTTCAGAACAAATTAATGAATATGTTGGCTTTTCGATCACAATTAATAAATGAAATGAATAAGTTTGTTATTTTTGTTCAGTTGTTCATTTTTATTCTGCGGTGTTTGACTGAAATAAGTGATTGAACGATTTGCTTTAGGAAACAAATTTGACAGGATTTCTAATACTGATGAAACAACTTAAAAGCAATACCGAAATGACAAAAAGAACCACAAGACTGAAGACATTGTTCACTTGACTGAATTGTTCAATTGAACTTATTCGTTCATAAACAACCCAACTCTACAATAGTTATTTCTCTCAAAAATATTTATTTTACATTTTACTCATTAGCATCTAAAACTTACTAAAAAGTTGCCAAAATATTACAAGTTTTAAAAACTACATTTCATTACCTTTCCATTGATATATAAAACGTTATATTTTATTCATTATTATACTTTAAAATAATGAATGCAATTCACACACCTTGTAAAAAATCCTCTACTATTTTGTTCAAATCAAAGACTGCTTACTATGCACTTCTCATGTTTTCATGTACCATGTATTATTATATATGTTTCACTTTTGCTTATTGCTGATTGGTCAGGTGCATGTGCTAATATTTATAATTTGCGCTTAAGTAAACTTGTATTAACCTAACATTGAACAATTTGCTGCATTATCCGTGTTAGTAGAATTGTAAATGTTAGGTTCATAGACTCCTATTTCAATAAAAAAAAATATTTTTCAAAAAAATTTATTTTTCACAAAATTTTTTTTTTACAAAAATTTATTTTTTACAAAAATTTATTTTTACAAAAATTTATTTTTACAAAAAATTATTTTTTATTAAAAATGGATTTTTTACTAAAAAATGGATTTTTTACTAAAAAATGGATTTTTACTAAAAAATTGATTTTTTACTAAAAAATTGATTTTTTACTAAAAAATTGATTTTTTACTAAAAAATTTATTTTTTACTAAAAAAAGGATTTTTTACTAAAAAATTTAGTTTTTACTAAAAAATGGATTTTTTTACTAAAAACGTAATTTTTTACTAAAAAAGTTATTTTTTATTAAAAATCTTATTTTTTATTAAGTTACACGTCCAATTCTTCGCGAGTGATGTAATCTGTAGGCTCTATAGTCTTTATTCCTCATGCGTTAGGTTTTTGAACCCCATTCCGACATATGAATAACATCTTGTGAACCTGAGCATGATCGTTAGAGTATCACAAAGGAACTAACTCATGGATCCAAGTGAGCTGGTAATACCGGCTGCCTTTATAACCTAACTTAGCCTACTTTAAAGCTATTTTAGAATATTATTTTTACATTTTATCTTGAAAAAAGGTAATTTTAATGATAAATGTTTATAAATTTGGTATAATAGACGATACTACTAACTATAATACTTAATATATGATTTTGTCTGATATTCCTCCGGCAGTGTTAAAATTTAATGTCTTAAATCTGAATAACACCGCAAGACTTTCGAGTTCTAAAAATTTTTTTTTAATCGTATTGAACATTAAGGTCATATTAAAACATTTAACAATATTTTACCACCAAATGTTTTTCGGCATTAAAGTCTGTTATTTACCTTTATTTTATCTCTCATTCTTCAAACTTGGATGAAAAATGTGGCGAAAACATCAAACAATTTTCAATTGGGGACGATAATGTATCAAATTCTTTGCATTGTATTACAATTTGAAAACACAAACTATGGAGAAGAAATTTTAAATCAGAAAAAAATACACCAAATTATAATCAGTATATTAATCACTTAAATGTTTGGCTTTGAAGCATTGCTGGTTTTAACTCGAAGCACAGATTCACAATACGTTTAACGGCTATTTCAAATGACAGCCATCGAGTATCACAAGCCTTCAAGAGTTTGTGGGGCTCTTGTCCATTATATAACGATGAATATAATGTGTAATAACAATTTTGTCTTGAAAGCGAATTTGCTAGACAATTATAGCTTTCAGATATAAGTAAAATACTATATTTCATTTTGAAACACTTGGTATTGGCAATTGTAATTTGTTCTTTTAATACTGCACAATTCTTGAGTAGGTTGAAAAGCTAAATGAAAAACAGTAATGAATTAAAATGAAAATGTCTCACAAATATAAATTTAGCCCTTTTATTTTCTCCTTATCCTCGAAATTTTGGTTTTAGCTTCGTGGTTTTTTCTAGCCTTTTTTATTTAAAAAAAAGCTATTATCAAATTAAAAAAAGGCTAGAAAAAAGCCACGAAGCTAAAACCAAAATTTCGAGGCTAAAGAGTAAATAAAAAGGCTAAATTTAGCCTCAAAAAGGCTAAACTGGCAACACTGCTTGTCACATATGAATGTAGTATGTGTGGTATCTGAATATTGCATGAGTATTGGTATTGTAATCGTAAGTTTTATTTTATGCCATAATGATAATGATAAGTCAGTAACTTTTTCAACAGAAATAAAAATATGATTTTTTTTTTTTTTGGAAAAATATAAAGTAAAGAACAGATTTATTAAAGTTTAAAATGTATTTAGTTTTAAAAAATCTATTGTGAAATATTGTATACAAAACTGTTTGGTTGAAAAAATGACCAAGACTATTTACAATATTTTGGAATATTTTAAAAGTTATCAATATTTATTTTTATTTTATATTTTTAGAAATAAGGTTTCTGATAAAAGTGATTCAGGGTTGTTATTCTCATAATTGAATGATAATTTTTGTAAAAATGCTCAAAACATAGCCACTTTATTTAAAGGATAAATGCCAGAATTAGGGTTCCTAATCGGGAATATTTTCCCGGAAGCATAGGTAACCTTTGCTTGCGAAATATTTCACATAGTCTCCAATGGACATTGCTGTCTTTGTTTTAATTGATATTTTTTAATCATTGATATTGACAAATGGGCAATTCCATGTCATCGTACGTGACATTTGTACGCCTATAGAGTTGAATAGATTTTGCAAAAATAAGAGTATCTAAAAAATAATATGGTCTTTATGTTCCATTCAGAGGGTATTATATTTTAAAGAAATAATAAGTTCTTTCGAAAAATTGTTGTCCAAAATATCGAGCAAAATAAAGGTATATCGTACGTGACATAAAACGGAAGTAATTTTGAGGTACATGTAGAAATATGCGAATCGTGAGAGGAGTTATGTTTTCTTTTAATTTCTTACACTAAACTAAATATTTTTCCTTCACAATCCGTCATATTTCAACAAAAACAATCTTTGGATGATTTTATAATAAATAAAATTTAATATCGTACGTGACATACCGTACGTGACAGATTTTTCTCTTATAGTAAAACAATGTATATTCTGTAAATATATGTATACAAAAACTAAAAAAATAAATAGAAAATATATATTCGGTTCTAATAAACAATTTCATAATAGCAAAAAAACAATCAGAGTCAAATTCATTTCATATTACATGCGAATTGGGAACTTAGTTTTCACCGCAATCTTAGCCTAAAACATACCAATTAAATTAAAAATTAAATATAGTCAGCTTAAACAATTATTTTTGCTCTTAAAATGTTGTAATAAACTCTAAATACACTCACATAGTAACATTTTAGTATTTTCTTCTATTCAAATCATCTTGAAAAAAGTTTCAAGGGTTTTTGTTTTTTCAGTCGTGGTAGTCATTTTCGTGGAATTGCCCATATGCAACTAGATACACGCAGAGAAAAAATATAGTTGTGCATGTTTACAGTAACCATTTCAACATTTTTAAATTTTTTTTTAACAATATTATAGTCACAGTAACATGATTCACATGATTGTATCAATCATATATATGGTTACAGTAAACAAGTATATGTTTGTGACAACCAATTTTTATGATTAAGGTTTTACCATATTATGTTGCTCTCGGCTAATTGATATCATAATCTGAGAACAACATACTATGATATAAAGATTCATCATAACATTGTAAACATATATATGATTGATACAATCATGTGAATCATTATGGTTACTACAATCATATTAATAGATACTGTGACTATGGAAATGGTGTAGAAATGGTTACTGTAAACATGCACAACTATATTTTTTCTCTGCGTGTAGCATTATGAGACAAGTTTTCGAAAAAAATGGAGATTACAGACATTGCTTCTATACGGCTCTATTGTTGCACCCCTAATAAAATTGTTCAGCCACAACAGAAAAATTCTGTAATTTAGACTGAATCATTTCGGATATCACAACCAAAACTTAACATTAGTAGGGCGACTTAAGACAAATTTAAATTTTTATATTAAAACTAGAAGTGTAAGGATATTCATATTTTATTAAAATAATGACAATGATAATGGTTTAAATTTGAAAAAGTTCTCTTCCGAAATTAAGCATTTTTTCCAGATTTATCTTTTCGGATCTCTTAAAGCCATTAAAAAACATTATTGATTTTTGACCGATTATTTGAAAAGGCTTTACTTAATTTAATAACACACAAGTCCCGGGAATGAACAGATTCTTTTAATATTTCCTGGAAATGAAAAAAGTTCTGAAACTTAGCTACAATAGCCAGATTGTCCCAAAGATGATAATTTTCTGGCTAATGTAGTGAAGAATTTAATTAAGATTCCTATTTTAAGCTAATCTGAGCAAAATCATTTCATCCCAATATGAGAAAGTATTTGAAAAAAGTCCCTATATTAAACAAAAAAAAAAAAAAAAGTAAGTAGGTGTTCGCCACATCCGTCCATGAATCCAATACTACATGTTAGCTCACAAAATACGGATTCCACATTTACTGTGTGATGGTTTTAACGAAAGGAAAACAACAACAACAACAAGAAAAGGCAACAAAAAATCTTGTTTCAGGCTTTGTCGTTTGGTTTATTCTTTAAATATAAATAACATGTCCTTTTTAAATATTAAAAACATGTAGGTTTATTTTACGTCTGTATAAATCTCAGTAAAGGCCGGACGTTTATTACGGTGACTCGTTTGTTGCATGGAGGTTTATTGTTGTTAAACTAAAGACAAATTATGAAATATGGAAAAAAATACAGGTGAAGTGATTGAGACAGGGTCGTGGATGGTGTTTACTTTTAATGTACAGCATTTCTGTTTTAAAAAAAAGTGAAATGTCTCTGTTTATCAATGAAAGCATTTATCACATAACGAACTTACGTAAATAAAATGAAAATGTAGCCGGAAAAATCAAATAAGACCATTTTGTACGGACATACATACACATGTAGATGAGTCGCTGTTAAAAAATAATGTTGAATATTTATTGGAAGATTTATAAAGACAAGACAAACAGATTTTTAAGTTATCGTCAAACAGGCACATGAGGCGTATGAGTGATAATGCATACAAATAAATTTAAATAATACTTTTATATATGCAGACATATGACAGATACATACATACATATGTATGTATATCTGACATATTTATTTACACAAAACTTATGAGTTATAAAAGGTTTTCCGTTTTATATTTTCGTTTTTTTTTATCGTATTTACATTTGGCATAATAACTCTTTTTGCTTTAAATTATATTCCTCTTTTTTTCGTTTGTTGTCTCCTTTTTTAATTTAAAAAGCGCACACAATTTGTTAACCGGTTTCAGTCTCATATCTTGGCTAACTTCCCCACACACCCAATTTTACTTTTAACTGGTTTTATTGTTAACAACAAAACCAGATAATCCTTTAGCATAATAATAAGTTTATAATACAATGATGCTGAATGTTGTTTGTGCATAAATTGCCAACACTCGTAATAATTTACAAATTATCACGAAACCTTACAACCACCAAAAAATAAAACTTTATGAAAATAAAGCAAACAAACAAAAAATCAAAAAAAAAAAAAAAAAAGAAAAAACTGGAATAAAATACAAAAATTAAGTACAATGTTCGTACCACCAAGCAGCCATGGCAATTTTAATATTTATGTACATATGTATGTATGAATGTGTGCATTTTTTGTTGGTATTTTTTTTAATACATTTCATAAAAGTTGTTGTACATTGTCGTAGAGTAGTGAATTGTACTTGAGTTTATTAGCATATAACAA
Source organism: Calliphora vomitoria (assembly GCA_942486065.2). Classification (NCBI taxonomy): domain Eukaryota; kingdom Metazoa; phylum Arthropoda; class Insecta; order Diptera; family Calliphoridae; genus Calliphora; species Calliphora vomitoria. Next base: position 1,279,693 of record OW818030.2, read on the forward strand.
CAGACGACTCTGCCACCAGCATCAGAATCTCTCTCAGATTTGGATTCAGTGGCATCAGCGGCATTATCATTTACATTGCCACCCATTATTGTTACGACTATCATTATCCTCCCTCCAAATGATCCCTTCTTCTTTAGATGGAACCTCTGTTTACAAGTTTTTTTTTATAATATTTTTTGTTGTTTTAGTTATTGTATTCAGTTGTGGTGCTCATATAAAACAGGCATTATTTTTAAACAATCACACCCAGCATATTTCAGAAAGTGTAATTATGGTGTAAATTTAATATTCCTCCTTTTTTTATTTTTTAACGTTCATGCAATTTGCTTTTTTTTTGCACATGATGAGTGTAATGTGAGTGTGTAAGATAAATGAGTGTTTTAGGGAAATTATTTTTGAAATAAAATTATAATTGTGGAGGATATTGAAAGTAGGGCAGGAGTACAGAAAAATATAGCTGTGGGTGTAATTATTTAATTAATTATGTATTTCTTTTATGGAAAGTAATTATGTTTTTTTATTTAAAGGGTTATAAAGTTGTTGACTGAAACAGCCTCCCAATCATTTTCTAAGTAATAACAGCAGTTATCCATTTTTTAGGGCATAAGGTATATAAACGTAGTTGTGTATACACATTTTTAACAACTATAAATCAAACTAAACTAGTTAACCGATGAAAAAAACTTAACAAAAAACCAATACTTTTTCTTAAATACTCCATCGTTGTTGTGACCAGAGCTAATGAAACAAAATAAAATCAGTGTAGTAAAACATTGTGATAATTATTGTCAGCATGATATAACGTATAATTTCCATTGAAACTGCGAAGCATCAAAGCATTTGTAATTCACTAGAATTGAAAACCTCAGCATTTTTATAAGACACTTTTTAACGTCAAGGCATTATTGAATATGATTGAAGGCTTTCTACTCCTGGGCTTCGAAATGTGGACGGATAATGGGTAAACAAATTATTTTCAAACCAAACTTTTTTCTAAGTCATGTGTATTATGGTGTCCCTTATTTTGCCCTTTTTGGATATTCGATGCTTCCAAGGTCTAAAATTACTATCTCTATCACTAAAATCCAATGCTAAAAATATGAGCAGTAATTTAAAAAAAATTAAATTTTGAAAAAAAAAAAATCATATTAAAAATTGTATATGCAAATTTTAGTGTTTTTGCCTATTATGGATTATCGTGGAAACCGATTTAGTTTTTGGTCAAAAATTGTTTAAATTATTTCTTAATAATACATTTCGAAGCCTACTTTTCTAATACTTAATTTCAAATTAGTTCTTTGGATTACTCATTTATGCTTTCTTAACCTTTATAGCTGGGGTTAAATCGGTTTCATAATATAGCAAAGTTTAAAAAATTAACGAAATTTTATTGTTCAGAACAATTACTGTTTTGACGTTGGGTTAATATGGGTTGTATATAGTATATATATGGGGGATTTCATGTCAGTCATTGAAATCTATGTCTTCCGATCGGGATGAAATTTCTACCAAGTTTAGCTCTATTGGATAGTAATTGTTCGTAACAAAATGTATCCCAAATAGTTTAGATAGCTATTTCTTCAATATTTCGAAAGAAAAAAATAAGAAAAATGTTTTGATATTTTTTTCCGAAATCAAAAGCTTTTTTGACTTTTTTTTCAAAATGGTCCCTTTTGGTTATTTTTTTTTTTCTCAAAAGAAAGCTTAGATCTTTTCCTTGAAGGCCTATTTGGTCGCTTAGTGGTATGTAAGTGGGATATTTATCAAAATAATTGTTTTTTTGACTTTTTTTGCAAAATCAAAAACTTTGTTGACTTAGGTATTTTCCTTGAAGACCGTTTTGATTACTAAATGGGATGCGACTGGATTATCTATCAGAATAAATATTTTGTAATTCAAAACACCATTTTGTGATTTTTTTTTTTTGTTGCAAAATCGAACTTTTTCACAAAATGGCCCCTTTTTTTAATTTTTTTTTTTTTTTTTGCTCAAAAAAAGTTTCTTAATGAAAAAAATGGAAAGGAAAAAAATGTAAAACATTTTTAATATTTTTTTTTTTTTTTGAAAATTATTTCTTCAATTTTCAAAAAAAGAAAAAAGCTATCTAAACTATTTGGGACAGATTATGCTAAGAACAATAGGTAATAAGTTACATGGATGAGAAAAACACCAGCTAACTCAGAGAGTTCATTTTTTTTTTTTTTTTTTGTCTTGAGTTACAAAATATTTATTTTGATAGATATCCCACTCGCATCCCACTAAGCGACCAAAAGGATTTTAAAGGAAAAGACCTAAGCTTTTTTTTGAGAAAAAAAAATAAATAAATAAAAAAAGGGTCCATTTTGGAAAAAAAGTCAAAAAAGTTTTTGATTTTGCAAAAAAAAAAGTAAAAAATTTTATGTCTTGAGTTACAAAACATTTTTTTGATAGATATCCCACTCGCATCCCACTAAGCGACAAAAAAGGTGTTAAAGAAAAACACATAAGCTTTCTTCTGAGCAAAAAAAATTAAAAAATGGGTCCATTTTTTTAAAAAAAGTCAACAAAGTTTTTGATTTTGCAAAAAAAGTCAAAAAATTTCATATCTTGAGTTACAAAATATTTTTTTTTGATAGATATCCCACTCGCATCCCACTAAGCGACCATATAGGTCGCTTAGGAAAAGACCTAAGCTTTCTTAAAAAAAATAAAATAAAAAGGGCCCATTTTGAAAAAAAAGTCAAAAATGTTTTTGATTTTTAAAAAAAAAGTCAAAAATATTTTATTTAATTTTTTTAATTTTTTTTTCCAAAGATTGCATAAATAGCTATCTAAACTATTTGGGACACATTTTGCTAAGAACAATAGGTAATAACTTATATGGATAAGAAAAAACACCTGTTTGGCCAAAATGTCAAATTTTGACCTCCTATAACTCAGAGAGTTCTTGACCGATCTTGTTGAAAAATTGTGTCCGAATTACTATCCAATAGAACTAACATTGGTACAAATTTCATCCCGATCGGAAGACATCGATTTCAAAAGTTGGTTCACTTGACGTGAAATGCCCCATATATATGGGGGATTTCATATCAATCATTGAAATCGATGTCTTCCGATCGGGATGAAATTTGTACCAAGTTTAGCTATATTGGATAGTAATTGTTCTTAGCAAAATGTGTCCCAAATAGTTTAGATAGCTATTTCCTCAATCTTTCGAAAAAAAATTTTTTTTTGATATTTTTTTCCGAAATCAAAAGCTTTTTTGACTTTTTTTTCAAAATGGTCCCTTTCGGTTATTTTTTTTTTTTTTTCTCAAAAGAAAGGTTAGATATTTTCCTTGAAGGCCTATTTAGTCGCTTAGTGTGATGCAAGTTGGATATTTATCAAAATAATTGATTATCTATCAGAATAAATATTTTGTAACTCAAGACACTATTTTGTGATTTTTTTTGCAAAATCCAACTTTTTCACAAAATGGCCCCTTATATTAATTTTTTTTTCTTTGCTCAATAAAAAGCTTAGGTCTATTTCTTAAAGAGCTTTTTGGTTTCTTAATGGGATGATTTCCGAAAAAAATGTCAAAAATTTTTAATATTTATCTAATCTATTTGGTACACATTATGCTAAGAACAATAGGTAATAAGTTACATGAATGAAAAAAACACCGGCTTGGCCAAAATGTCAAATTTTGGTCGCCTATAACTCAGAGAGTTCTTCTTTTTTGATGCACCCAGATAAAAAATATAGTTCTACATGTGTACTCTAACAGTTTCAAACATTTTTACAATTTTTTTTAACAATATTATGGTCACTGTAATTATTACTTATGTGATTGCAGTAACCATAATATGGTTATGTTACCCTTCACATCATTATCGCAATCATATATATAACATAAACATAAATTTTTATTCTCAGATGGTGATAACCATTAGCCAAAAACCATATAATGTGGAAAATCATTCATCATAAAAATGGTTGTCACAAATATATACTTGTTTACTGCAATCATATATATGATTGCTACAATCATTAGAATCGTAAATTTAACATATTATATATACCGAAATCATATAGATAATTAAAATTACCATAATATTGTTAAAATACTTGTAAAAATTTTGAAATTTTTAAGTAAATATGTATAACAAATTTGATACCAGATATAAAGTGTTAACAATATCCTAAAAAATGTAAAATTTCAGTATAATTAAAGATAAATATATATGTTGGTAGGGCAATAATAACCAAATTTTGGCTCTAGCACCACGCGATAGTAAATGTTGTGTTATTTACGATAAAAATTTTTCCGAGTCATTTTGGAACAAAAACCTCACCCACAAAAACGATTTTTTAAAGACAAAATTTTCTCAAATTTTTATTACTTTTTTTATTTTTTTTTTTTATAGTAAAACAGCGGATTCTTTGCCCTTACCACTTAAATATAGATTCGAGCTAGGTTGACATATTTATAAAAAAAAAACTATTTGAGTTTTCTGAATAAAAAAAATATTAAAAAATTATCTCCAAACTGTATCGCGTTTTGTGGGTGAACATTTTTAACAAACGCGAAAAAGTAATACCATTTTTATGGTAATGGCTAGAGCCTAATAATATTTGCAAAAATGTAAAAATGTTATAGCCCTAATATACATGTTAATTAATAAATTTTTGGAGAAAAAAAAATTGTGAGAAAATATATGTAGTTGCGTTTTTTTTTTTTTTGTTATATCTCATTTGTGGGCCGATTTTAAACAACTACCTAAGCGGGACTATAACGGGTATATTGATGCATCAATCACGCATGTGGGGTCTGCGGAATGTTGATTTTAACATACATATAGACATATTGACATAACTATATCGACACAGCTATCTACAACTATCCGGAATAAAAATGAGTGTGAAAAATGTGGAAATTACAAACGGAGTGACAAAATTATCATGGTGAAGGTTAAAAAACAGTTTTTAATTGGAATTTTTAAAATTTGTTTGGAAATCCGCTAATTCTAAACGAAATCCGAGTTTGCAAAAATGTTCAGCATTTATTTAAAGTTGACGGAGAATAATTTTAGAAAAATTCAAAATATCGGCTAACTTAATATACACGAGTATCGGCTACCTAAAACAATGACTTTAATTTACCACCATCATATTTTAAACCTATAATTGTCATACTATAATACATATAGCTAACATAGTATATTATTGCAAATACATTGTATTGCTTTATGAAAATTTAAAGCGCTAAGAAAATATTAACCCAATATCATGGTAAATTCAAACAAATGCAAACAAATACCAATAAGCAAAATTGTTAAAAAGCAACCGCAAAAATTCATGAATATATTTTCGTAACTTTCCAGATCTCGGAAGAAAAAGCCACGAATGAATATTTCTAAATTATGTAACAACATTCTGTGATATACTTAAAATAGAACTATACAAAGCAGCACCAAGAACAACAACAACGACAGCAACAAATTCACTATAGTAAAGCTAAAAAGCTTAAACATATTTAGTAGAGTTGTAGTGGTGCATAAGAACTACATACTCGTACAACTGCAAACTTAGTAATACATGTAAGTTCGTGTATGAGGGAATGAGTTACTTTTTGCGAAGAAAAAAAAAAAAAAATAAACGACCACCGTCATTCTAGTATATTTTATTTTTTTGTATTTTTTAACTCACTGTTGATGTAGTTATATATTTTATAAATTTTGTAAGTCTCGTAGCTCTATGGTATTTGCGATAAAAATATAATGTTACATTATTTTGCATAAACAGTTTTAGATAACTATGCGCTAGAGTTTGTAAATAAATTGTCGAAATTCCCTTGATAGTTTCTTTCATTTTTAGGTTCTGAATTTCAGTATGTTCTAATGGCTGGCTGTTTGTTCCTTCACTTTTACTCCGTTTCCTTTGCTGTTTTTTTTTTTGTCTTGCTGCTGTTGTTCCAAAATATCATGTACATGTGTAGTATATAAAGAGTAGAATTCCATGTTATTTTTTAGTTCTCGTAGAGTTTATTATATAAACTTATACATATAGCGTAAATATGTATGTATGTATGTATATGTTTTGTTTGTATCTGTTAGTTTATAACAGAAGTTTGAACTGTATAAAGTTGTATGTATTTGCGCGTATATGTGGTAAGGTTCCTTTCCTTTTTCACATTATTATGAGATGCTTAAGTTGATGCTTAAATATTTTCTCTTATATGAAAATAGTTTTGAATTTAAATATGTTTTGCAAAGCCAAAGGGAAAAGACGAGCAATGCCTGTATTAACATTTTTAAGTAGTAAAATAGTACAACATTTAAACAAAGATGAAAACAGTTTAATACAGCAAAATGTTGCATTTAACTTTTAATCCAAAGATTGCAGTAAATCTTAAAAAAAAGTTCATTAAAGGGAGCTACATATTTTAAAAACACTTTTTGAAAATATACCAGAAAGCGATTCCCCTTTCTATATAAAACAAAATTTTCATACAAAATTTGTTTTATAAATCCTGGATATATTTAAAAAATGGTTATGAATAAGGCCTTTGAAGTTGATGTTATGGAATCACTATTTAAAAAGTATGTCGAACGAATAAATAAATATGAAATACGAAACTTTATTAAAATTACTTGAACTAATCCTTACTACAATCGTACCGGCAAACTATATCGCGTGCTAAATCATACTAATATATATTGACCGCGATCTAGTATCACGATATTTGTTGAACGTTAAGCTTGCAGAATTGATGGATCACGATCCATATCGGAGAATCACGGATCACGCCATAAGTATTGAGCGTTTAGCATACTTCGTGATATCAACACACTTTCTTTTGGTTTCTCACTGCAGTTTTGAATAAACGACCGAATCGTTCAGCACAAAAGTAATACAAACACTGACGCGACAAATATTGAACATGTAGCATTCGCGAGCGATCCATCAAAATTGAATTGACTTGTTTATTGTTAATATATTGGAAATAACTAATACAAAATACATATCTTTTGTACTAGACTTAGGATATAAATAGGATATCAAAATTTTAAAATTTGGAAACCGTGGAAATCTGCATATAGCTTAAGATAAAGTAAACTGCTATCACACATGGAAATACATAGGTGATATATGTATATGTACGTATATATGGCCTCATACGGCTTGCGGGTAAATATGATTTGCAAAGGAGAGAAATCAAATTTAATATGATGCTCCCTAACTAAAATTCAAGTAATATAGACCATTTTAAACGACAATTTTTGTATAAATTAGCCACATTAAGCTGTAATTAATTCGCAAGCATTCAACACACCATTACATTCAAAATGACATTTCCTTTTAATGCCAACATTAAAAATAGTAACAATAAAAAACAATAACTACAACAACATTAACAATAAACCATGTCAAACGGAAATTTGTCTACGCATTTTCTATATGACTGACTGCTCACACAAATTCATCTTTTCATTTATACTTTGACATGTTGATGACGCTGACAATCATTTTGATGATGATGACGATGATGCTGCTGTTGTAGATGTTACTGTTGACTGTATGTGTTGACGATGATGGTGATGAGGAGACATACACTCATACATACATAAACAAAACATTTAACACGCATCCGTTTACATGCCCTGTAACAGCACCAACTCAGAAACGAATACAAGTATGAGTTGATGTTGTATTTCATTTTCAGTTTTGCATTATTTGGCCGCTTTCGATTGTTTCTGTGTTTTTTGTTCACTTTTATTTTTAGACTGCTTTTGCATGAAATACAGTATAATGCCTACCGGCTTTATTTGTATACTGCCATTTGGTTGTTGCTTTTAGGCTGAAGTCCATTCAAAATCAAAAACAAAAAAACAAAAAAACAAAAAAAATCAACAAAAACAGCAGCAGAAATGCTACCAGAAAAATATACTTCTCGTTACTTTGGTTGGCGTTCTCTAGAGAGTACGAAACCAAATTCACTTGTGTTGGTTTATTTATTATTTCGTGCATGTATGTTGGCTGCTTGTGTTGTCATTCATTAAGTGTGTTGGGCTGTTATATTGTGTTGAATTCTTACTTTTGACTGTTTGTTGTATGTTTCTTTTTGGCAGTGGTCTGTTACCATTACAAACGCATAAATTATTATAAAACCATTATAGCGCTTTACTACAACCACACATACATAAACATGCACAATGTACATATGTATGTATGTATGTGTATAAAAATCAACAGTTCCTGAGGACAAACAAAAAATAAATTGTATAGGAAGGATACAACAACTGGGATTTTAAAGCTTACACTGTTGATTTTGAGATGACAAGATTACACATCCATACACTGATATTTTGTAAAATATGATGCCTCAAATGTTGCCTTATTTTGACAACATTTCTCACCTGCTGAAATATTTATAATCCTTAAATAATATTAAGGATCAAACAATACCCAATGACAACCAATTTTAAGCGTAAAAGAGGTTTATGCTTGCATTTTCCTTAATAAACATGATTATGCTAAATATATCATAAATAAGCAAGCAAGAGTAATATATTTAGCTGTAACGACTTGTATACCCACCATCAACATGTGACAATCGAATCAATTATGAACCGATCCCCACAAAAGTTGGTGCAAAAATTTAGATTCATATAAAACTTAATCACGATATTAATTATTATAAGACAATTATGAACGTTCAAGTTATTATCAGAGGTGGACCTTGTATCGTGACCAGAGACAAATGTTGCCGATTTTCGCCACACTTTGCAGTATAATTCAGGGACCGTAACGGTTATAAGCGATATCAAAAAAGTTACTTTATAACAGTTATTTTGTGACTTTAAAAATAAAAATCCATCTAAAACAGTTATTATTCAACGTAAAAATAAAAGTTCAAACAAACTGTTAAAAAATGACTTTTAAATAGCCGTCATAAATAAAACTCATTTGAGGAGTTTTATTTTTTCCGTCAGAATAAAAACTCAATTGAGGAGTTTTATTTTTTCCGTCAAAAATAAAAGTCATTTGAGGAGTTTTATTTTTCCCGTCAGAAAATAAAACTCTTTTTATGAAAATGGACATCTAAAGCTTGCCGTTGGTCAAATCATTACAATTTGTAAAGCACCTTGCATTGCAATTGAATAAATTTTCATTAAAATCAAATCAAGTGGGATTTTAATTTTTTATTTTTCGATTCCTATTATCAAATTGTTGTTGTTTTTTTTCTTAAACAAATGAATTACTACAAACATTATACCAGATACATTCAGTAAAGAAAAATACTGAAATAAAGTTGAAAATAAACGAAAAGAGTTTTATTTTCTGACGGAAAAAATAAAACTCCTCAAATGACTTTTATTTTCTGACGGAAAAAATAAAACACCTCAAATGAGTTTTTTTTATAACGGCTATTTAAAAGTCTTTTTTTAACAGTTTCATTTGAACTTTTATTTTTACGTTGAAAAATAACTGTTAACTGTGGAGTTGAGATCATTTTTGTAATATCATCATAGATTCTGAAAGAGCACGTCAATACGAATCTAATGGTATATAACAATATAGGTCTCTTTTGACTCTAACATAGAGATTTTTTGATTTAAAATTTTCTGGATAACCGTTATTTACGGTCCCTGGTATAATTGCAAAATTTTATCAGGAGTGCCGCATAATTAACATATTTATGATAGCTCAAACAGTATTCTGGGGAGACAATTGTATGTGGGCTGGGTGAAATCATGGACCAATATTGCCCATTTTCAAACCTTATCAATAGAGAGTATTTGTGGAAAATTTAAGCTAGCTACCAAGATTTTAAAATGGTTGTCTATTGAAAATGTTTTTTTTCTCGCTCTGCAAACCACAACAATTGATAAATTGATTTAGAATGTCAAAATAACCATTTCTAGCATATCTGTAATAATCTATGACTCTAATGTAATAACTGTCACACATAAATAAATCAGTATACAATTATTAAATTTAAATTTGACAATTAGAAAGACATTTTCTCATTTAAGTTAAAGATGACTTATACTTATGTATGTAAAATTAACCCCATCAACAAAATAAATTAACTTAACTTAACAATAAGTGCTTACTCATCTATTTTTGTTGTTAATAACATTTTTTTTAATTAAAATCAAATTAATTGTATTGTATGTTTAATTTCATTGTAATTTTTTGTTTTTAATTCTTTGCGCAGTATTTTTGTATTTAAAAACATTTGTCAGTTAAATATAATTTAAACTGACACACACGCACATAATCAACTGTATATACTTATACATGATCAAACACACATACATACATACATATGCATTACATAAGCCCATATTAATTTGCAGCCAACAAACAAGAATGAATGAGAACATTTACAAATGTGTCACCATGAGAAAATCTAATTAAAAGTGTGTGTCATCAAAGACTGTTTTAATGGCATTCAAAAACATACAAACAGACAGACAGACAGCCATACAAATACATAACAAAACGTATATTATACAAATGCATGCACATTAGAGTGGCCCTTATTTTTCACTTATTCGACTGTTCAATGTCACCTTAAAATCAAATGATGATATCAAGAAAAATTTATTAAAATTTTAAATTTGGGATTTTGCATGAAATTTTTTTGCTATCAATTTGTAATGGGTTAACAATGTCTGATTATATGTATATTTAATCATCTGTAGGTGAATGGAGTACAAAAACTATATTTAATTGAAATTTGTCTGCTCTGTGACCAAAAACTTCATACACAATAAAGTGCGACCTCTAAATGTTTTCCAATGATCAAGTTTTTAGCATTTGGTTTTTAGATGTCGAAGAAGAATTTTAGACTTACCATGGTATCGCAGAAAACCAAAAAAGTGCAAAATAAGAGCCATCCTAGTATACATACACAGATATATACTAAAGTATATAAGAAGAAATAATTTCACATATGCAGTGTACATAATAAATATCAAAGACATAGAAAAGTATCATCTCTGTTGGTATTTTTCTTGTTTATAATTTTACTGGTTTAATTACGTTGTTTGGCTTTGTTTAAGTTTTAGAATAAAAGCACAGTTAAATAATTATACAAAAAACTTGTAAGTATGAGAATTATATAATGATATGGACCTTATTTTAATTACACTTGCTTATAAGGTTGATAAATTTAAATAAAAAATACTACATAGTTTCATTGTAAAATTGTTATAAAGCGTGTCTTTGTATGGTTTTTAACTTTAGCATAAACAAATAAATAAGAGATTAGTTTCATATATATACATACAAATTGGGACACGTTTCTCCAAGTCACCAGTTTTGTGGACTATTTTAGTGAATTTTTGGCGACATTGTCAACGATGCGTTTACATTTTCATATTCATCTTTGGTGAGATAAAAAAATGAAATTAAAGACGGGTCTTCTAACTGTTATGAATTCGTACATCTTTTTTTTTAATTTGTTTAATACAACGTAAAATGTTAACAAAATATGAAGATGTAATATCGAAATCTACTTCAGAAAAGTACAAAAATATAGTCTATAATTACTAAAATGTACTAGTGAGTCTCTGGTTCCAATGTCTACATATGAACCCAAAGAAGTACCTTGTCAATAGTACTATCGTCAGTAGCAGACTTTCAATGACACGCACATGTTAAATGTCTATAGTCAATAGCATTGCCTGAGGTATAGAAAGTCACTAGTACTGGTGACTGTATCAGTACAGTTTCACTATTGACATTTCCGGAAAACGCTAGATTTGTTTACAACGTTAAACCAAATAATAAATAAAACCTTTATAAAATAGTCCATTGCATTGATTTAATGTAAGCAAAAAATTTATCATATTCATGAACTTTTGCGGCAGTTATAAAGAAATTTATATACAGGTGTTGGATGTACCGATGTTTACACTTTTCTGAGCTCATATTTGAGTTTCATGGTCTTATTTTTATCGCTTTTTATTTTAAATAATCTAAAAAAAAACTCTTATATTTAAAAAGGTTCAAAAACTCTCAAATTAGATAATTTTTTTCACTTTCAAAGATTTTCAAATGGAGTTTTAAAGTATTAAGGCAAAACTTAACGTAATTCAAAATTATTAAGTCTTAAAACACTAATAGCTCATGTACTTTTTCTTTGGCCAGTGTAAAATTTTTGTTGCAATTCCATTCCTCATACTTTAATTATCAAGATTCTTAACTCTCTATTAATCCGGTTTTATGTCTTTTTTTTTGTCCTGTGGAAAATCGGTTAATACATTCTGAAATTGAACACTCACAGAGTCGAATTATAAGTTAAATTATTATTATACCCTACATCGCCATATTGGGGAGTGGTTTGTAACGTGAAACAATTTTGTCCCAACACCCACCATAAAGTATACCAATCGCCTCAGGATCCATTTCTGAGTCGACTAAGCGATGTCCGTCCGTCCATACGTCCATGTAGATCTTGTAATAAAACTACAGATCGCTATTTCAGGCATAATTCGACAAAATTTAGCACTAAAATTTCTACTTCCCAAGGAGAAAGCCTATTGCTATTGGTTAAAATCAGTCCATTATTTCTCCTAGCCCCCCTTATATTGCCCTATCTGAAAATAGTTAAGTTCTCATAAATATCTTATTTATATTGATATCCAAACCAAATAAGTTTTATATAAGCTGAACTCTCACTACAAAATTTAGTACCGATCGGTCCATTTTACATAGCTCCCATATAAGGACCACTCTCGAAAATTTCATTAATCAGCTTAAATCTATGAAATATGTTAGCATCGCAATAAAATTCAATAATTATATATGTATATACAAAATTCACCTACATAGTAAGTCACTATAAGGTTTATACAATCATGTGAATCGTAAATTAACCATATTATTGTTACCACAATCATATATAGTTACTGTGACTATTATATTGTTAAAAATTTTTTAATGGTTACAGTAACAATGCACAACTATATTTTTTTCTGCTTGTATATTTTGATATTAGTATCTAAGATGTAGCCAAACATATTTGCAAATCTAAAGAGAAGTCCACTCGAAAGCAGGCCTTTGATTGAGACCATTCTAATATACATATATTAGAGTAATTCAAAATTTACGATTTTATGCTCTTTACTATTTAGAAAATGGCATGATTTAGACTCCATGTCAAATTTACAACATTTATTGTGCATTACAAGCATTTATCAAATCATGAAAAGTATGACCCAAGGCGTTATGTTTCCGGTACAGAAACTTACGCCTTGAACTTTTTGTTTTTTTTTTTTTGATAAACGTTATTAAATTAGAACAAATACCGGAAAAAGTTTTCTTTTTGGTTTGTAACAAAATTATTTATCATTAAAGTTAAAAAAATTCACAAAAAAAAAAATCCTCCTTTAAATTTGTCTGTATATGCCTTTGGATACCTAAATATATTTATTACTTATTACCAGTATAACAAATAAAGATCATATCATTTTGGAAAGTGGAAAAACAATTTATTGTTCTGTTAAAAAAAAAATGTTTAATATTATAAAATAATTATAAAATCTTGTTCTTTTGGCTTTTTTGCTTACATATTTAAACTTGCCCTGTATATTACTAATTTCTCATTTTTATTTTTGGATTGTTAATTTCTTTTAAATTTTGAATAAGTATTCAAATTTATGTTTCATGATTTTTTTGGATTTTTTATTTTTTGCACAAGCCATTTATATAATCATAAATGTGTATGTATGTATCTGTATCTGTGTGTTGTGCATATTGTTTTTATGGAGATTTAACCTAAATAAGATTTATAGATAAGATTTCGTTTTCTTTCCCTAGTTTGTTTTAGGTTTCTCTCTTCTATTCCTACTCTGGCAGTTTTGAAAATATCTTCAATATTTTAGTATCGTTAAGTAAATTACAAACATATTTTAGTAGTCAGCAGGATATCAAGGAAAATTTATGAACGCAAATCGGATTAGACAACAGGATGAAGAAAATATGATGAACATAAAATATTCTATTACCTTAATTTCTTGTTACTTTCTTACGCTTATATTTTTTTTTTGGGAGAATTTTTATGGCCAGAAAAGGAAAGCAAATAAATCACAATAAATGTAAGTAAATATTTGGAGGTTAAAACAAAGAAAATTAGGCAAACAGGAAATAAGCAAATAATAGACTAATAAAAATAACATAGAAATAATATTTTAAAAATTCAAAACAATGTGCAGTTCGTTAATAAAAATTAATTTCATGTTCTATGTTTGTAAACTGAAGACATGAGTTGTATTTAAACAATTAAAACTTTAATAATTTTGTAACCAGTAGATTTTACAAATACGTTTACACTGTAACAACTAAACAGCTAATTCCAAGAAAAACTTGTTAAGCCAACAAAAGTTAAATACAAAAAAAAAAAATAATAAAAGTTTTCAGACCATATGTCACTGTCAGAAAGTAAACCGCAAATGTCATTTGCACTATAGTTGCAATATTATTAGTTTGTGTATTTGTTCGTGCAAAATTTCAATCCGACTGATGCTGTTTCAAATAATTCTCTAGTTTTTATGTTGTTATGTTACTTTATTAATAGTTGTTTTGTTGTTTTTGAGTAGCTTGAGGCCCGATGTCATTGTCATTGCAAAATGACGTGACAACTAATGTTTGTTTTGGACACCTACTATTCCTCACTTCAGCGAAATATTTGAAATTGAGGCAGACAAACCTTTATATAGACAAAAAGATATACAAAATTTAACAGGAAATAGCATTGGCTATAAAAACTAGCATCTTGTTAAGCAACAAAAATAACTTAAGCTGAATCGTATATTAAAGAGTTAAACTTAAGTCTTGTTAAGTACTTTTTCGACTTCCTTTAAATAATTACTGGAAAATGTATTAAAAATTGAGAGCACTAAAAAATTCATTCAAGAAGAATACATAAAATTTCATGTTTTTCGTTTTCCTTTTAAAGAGTAAATGTACAGCAAACTAACAATAAATATATTCTTTTATTAACTCTCAAATTTCATTGCAACATATGAAGGAGTCTATTAAGCTTATCCTTTAGATAACCTTAAAATAAACCCAACATGAAACAAACTCATGAAATAATAACAATTAAACTAATACCTACACACTTTTCCATGTAGTTGGTATTAAGCAAAAACAACAGCTACAGCAACAACAACAATAAAAAATAGGTTTTGTATCCGGTTAATACAGTTTTTCAAGTGGAATAGAGTAGAACGTACGTAAAAACAAAAGAGCACAAAAACAAAACGTTAGAGGAAGTGTAAAACAAACCATTAAAAATAAAAACAAATAAAATTAAATTACCTTTAGTATGCTACTAATTAGCACCCCTAAAAAACAAAAATAAGTAAAAACCATCGCACAACAGAGTACTCTGAAATCTAAACAAAAAGGCCTACGTATTTAGAGGGCCTTAATTCGAGTATTTTTAAAGTGGAAATAATAAATAAATTTTTCTTTTATTGCATATGGACTTTTTGTCGAAATTACTTTATGCTGCAGCTTAATTAAGTTTACTTTTCATGTACAAGGTGGCGCAAGAGTAAAGTTCCGATGTTTTTTGGCTGTAATTAAAAAAAAATATGAAAAACTATGATTCTTCTTGTGGATTATTTTTACTTGGTCTTTTAATTTTTTTTACATCAAGTCAAGAATATGATGTCATGTAAATGGCCGCCGCCACAGTTGATTGTCATTTGAGCCCTTTTTATGGCATTTTCCATCACTTTGGCCAAAACTTCCGGCGATAGGTCCTCACATTCTTGACGGATATTGTCTTTAAGAGCTGCAAGAGTCTGAGGCTTCTTGACATAAACCCGCGACTTCAAAAAGCCCCACAAAAAGAAATCTGGAGCGGTCAAATCAGGCGATCTTGCTGGCCAGTGCAAATCGCCAAAACGGGAGATTAGGCGCCCGGGAAATGCATCCTTCAGCATATCGGTTGTGGCACGTGCAGTGTGTGCCGTTGCACCGTCCTATTGGAACCACATATTTTCCAATACCAATTCATCAAGTTGCGGCAAAAAGAACTCTTTGATCATGGCTCTGTAGCGCTCACCATTCACAGTAACCGTTTGGCCAGCGACGTCTTCGATGAAAAAAGGTCCGATGACTCCTCCAGCGAAAAAAGCACACCATACAGTGACTTTGAGCGGGTGTAATGGCTCTTCGTGGGTTACACGCGGATTTTCAGTGGCCCAGAAGCGTAAATTTTGCTTATTTACGTACCCGCTAAGATGGAAATGGGCCTCATTACTCATGATTATTTTTGATGAAAAATCATCTTCCTCTTGGTGGTGATTAAGGATGGCTTGAGCGTATGATAGACGTGATTGGCGGTCAGCAGCTAACAGCTGACGCACCGTCTGGACTTTGTAAGGAAACATCTTCAAATCTTGTACCAAAATTCGCTTTAAACACCGCCGACTGATACCCATTTGCGTGGCACTTCGTCTGGTCGATGTCGACGGCGCTTCCATGACATCCTCGGCTACAGCAGCAATATTCTCTGCAGAACGGCTACTCCGGGGTCTGCCACGCCTGGCAGCATCTCGTGTTGTGCCAGTCTCTTCGAGGCGAGCGGCTAAACGTCGCAGTATGTCACCAGTAGGCGTTGGACGGCCAGGAAATCTGCGACGAAATTCACGTTGTGCCAAAGTCACCGACCGATTATTGGTAAAATAAATAGTCAGCAATATTCCGCGTTCTGGAGCAGTGTAGCGTAACATTGTTTATTAACGTGTATTTCGCATGTGTTTACTACACAAATGTCAAAACGGAACTGACATTAGGGGCCAATCGCAAAATTTATAGCATTTTCTGATAGGATGATTACTTTTGCGCCACCTTGTACATATATCAGATATGTATATGAGGGAAATCAAAAATTTTGGAAAATCTTTGATAATGAATTCAAATGGCTTGTATCTCTCTTGGGTTTGGGAATGCAAAATAAAATCAATGACACATATCGGTAGATCATAGAAAAAAAACTTTTGAATCCGAAATCTTACGTTATGGTAATTTAAAGATTGAAAATATCAATACATGCTATGAAACTTACTAGAGTTTTTTCATTAATTTGATATCTTTAATGTGATATTTAACTTGAAACTTTTTGTTTAACATAAAACATTTCCTGCTACTGATTAATTAGTGCTAAATGTAAGATTTAAAATGTTTCCTTCAGTGTTTTTCAATAATTATTTTAACATACATTGCTAGTTCCGAGAGAGTTCTATGAATTGGCAACATTTTAATTTCACTCGGATTTATTTTAAGAATTTTTTTAAATTTTTAATTTTAAGCCATCATAGCTTTTGCGCGCATTTATAAAAATGATTAACGAGAACAGTTTAAGAAAGTTTAAGATAAACAAAGAAATAGCAAAAAATATTTAAACCAATAAATATAGTATTAGTTATAGTTAAACATTCGAATGTCTTGGTTTAATTAACACAAGAAATTGTTCAAATATTGAAGAAAAGATAAATCAATTTAGCCATAAAGTGGCTTCATTTAATGCTAGTTACACCTTTCCTGCCAATTGAGGTTTTTCATGTATTTGACATACTAATACCCACACTGATTTATACACACACATAGAAACATTTACTCATACATATATACATACATGCATGTGAATGTGTGCAATCAGTCACACGCTGTCTCACACTTGAACACATTCCATATTTTTGAAAAATTTGCTGTTTGTTCAACAATTCCATCCAGTCTCTTTTGCCAGTATACGAATATGAATGTAGTTTCTAATGTTGGGTTTTGTTCCGAATTAAGCTGCTGGAGAAAAAAGCTGAAGCTGAAGTGAGACACAAGAGCACAAAATAAGTAAACAAGGTGCAGTGCAATCATTATTTCATACCGATGTGCGAGTAACGATGGTTCATATGGTTTCTGTGGTTTATTTAGTAGATATACTTGGATTCTAGATGGGTACATTGGGATACTTCTTTTCCATCTGTTTGCTAAAATTTGTCAACTGTGTGTATGCTCTGCCTAATTGTATCATTGAACTAAATTTAAGTGTTTCTCAACTATTTTTGTTTTTTTTTCTGTTATAGAAAAAATGGAGAATTTTTTCAAAAACCTAACTGCAGTTTTGTGCAAATAAACATTAAGTTACATGTCTGTTTGTCAGCAAATCTTTGGCAACATCAATAGACATGTTAATTGGTTATTACAGTTAAAGGAGCGCATATAAATGTACATAGACACGCAGAGAAAAAACATGGTTGTGGTAAACATAATCTAAGAGCAACATATTATGAAACGATTTATCTTTGTAGTCCAAACATATTATGATCATAAAATATCATATAATTATTAAATATAGTCGTAATATCATTGTCATGATCATAATATTTTGTAAAGTAATCATATTATCACTGAAAGCAATCTTAGATTTGGGTAAAAAGTAATCATATTATGACCTACTGAAATCATATTATGATCCAACGTAATCACATTATCATTGAAAGTTATTTTTGGGAATATAATATAATTTTATTTTAATAGGTTTTACTTTTAATATACTAAATTTCCATTTAAAATATTATTTATAAATTCCTTGAAATTCACTGTTGTTCGCTTTAAGAAAGCTAAAGATTATATACAAATAAAACTATGAGAATTACAGACACTTAAACTTTACTTGTAAAAATATCATAGCTTAGACAAATACTAACAATACACACAAATGCTAATTTGTTTTTATCATAATATGATGATTATTTGTAAGTTTAAATGGTTGTACATAATATATTAATATGTTTACCTATTTATCATTCTTTAGTTGTTTGAAAAATAATTATGTTTTGGTGAAACATACTAAAATTTACAGTTGCGATAAACATAAACTCCAGTAACTAAAATATTGTTGAAATCAAATTAAAATAACAATTATAAGTATGTGTACGACAAGAACATATTGTTACAAATAACACAGTATAGTTGTCATACCCAACCCAATCACGTTTTTTTTTTCTACATGTACCTAGTAAATGTAACATTTTAAAGTGAGAGTAGAATGATGTTTTGTGTTTTTCCTCCGTACGATGACTTTTTAATTGTTCTAGTCTAAGGTAGTCAACATATTGTTAATTTGGCTTGATATTGCTTTCAATTGATTTATATTTACTCTTCATTTTAATAACCCAAAACAAGAATTACTAAGTAAATAATAGTCTTGCACGTAACAAATACAATTTACTGGTATCTGCAGACAATATTTTTTATATGTAAGTATGTACAAATAAAAAGAAAGCTACTAAAATATTTGTTTCTTGAGACTGCAAAATCATGGTTCTCTGCCGAAGCAGGCTTAAAGAAGTAACTATAACCTGTTTGTGTTTAGAGTTTTACCAAAGAATGAAAAAGTACACAGAAAAAATTAAATAGTAAAAAACTGAACAAACGTTTAGTTTTTCCGAATATTTATTAGGTTTTTTGCACCCTGAATGCCTGTTGTAGAAAACCGAATAAAACGTTCAGCTTTACGTTGAACGTGCGTTCAGCTTTTTCTTATATAGAGTTCAGCTTGTGCAAAAGTAAACGAGCGTTCAGATTTTAACTATATTCGTTTAATTTTCGCAATACTGAACGAATATTTAGTTTTTTATCCGATGCGTTCAATTTCTTCATTACTTAACGTAAGCTTATTATTTTAACAGCTGCGTTCAGAAAATTAAATAAAATATTTTTAAATATTTTTTAATATTAACAAAATTTATTCAATATATTCTACAAGCATTATTCATAAACAACTATTTCCATAAACTCACCAAAACCTGCTCTTCCTGAGGAAATTCCCTGTATATGTCATCGACAATTACCTTAAAATCAGATGGTGTTGTTTTTCCGTTAATGATGGCATTTTCCAGGATTATATTTATTAATTTGTCTCTCTACTGAGATGACAAAAAAGTTATACTGTCTTAAGTAACACAATTTTTTAAAATACACACTATCTTGTCTTCAAAAACTTCTTACGTAATTCATACTCGATTCCTGCTTCTACATTAAACAATTATTAAATACTAGATTGACCCGGTGCGCTTCGCTACCCCTGTCGATGTAAAAATCGGTTCAGCCGTTTAGTAATTATTGTTTAAAAACTAAAGGTACCAATTTTACCCGTTTTTCCCCCTTTTTATCCCTTTCTGGTCCAAGTATTGAAAAAATTTATAGCCTATTGACGCTTCCAAGTAAGGATCTATCTACGTTCCAAATTTCAATAAAATCGGTTCAGCCGTTTAGGCGTGATGCTCAAACAAACAAACAAACAAACAAACAAATAAACAAACAAACAAACTTACAAAGACATTTATATATTTATATAGATTGACTACATAGGTATATGTATATCCATATATACAACTTACCTTCTAACTCCGGCAATAGAAATTGAATTACACTAAGAAAGCTCAATGTTAATGTATGGATGTCACTAAGTATATAAAATATGAACTACTCACTCTAATAATCAACACATAAATGAGATTCGGTCAAACTTAACACTTGTTGTTTACTTTTGGAATTCCGTTACTTCTGTAGCCTGCAATTGAAATAATATTAAAGTTTTAAAAAAATTTGCTAAAAATATTTTTACCACGTCTCGTTCTGATTTACTGAACGATGCGTTTAGTTTTTTTTACTATCTCACTATGCTGAACGGGACGTTTTACGGTATCTATGAAGAACTTTACTGAATTTTGCATTCAGTTATGCTAAGTGTTCAGCGAAGAATTATTTGGTTGATTCTAAAAATCTGAAAAAACGTTCAGGTCGCTAGTAGAAAGGATTGGGTTTTAATATGTTGCGTTCAGAAAAACGTTTACTTGGTCTATTACGAGCTGAACGTCGCGTAGTAAACAACAAAATATGCGTTTAGATCTTGGATATTTGAATGCAATTTTAAAGGGGTGTAGTAAATTCGCCTAGTAGCATTCAGTTTGACTATTTCTAAATATTGCGTTCAGATAATTTAGTTTTTTCTGTGTACATTAAATAACTAGGAAAACATGAAAAATGTTTTATGACCTGCTGCAATAACAACAAAAACTTACCAAGGCAATTTTGAACTTGGACATAGTTGCAAACTATATATAGGGAGAAGAATTACTACCTTCAATATATATTTCACAACTATTTGTGTTTATTGGCGAGAGAAAACTGGAAGTATCCTGTATACACACATTCATAGTTATACATATCGATGGCTTAATATAGAAAGGTCGTGACTCATTTTTTTTTTTTTTCAAAATCGGATTTTTTACATATTCTGGTAGACAAAACTGTTGACGAATAACAGACTTACAGTAATTAAAAAAAAACCTAACTCATTTCAATAATAGTTTGAAAGAAAAAGCGCTAACTCATTTAATGTTGAATGCATATTTTTTGGTTTGTATTAAAACAAACAACTTTTCTAAAAGTATATTTCGATATATTACAAATTTCTAGTTGTTTATTTTTCATTTTCAGATTTTATTCAGGTTTTTCCTTTTCCTGTAAAGTAACTAAAAGTTGAGATACGACCTTTCTATATTAAGCCATCGATATGAAAGAATTGTGTGTTTTATGTGTCTGAGCAGAGTTACTCAACTTTCAATATCTAGTTTCTATTATCAACATGTCATCGTAGAAATAGAGATATAATTTTAAATTATGATCATACATTTGTAGAGTGCTCTTTTATTCAATAGTAATCATTTTCATTTTAGTTAGAATTTATAGTAATTGAAATAAAAAACATACCATTATGAGTTGTTTTGAGCCGCCCAACTAAGGCGGGCGCTTCTAACGATATTGGTACCGATTTAGTTTCTAAATTAATCATTAGAGTCCGAAATGTCATGCAACACCTTATTATAATTTTATGCAGAGTTTTTTTAAAAATTGAATATATATTTTTTTTAAATATAATCATAAGGAATGATGGCATTGAGAATATAATAAAAATGCTGGGTTTTTACAAAAATCCAGACATCTCTTCGATCAGGTAGCTCAATTCTCAGTGGTACACTTTAAAGTTATTAAGATAGAAGATTTATTGAAGGCACGATGGAGCCTACAGGGATGTACTTAGAGAAATGAAATACTGAAATCATTCCAATATGTGGTAATACCTCCAAAAAAGTTGATATTTTTCAAAATTGTTTGCAAATCTATTGCAGATAATACCCTGCAAAAACTTTACTTTCTTAGTAAGCTAGCAAGTAATATTGGATCAAACTGGTAACTACTTATTATTTGACTGAATAACTAGTTACTGTTGTTCGAGATTTTCTAAAAATTCAGGGGTCCTACTTATAAATGTACTTACATTCAGCTCAATTATAAGTATTACATTCACAATAAGAATATGTAGCTAAAAAAAAAAAAACATAAAAATATTGCCTCGTGTGGGTATCGAACCGTCACATTATTTGCTACGAGTTTTTTTATTGTAAGTTAACAATGGTTTTAACATTAACATATAAATTAATATAATCTGAACAAAAAAATGAATGGTGCTGACTGGTGTAGAACCGCTAACGTCTCGTTTTCCAGTCAAACACACTTGATAGCTGTGCTAAATGCAAAAGTTCATTACCAACCAGTACAAAAATAAGTACCTATTCTAGTATATAAAATAACCACTCATTACAAAATAATGCATGTGGTAATTAGTTGCCATTACAAAAATTCACAAAATTTTTGCTGGGTACATTCAAAATTTGCACGCATCAAAGGAACATAAAACATCATAAAGGAACAATTGAAAATGGTATTAATCGGTCTATGATTTCTCATAGCACACATAGCATGGGGATTTTCTTGTTAGCATTTGAATCGATGTTTTCCGATCGGGATGACACAATTTTTCAAAAAGAACCGTCGAGAACTCTCTGAGTTAGAGGCCAAACAGGTGTTTTTTCTCATCCATGTAACTTATTACCTATTGATGATTGCTTAGAAATTTCACTTTCAAAATATTTTTTGAAAAAAAAAATGTCTCAAAAAATTTAAAAATTTGTTATTTTTTCCCATTTTTTTTTTGTTGCCGTGGATCCGCGCATTATTCACTCGTTTCAATATAATTACGATCGCAAAATTTCGAGCACATTCCTAATTTACGCTTTTAAAAAATGTCTATATTATAAAGTATTTATATGTAAACAATTATTTAAATAACTAGCCAATTATTTATTAATGATAACAAAGAAAGAAGTATAGTTCAAATAATAATAGTTTGTAATAAAAATATGTTCAAATAATAATTTCTATAACTTTGGTTTTATTTTAAATGAAAAATATGAAATGTGAAATATTTAATATAAAAAAAAGATTCCTTATCAAAAACACAAACACTCTAACATAATTATGTTGCACACCAACACATACATACGTTTCACAAATATTTGACACAATTTTCAAATACAATTTATTGTTAAAAATTTATACAAATATATGTAAATGTAGTTAGCAGGGGTAGCCAATTTTTGTTATACTTCTCATGCTCTTATGTAAATGTTGACTAAAACTTTTGTGATCTAGCACAAATTTTTGAAAGTTCTTATTTTAAATGATAATTTTTTTAATTTAAGAAGGAAATTTGTTACAAACTATTATAAAAGATGCAAAAAACTAAAATATTTAATTTTTACCAATGAATATTTGTCATATTTGCCAACTTCTCATAGTTTCCATGTGTCATGACAATCAATGCCATTTCATATCAAAATTATGGTGCTTAAAGTATGTTTGTTCTGAAACAGCTCATGGCGTATACTCTTCCATTTAATTTGATAACTTCTATTTTGGACCTCCTTTATGAACATACATGCTTACGTTCGTACCGCTCATACATTTAGAACCCACTTTAATGTTGTGTGACAGTTACAGTTGTTTTTGTAGACTAAATGTTGTAGTCGAAATATACATGTAAGTATACACTCACTTATACAATGTTAAAAAATTGATGAGGATCTTTTTCGATATAACAAATACTTACACATACATTTAAGAATACATAGCACCATAGTCACACACACCTACTGACAGATGTATACTTATAAATATATGTATGTAAGTACGTTTGAATGTATATAGATTCATACATATTTTTATTGTTATAAACAAATATGAAATGTTATGGTGTGCCAATACATCTGATGATTATACAGACAATCATACGGTTGCAGTAAAAGTACCATCGGCATCAATACAGTACAATAGAATACAATACATAGTCATAGTAGTCAGTGAGAGTGGCGCTGCCAGTTTGTTGCTGTTGTTTTTTTTTATTTTATTTTATTTTTTGCTTTTTACATTTACAATCATCATTATCGTCATCATATTGTTGATATTTGACACTTTATTATGTGCACATCATTAAATTTAATATTATTGCATATTTGTCTGCCTATTTGTCAATTTTTTTTATATGTTTTCAATTGCCATATTCATATATAAAATTTATATATTTTTCAATTTGTTTACACTCTATCATGTTGCTCGTATACAGCAGGTATGTAAGGTTAAATGGTGAGTTTGCAACATACACTATGTATGTATGTAGATAAATTTTAAAACAACAATATTCTATATAAGTTTACATATGCTTTTATTTTCAAAAATACTGTCAATCGAAATTTTTTTATGCAGGTTTTTGTAAATAACAAAGACGACTTGGGCAAATCGAATATGTTAAAAGTTTTATAAAAACAAGGTGCTAAACTAACAATTAAAAAGAGCGAATTTCGAAAAATTTACAAAATAGAACAATTTTATATACAGTGCTCTAAACATTAAAATAATGCACAAAAAAAAGTAGTTTTTTTTTCGTTTCTATTTGCACTCTGCACACCTATATATCTAACAAATCACAAAAATTAAAAATTGCATAAATAAAACTGAATTTTTTTACAGAAAACACAATTTCCTGCACTCAACATAAAATCGGAAAAAGTAAAAAAAAAAAATAGGTACTCCAAAGTGTGCGATCAATATTTAGTTGTATATCCTTTGTTGTGTAAAATGGCCTGTACGCTATAGAATCGATTTTTATTAAGTTTTGGCACACTTCCAAGTCTATTGATTTCCAGCTGCTAGTAAGGACTCTTCAAGCTGAACAAACGTGTTAAATTTTATTTGATGCACTCTCCTAGCTAATTTCTCCAAAAAATGCTCAATTACATTAAAGTCTGGGCTCTATATGTTTGGGACACTTATGGATCAACCAAAGCTATGCAGCACCTCATGTGTGCTTGGGATCGTTGTCTTGAAAAAAGGCAAAGTTGTTTGCGATACCCATATTGCTTTGATGTGCATTATTTTGATGGTTAGTGCATATTTATATCAGACAAACTCTTGCGTTGGAGCCACTGTAGATCACTCCATGATCAAGCTTGAAAAGTAACTGAGTGTCAAAAATCAAGTTCTTGAGAATGTATTGCCTTGTTTGGTTTGTAAAGGAAAAATATTTGGTTTAGTGTAAGAAATTAAAAGAAAATATAACACCTGCCACGATTCGCAAATTTTCGCATATTTCTACATGTGCTTCAAAATGACTTCCGTTTTATGTCACGTATGATATACCCTTATTTCGCTCGATATTTAGACAACAATATTTCGAAAGAACTTATTATTTTTTTTTAAATATATTACCCTCTGAATGGATGGGTTTTCTAATATCGGATGTATAAAAAATCGACTTCTCTCAGTGAAGAGGTTTTTGGCGGCCATATCTCTTCATCTCCGACAGACAGACCGATTCTCACGAAGGTGAAGGGTATAAAACCAGCCCATCTGATCTATTAAAAGCTATCGTCATGTCGTCACGGCATAATATAGGGTGTAGAGTATTCGTTTAGACTTATATTTGTCGCTCATATTTGCATACTTGTTTCAATATCTCTTCATCTCCGAGTAAGTAGAAAAAGCAACTCACATATACAATTTGTGAACGTAGATAAATTTATGTTTATAGATGTGTGAATATTTGCTAGTGTGTGTGGGTGTGTGTATAAATTATATATAAATATTTTACATCAAAGATTGTCAGTCAATAAATGATATGTAAAATGTGGTTGTTTCTGTATATGTAACTACCCAGCAGTTTGAAAAGTGCCAATTGGAAACCATACACTAGCTATATTACTAAGTACTTGTACAACTAACTAGATCGATGCGGCTGCTAAAGTGGTAGTTAAATGGTTATTATTTGTACTACATTTCGCCAGCGTATTCACCCAGAAAAAACTTTACTTACTTAGTAAGCCAGCAAGTAATATTGGAGCAAACTGGTAACTACTTATTATTTTGCTGAAACACTAGTTACCGTTGTTAGAGATTTTCTAAAAATTCAGGGGTCCTACTTATAAATATACTTACATTCAGCTCAATTATATGTATTACATTCACAATAAGAATATGTAGCTAAAAAAAAAAAAACAGAAAAATGTTGCCTCGTGTGGTTATCGAACCGTCAAATTATTTGCTTGTGTTTGCTAGTCAAGCTGCTAACTCACTGCCCCATGTACGAGTTATTTTATTGTAAGTTAACAATGGTTTTAACATTAACATATAAATTAATATAATCTGAACAAAAAAATGAATGGCGCTGACTGGTGTAGAACCGCTAACGTCTCGTTTTCCAGTCAAACACACTAGATAGCTGTGCTAAATGGAAAAGTTCATTACCAACCAGTACAAAAATAAGTACATATTCTAGTAAATAAAATAACCACCACTCATTACAAAAGAAGGTATGTGTTAATTAGTTGCGATTACAAAAATTCACAAAATTTTTGCTGGGCAGTAACAAACAATAGTCGGATATTCGCCTTGAGTTTTTGAAATTAAATTCAAGTAAAATAAAATCCTCTAAAATATACCACTTTTATGGCCACATGTAATGCTGAATGTGGCCGTTGGTATTTTCGTTCTCTCTGATGATATAAAATCTAAAATTGAGAGTAGGCTCACATGTAATTCTCAATAACAAATAGAGAGCAGTACAAATAAGAGATCTGTGGTTTAGTGGTTAGATCATTTGACTATAAAACTAGAGTTTATGTGTTCAGCCCCGTTCTTTGAAAATATATTCTTTCTTTTTGTTTTCTCAAATGCTAGAGTGTTCGTCCTATTAAATTTACTAGTGAAGTGTTATGCAGAGTATGGCAATCGGCCACCAGCAATGACATCCCCGTGTTAAATTTTCTAGTGGTAGGTCTCAGTGGCTAACTAATTCAACGTAACGGAACTAGTTCAATGAACTGCAGGGTACACATACATACGTACATACATACATATATAAAAATTCCTTCTCACACATATACATATATACTTATAATGTAAAAATGTTTCGAAATGCCGATTGTTTTGCAAAAATTAAACAATAAAAGAAATTTTTTTATTGGCATATAAATTTTTTATTTTTTTTATTTTTATAACCTGTATCACAAGGGATCTATTAATTTTGTCAGTTGGATTGAGAACAAAAAGAAGTAAAAAATTAAATTGAAATACTGAACACATGTGACTCCTATATTTTTAGAAATACGGGTACAGTTTTAGATTTTTATATTTTATGTTCTTGACTCATTTGTTGTCTCATTATAATTTAAAATTTTCTTTATACATGCAAATTTATACATAAATTCCAAAGAATTTCAAATACTTCACATATTTTTTAATTAGTTTGTGTCTCTAAAACAATTACCAACATATTATGCAAAAAATAATTTCCTCTTACAATGCATATCGTTGAGGCGCTAGCATAAACTCATACCTGCTATTTAATAACTTTTCAGGACACCAAAAACAATGGAACCAATGGAACTTGTATTGGCTGCAACCACGATATCTACGTATTTGTATTTTGAAACTTATGTAAAATTTTCTCTACAAAATTTATCATAAATAGACATTTTGAAGTAAAGTTTATGCGTTTGAAAAAAGAATATACACGCAGAGAATGAATGTAATTGTACATGTTTGCAATAACCATTTCAAAATATTAATAATATTATGATTGCAGCAACGATAATTTAATTGATTTAGGATTGGCGTGATTATAGTAATCAGTTTCTTGATTGCATTAATGAGTTGTTCTCGGATTATGGTTAACATAATCTGAGAAGAACATATTTTGATATAATTATTCATCATGAACATGAATGCCATAAACAAATAATTATTTACTACTATCTTATATATGAATGCGATAATCATGTGGATGGTAAAATTACCGTATTATGCTTTCATACAAATAATTATAGTGATCATAATATTGTGAAAAAAAAACTTGTAAACATTTTGAAATGCTTACTATATTCTTTCTCTAGGTGTGTATGTGTAAATTCTAATATTTGTTTTTGTAAAGTTTCCTCATAAGCTTAAATTTAAACATCTTTACTTATGCATGTTTTTGGCTTTCAAAGTTGGTAACAACTTTGTGTTGCTGTTGTTGCTATTAGGTTTGTTCTTTGCGTAAAATATAGCAAAAACGAACGAAGAAACGTAGTGTAGAAGAAAAAATAAAGAATGACTGAAAACTTCAAAATCATCTTATAAGTCTTATGAGTTTTGGCTATAAATTTCAATTGAATTATTTATGCTGTTTGTAATAAAGTTTGCAATGGTCTTATGGCTGCTACCATCTTCTTCTATTCTTCTATATGTAACTATGTACATATATACATATATATGTATGTAGGTATATGTGCTGAAAAACATACATATGTATTCCTTATTGTAATATAGAAAACAACAGAATAAGAATTTGTATACCTTCAGAAAAAATGTTAAATTGTTAATTAAATTCGATTTTATTCAGAACTTTTATGCATTCATAGTTATCAAATAGGATTATTGAAACTATACTATAAATATGTATGTATATCTCAAATTATTGTTATCTGGAAATTTAGTAGAATAAACAAAAATGGAAAAATTTAAGTTGCCTTAGAAAATTCAGAAAACTTCCATTGTTCAACAGCATCACATAGTTACCTGTAAAATAATTACACACATTACAAAATTTATATTAATTACTTATAGATGGATTTACATACTATGTAACTTACCAAATAATTATTTCATCACCCATTTATTAAACAAATTAGTTCAACAATAAATTTTTAGTTCCATCTCATTTCATTGTTTTTACATTCCAGTCGAAAACTATTCGGAGAACAAGAGCCGTCAAACTGAGCATTAACAGCAGAAAAGCTGAACCTATAGCCCATAGAATTCCCATTAGGACAGATGCAACAATTCGCAAGGAATTATTAAAAAGACGCAACAGCAGCGTTAAAGCTGAAACCAGAAGGAAAATGACAACCAAGCTGGGTAGAGAAATCAATAGATAAAGAGACAGTTGTAAGATTTCGTTGAAAGGAAATACAACCATAAACATAAACAATATGATAAGAGAAATTGTCAAAATAAAAACGAACATTTTATGTAGTTTTTCTGACATGAAAATATTACAGAGAGTTTTTTAAATAAAATCAATTAAACAAATGACAGTAACCACTTGCATAGAATAAAATATATGTTCATTAGGGTGACAGCCGATTTTTTTTTTTTAGATTTCAAAGAGTGCCAGGTGGAATATTGTGAGACTAGGTCTAAAAGTTAAGTATTGAAAATTTGAGCCAAATCGGACAACGATTTCGGGACGCGCATCGAGGTCAAAAGTCCGATATATGCAAAATTTTACTATTTATATGAAATAAATTTATGAAACTTCTTAACTATTTGCATTATGTTACAAAAATATGTAGATTTATTTATATTAATGAAAATTACAGTAAAAAAAATCTTTTTGAGATTAAACCTATATCTCCTTTGGGTCAAATTGACCCACAAACTGTATTATCGCTAAAATTCGGAAAAAATGCTAATTTTTCAGTTTTTGTAAAAATTTTGCTACTTAGTAATTATTTTTGCAATCGAGTGCAAAATAATCGAAATGTGCACGTAATTGTCGTTCTAATAAGATATAAAAGACAACAATTTTTTAAAAAATGTTAAAGTTATTAAGAATTCCTCAGACCATTATCGTATCTCAGGCCACTTGAACAAGAAATGTAGAAACAAAATTAACATATTTTAAGAAATATTAAAATAAAAGCTAGTTTTTACCAAAAATATATCCGTATTTATATTTGTATGAGTTTTTGTCTTTGTAGGATACCGGTAACCTATTCCCAGGGATGGCCAAAAAATCTCCATTTTCAAATTTTTAAAAATTTTGTTAAAAAAATGTCAGCATTTTTTGATCATCACATTGGGATTTATTGAGATCATAATAGTGAATAAAAGTATTAAAAAATTATGTCAATACCTCTTACAGTTTTTCCGTACCTAGGATTTAAATTATTTTGATTTTCGGGAAAAAATATTTTTTTGGCCATATTTTGGCGAATGAGAGCAATTTCCTTAATGTTATAAATTTTAAGTAAAACCTATACAGAATCTTATAGTTCATATAATTTTAAATTTTTTTAGCGACAATTTTGTAGCAACATGGTTATTAAAAAATTTTGTAGAAAAATGTTACGGAAACAAAAAATGAAGAATTTTACAAACACATTTTTAGAAAATTTTTTACGAAAAAGAAAAAGTTGGAAGCAATATGCTTATAGGCAAAATGTTCAATCAACATATTAATGGCTAAATGCAGCTTTTGATTATACGAAAAAACAAACATATTTAGCAATGGCGTATTTGACTATTTTTCAAATTTATTTTATTTTTTAATAATACTAACTTTTATACAAAATTTATAATTCTATTTCATATTTAAACAACTAATTTTTTTTTTTAACAAAATTAGTAAATGTTTTTTTAAGAAAATATCTATTTAACTTATTTTTCTTATGCATGTTTGTGCTTGCAATAAACATGTAAACACAACTTTATTGGGCATATAAAAACTTAAGAGAAGAAAAAGTAAAGTCACATACTAAGCTTGCATAAATTATTGCAAATGTAAGGAGAATTTACAAAAGATACACCATGACTTGATTAATTGCTACTAAATTTGAAAAGAAGTGGAAACTGCAATTTTATTTAAGAAAAAAAAAAATATATATAATAATAACAATTAAGTTGTTTAAGAAAAGTCTATAATATCTTACTTAGACTTCGCATCAAATATAATATACTAACATTCAATAACATGGCAGAACTAACAGGGTACAATTGTTGGAGAGTATGATTTCAATTATACATTACTCATAACGCCAAACAAGAGCAAATGAAAAAGAATAAAAAAAAAAGGAAATGTCTAAAAGAATAAAGGAATTTAAATTTTTATTTCCAAAAATTCAATTTCAACAATCAGTCATTAATAACTGAAGAGAGACTATATTTTTTAAATAAGTGTGTACTGATTTCAATTAAAACGTTAAAAATTTATAAAATATCGCGGTAACAAATTAAAAAATGTTACGTGATTAAATACACAGTTTGACATTTTAGGTATGAACATCGGAAACTCTCTTTAAAAAATTCTACCTGGTAATTGATTGCACGATGTTTTAATATCTAAAGGTTTTCGTGGTAGTCCAAACAAAAAAATTTAGAAACAATAATATTAATTCTGTGGAAATTTGAAAATATAAAAATAACAAAAAACAAGTAAGAGAGCTATATTAGGTTGTGCCGAATCTTATATTCCCTTCACAAAATTATACTTTGAAATACAAATTTTAAATATTTTTAGGTAAGCTAAATTAAAAAAAAAATTTGTTTTAAATTTTTTTTTTTTTTTTTTTTAAATAATTTTTTATAATTTTTTATTAAATAATTTTTTTTTAAAAAATTTGTGAAAAAAATTTGTTTTGTTAAAAAAAAAATTCGGGTTAAAAAATATTTTTCCCGATTTTGACCTACTGTAGATCCAAATTATTATAGCCTTCTATATATCGTTGCAATGGACTTAATGGAAATATCTTTCATCAGATATCCATATTGCCTATATTAATGACTTAGTAATACACATATAGTTCAAAAAAAGGCAAAAAACTGTGGTTGTCCCGGTTTTTTCCGGGAAAATCTCAGCCGATTTTCTCGATATCAAACAGCAATCGAATTGGAAAAATTCGTGATATACTGATGTATCAATCATGTTTGTAAGTTATTTAGGGGACGGACATGGCTATATCAACTCCGCTATCTATAACGATCCAGAATATATATACATTTTGGGGTCGCAAATGAAAAATGTAGAAATTGCAAACGGAATGACAAACTTATATATACCCTTGCACTAGAGATGCCAAACGGGGAATCACGGGATTTCTTAAATCCCGAAACCCGGGATTTTTCAATTTTAAATATCGGGATTTTCGGGATTTTGTAAATACCGTTTTTCATAAATAAATAGGAGAAATTGTAATTTTTGTGTGCATTTTTCATGCATTTTGACATTCTACATGTCCGAATATCAAAGTGGTGTTCAGCAAAGTTGTTAAGCTCAACGCCTGCTGCAACATAGTTAATAAAGGAATGCGGTATTTTTTGTTTTCCTTGAGTGGGGCCCTAGAAAATCAATTTTTCTCATAATTTTTCTAACAAAACTCAATTAAAATCTTGTTCAACAAAATTAAAATATTTCGATTGCTCAAAGGCTAAAATATATTATTAATAAATGTAAAAGCCCCCAAATAACAATAACGAAACCAAAATGGCCCTAGCATAGTCGAATAGACCATTGAAAGTTGTTAAAAAAATGGTATTACTACAAAACGCGGTAAAGTTTGGAGATAATATTTAATTTTTTGTTTTTTTTATACAAAAAACGAAAATATTTTTTTTTATAAATATATCAACCTGGCTCGAATCTATATTTAAAATTTGCGATAATGGGAAAGAATCCGCTGTTTTACTATAAGAAAAGTAATACAAATTTGAGAAAATTTTGACTTTAAAAAATCGTTTTTGTGTGTGAGGTTTTTATTCCCGAAACCGCGGGTCGGGATTTATATCAAAATCCCGCACCCCGGTATTTTTAAAAATCGGTCCGGATTAGCATCTCTACTTGCCACTCATGAATATTTTTGTAAAGTTTCCATATAAATTTAAATTGTTTGTACAATTTAAAGGCCTGATTCAGAAACACGAAAGGAAATAAATTTAAAAATTTTTGTATGAAAAAAACTCAAAAATTATTTAAAAAGAGTGACTTACATACAAACAATTTAAAATTGTTTTCCTTTCGTGTTTCTGAATCAGGCCCTATATATATACATATGTGTAAAGAAATACTGCTAGCAACATTGCACAATGAACAACAGAGCAACCAACTTGTATAGAAATGTTTGAATAAATTTCCCAGCATATGTGACATATCTTTCACGTGAAATCGAATAGAATACCAAGCTTAAAAAATTAAAACTTTGCACAAATTCAAATTAAATATGATGCTAGAAGAATATCTCGATGAATTTCATTGTAGTTTTTTATATGGTTTTTGACATACCAATTTTTTCACTTGGAATCGAATATTGTACTGATATATAAAGTGCAAGTGATATTTTCCTGAAAAATATATAAAATGCTAATAATATAGCTATGAATGTAATTTTCAGATTAAAACCCAACATAATGAATGCTATTATGTACTATGAAGCGGAATATAAAATAGGCTTTATGCAGGCATATATTATTTAATTTTATATTTCATTAAGCTTATTATAATTTGTTTACAAAAAACACCATGTCGTATGAACAATGTTTTTATTATACTTCTAAAAAAAAAAACCGAGTCGTATGAGCAATATTTAAATATCATATATATAAGAAATTTCCAATTTTTCAATATTTTTAGATTGAATACAAAATTTCATCTGTTTAGTAATTATATTAATTTAAGAGTAGAGTACAATGCTCTAAAGCACACCAGAAACATACACACTAACTACTGCCAAGTTAAAAATAATAAAAAACAGATAAAAGTTTGGTTGGATATGTTTATATTTATTTCACTCTTGTCTTTTTGTATACTTGCTGCTGGTGCATGTTCATATACTTTATGCTGCTGCAACAACATGTATCTTGAATAACAATTAACATCCGGTTGCGCATAACTAAAATTGCAAGTTGCAATAGCAAAGTCGGAAACTGTTTAATTTCCGGTGGATAAAATTTTTTTTTTCCAAAATATTTAATACTCATTAAAATAAATAGATTTATTATAGAAAATTTTAAAATTAAAAATGTATTGTTGGTTTTAATTATGGAATTTTAATAGGAGGGTGCAGTGTATAACAGGGTGGCCATTATTTAGCTTTATTTAGATTTTCGATGCTAGCAACACCTAAAATTATCCTCCGTCATTAAAATAGTTTTGTATTTTATTTATTTAAATATAAAACAAACAGCAAATCAACGTTTAAAAGTTGAAGAAAATTACATTTTTATTTTTGTAATCTCTAACTGTTTTATACTCAAATGTACGTTTGTAACGGTAAATTTAATTAAGCAGATGAGTATAAAGCTAATTGTTTCGTTTTTTCTCTTTGTCACTTGAAAAGTTTTTGTTTTGGTTTTGCTCATGTACAATACAATTTAAAAATCTTGATTAGTTTTGTACATTTGGCAAAAGTATGAGAAATGTTTTGTTTGTTTTCATACTCTGAAATTGATATGGAATTTGATACAGTATCCAACATAAATGAAGTAAAATTAATAATAAATCTAAAAACGTACGTCCATTGTAGCTAAGGTTTTTCCTCAAAGTACCAATTCATACGAAAAATGCAAAAATATTTTATTAGGACGAAAAATTTAATTCCATACATTTAACTGGAAAGAGAATCGCCTTTACACTATGTGCCTGTATGGACTTCCAACCCGACTCATTGTGGGAATTGTATTATATATGGCCATGGAGATGAGCACTGTAATCGTTTCCAGCATGTATGATATGTGCCAAACAATACCACACGCAGAGAATAAATATAGTTGTTCATGTTTACAGTAACCATTTCCACATTTTTAAAAGTTTTTTTTAACAATATTATAGTCACAGTAATTGTGGTAACCATACTATGGTTAACTTACGATTCACATGATTGTATCAATCATATATATGGTTGTGACAACCATTTTTATGATTAAGGTTTTACCATATTATGTTGCTCTCGGCTAATTGATTTATTTTAACAATGGTTGTCAGAAACATAAACATGTTTACTGTAACCATATATATGATTGATACAATCATGTAAATCGTAATTTAACCATATTATGGTTACCACAATCATGTAAATAGTTACTGTTACTATAATATTGTTAAAAAAAACTTTTAAAAATGTTGACATGGTTACTGTAAACATGCACAACTATATTTTTTCTCTACAACTACAACAACAATAATCAATATTCACCACAGTACTTCAATAATGATATCCACATAAACAACCAAAATAACAATAGGAAATAATGATATCTTCAGAATTCTTCAATATGTTTACTAGAACATTAAGCGATCTACAGAAATGCACAGCCAAGGTACAACAAATACAAATTGTAATATCAATGGTTAAATGTGCATATGGTTTACACTAATAATAATGGCTTAAAAATTCTTCATTGGAATGCGAATGGCATTTCTACCTTTTCAAATTTATTTCAATTTGAAACGTTTATTGATTCATTTTGCCTCTTTAAATGAAACTCATCTAAATCAAAGACGTAAAACTTATTTCAAAAATTGTATAATTCATCGTAAAAATAGACAAGATTCAAGAGGGGGAGGCGTACTGAGTTAGGTCATTGACAGGAGAATTTTCGATATATGTGTATTTATCTATGCCTCTAAACGTTATTTAGTTTTGCTAAAATTTTCAACATTTGATTTTTATATGACGGAGAAAAATTATTATCCTAGGGCCATTCAAATTATTGACTAGGGTCCATATCCGCTAATCAATTCAAAGTTCAATTTTTTCTTATGTTCAGTTTAACATTTAAGAAACCATTTCTTGAATTGCTCAGCCAATTTATTTAAAATTTCATAATAAGTTTATATGAACTAAATCATTACATAAAAACGTGTTGCTTAACGAACTCCCCTATTAAAGACTGAACTATGTCTTCTACATCCAACTCCTCACCCCGACAATGAATTCACTTATTAAAAACAAATTTTTAATAAGGAAAAATTAATTTTAAAACACCTTAATGCTGTGCAAATAAAACGTGAACAAAATTTTGTAAATACAAGAATATCTAAATGTTTTCTCCCCAAAAGGAAAAATTAATTTTACAATTTTTTACATTACATTTACATAGAGTTTTGTTTTTGGTGTGTGTTTTGTTTTTTTTTTTATTTGTCATACACTTTTTTCATTATTTAATTTTCGAGGTCAAAACATTTTTGGCCAAATATAATGCAAATAATGAAAAACAACCAACACCCAGCTAAATTAAAATCACAACACTGAAAACATTACCATCATAAAATGACAACTTACTTTAAATTACATTTCATTTTATGTTGGCTCTTTGCTTGTTGCTGTTGTTTTTGTTGTTGTTGTTGTTGTTTTCCTAAAAAAATAAATAAAAAATATACATTATACAACATCATAAACTGGCTCGCCAAAGCTACAGCCAACAAATGGCAGAAAATATTTAAAGACAACAAAAAAAAAACGAAAAAACGAGAAAACGAGAAAACTGAACCCAAACCAAACACCATTAAGTCTCCAGGGTATGTCGCACGTGATTTTTTTCATGTTTTTAAATGAACAAAAACTTTAGAGAATTTTTTTTTTTTGTTTGCAGAAAGGAAAAAAAATAAACGTAAAATCCAAACAAAACAATCATTTTTTCTATATAAATATTTTTATGTAGTTTCTGACCCCCTTCTGCTTTTAACCACAAATATGAACATTTTAACACAGTCGTAGTCGCAATCACAGGACAAAATAGCCGGCCAGCCTACATGCCGGGCATGTTTGGTCCATGTGCTGGTTGGGTATGGTCTGATTTGGTTCAACATGAACATTTGCTTAAACACAGGCATTTCAGCAAAACAAAAAAGAACCCAAAAAAAAAAAAAAAAAAAAAACAACAGAAAAATCTGAAGTATAAAAAATGAAATTAAAATGTACAACAATTAAAGTAAATAACTGTGGTGGTGTTGATATTGTTTTCTGCAGTTAATGTGAATGTTGTTCTTGTTTCTTTTTTCTGTTGCCGGCGCTCTACAGTTGTTTGACTGTGTATAAGAAACGTATCGTTGTTTTCAAATTCATTCAACCGTTGCTGATATCGCTCGTATTGTTATAAAGTGTTGTTACAGAATTATTATTTTTCAATTTTTGTGTGAAAAAAAAAAAAAAAAAATAATAATAATAATGAAGTTGTTTTACTTATTTCGCCATTATTGCTTTATGTATTTAGCGATTTGAATAGAGATTGGCCACAAAAATAACATTTGTCAATAGTAATGAACGAACAAAATTGATGCAATCACAAAAGATTAGAAAACGCTTCAAAAATTCAATTAATTTTTAAGCCTTAGATTTACTACTCAGAAAAAATATTAATTCAAAAATAGTACTTTACATTATCGTTGGGAAATTTTTGTTACAAGAATCCAAACAGTAACTTAAATTATTTATACAAAAAATAGAACATGCTTATGATTAAGCTGTTAAATTTTAGATTTGTAAATATTTATTATTGATTTAAGTGAAAAATAATTGTATTTTAATTAAATTCTATTGTAAAAAAGGGAAGCGATAAGAAAAACCTAGAACAATGTTATTGACAAATATATTTTACTTAAAACTGTTTTCTTTTTTTAATTGTTAGGAAGAAACATAGAATATACATAGAATGAGTATGTGGTCGCAATGTTTACAAAATTATTTAGCGGACTTCTCAAAGAAGAAAATACAATAAATTAATATGTGAACGGTTTTGTTTAAACACCTATGTCTGAACGTAGCAATAAATGCACAAAGCCCATATGTTTACATTGAATTCAAACATGCAAAGAATCACAAGGACGGCTTCTCTTGTAAAATTTGTTGTAATGCTCTTAAGATATTTTAGCAGTTAGGGCTCGCTATGTCTTAAATTCATTAAACTAATCCGTAGATGGTTAAGATATTGAACAATTTCCACATGAACCTGCATTTTACACTCATTAAAAACCTATGCTGTTTAGCTTCTCGTATATATGGTTACAGTAAACATGTATAAGTTTGTGACAACCATATATATGATGAAGGATTTACCATATTATGTTGCTCTTATATCATAATCTGAGAACAACATACTATGATAAAATTATTCATCATATAAATGGTTGCACAAACATATACATGTTTACTGTAATATATGGTTGAAATATTCATGTGAATCGTAAATTAACCATACTATTGTTACCACAATCATATATATAGTTACTGTGGCTATAATATTATTAAAAATGTTGAAATGGTTTTTAGTAACCATGCACAAATGTTGAAATGGTTACAGTGACAATGCACAACTAAATTTTTTTCTATATTTGACATTGGTATCATCCTACATACCTATTAGCTTACTGCCTTGTTTGTCTAAACTATTTGAGAGAATAATCCAAGGGAAAATTCTGACATTCTTAAGTAGTCAAAACATTATCCCGGATCATCAATTCGGATTCCGTAAGCAACACGGAACAATTGAGCAAATTAACCGCCTAACTGGAGAGATACGAAAATCTTTCGAACTAAAAAAAGTACTGTTTGTCAATATTTCTAGATGTTGCCTGGGCAACATCTACTGCCTTCTAGTACACACAAAATACTAGAGTCTTACCTATCGGATCGCTTGTTTAGGATAAAATGCGGTGATTATGTGACAACCGACTATGCGATCAATGCTGGTGTACCTCAGGGAAGTGTTCCAGGACCAACCCTGTACATTGGCGAGACATTCAACAGTCGTACTCAAGTGAGTACGGGGACACGGAGATACTATAGGCAACTGTGTTGCTGATGAATTGGCGAAAAAAGGCGCTATGGTGCATGACGGACACATAGACTTCCTATGTGGGATTCCGCTTTCCAAGTGCAAGCTTCACATTAATAACTTCTATTATGAACTAGCTCAGGCAAGATGGGGCTGCGAAGCCACATGTACTATTACCAGAATGATATGGCCCCGACTGGATCGTGGACGAACAACATATATTCTTGGCTTAACTCGCTCACAATTGAGCGGTTTGGTGGCGGTCATTACCGGTCACTGCACTTTTGGCAACCATGCGAGGAGACTTGGCTTGCCCTTTAACGAGTTCTGTAGGAGCTGTTACTGTCACTGCCCGGCATTAGAAAATCTACGCTTAAGGTTTCTGGGACATCGTTCCCTAATTAGTCTCTCTGAGCTCTCGAATTTGAGGCTTGAGTGCATTTATGCCTTTGTAAGTCACAGTAATTGGCTAACTAGACCTAATATAGGGATCTCCATGGAGTGACCAATGATGACCCACTCTCCTCTCTCTCTCATATTTCCTCACTCACTCTCTAATCCAACTAACAACTGACTTACTGTCCCCTTCTCTCTTTTCATATATACTCTGTTCTTCTCTTCCTTTCCTATACACTTTCAGGTAACACAAAGGGTCCTACGCTTGGACCCACGTGAGCTGCACTTCTTCTTCACTTCGCGGCTGCCTGGAAACCTAACCTAACCCTGTACCTATTATACACCTCTGGTTTGCCCCAGTCCGAATAATTAACCATTTCCACCTTTGCAGACGACACTGCAATTCTTAGTTCTCATGTGGACTTAAATGTAGCATCTAGAAACCTTGATAATTATCTCAGGCATGTAGAGACGTGGTTAAGAAATTGGATAATATAGGTAAATGAAATTAAAAGCAAGCATATAACGTTTTCACTTAGGAGAGGTAGCTGTCCACCAGTGACATTAAACAGTGTGAACATCCCACAGTCTGATCACGTTACATACCTTGGCATTCATTTAGATAGACGTCTTACTTGGCGTCGGCACATAGAGGTCAAGCGGCTCCACATGAAACTAAAAGCTTCTAATTTACACTGGCTAATCCACCATCAATCGAAATTAAGCCTTAACTGCAAAGTCATTCTGTATAAGAAAGTCTTAAAACCAATTTGGACATCCAACTATGGGGAACAGTAAGCAATACCAGTATAGATCTTATACAGAGGGCACAATCCAAAATTATTAGAAACATGACGGGAGCTCCATGGTACATAAGAAATGAGAACATCCACAGATGCTTAGATGTGCCATTGGTCAAGGACGAATTTAGAAAAACTCGTGAAGCTTATTTGTTAAAATTACATCATCATCATTCGAACCCGCTCGCAAGGCTACTTACAGTTACTCAAGATAGATCAAGGCTGCATAGAGCTGATTTACCACTTATCTAATATACCAAATATGATTCTCCACTGAGAGAACAATAACTGTTTAGTTATAAGATTTAATTATTTATTATAAAGCCTAGAAATTAAAAGCAGAAACAATATTATAATAAACTTTAAAAAAAAATCACATTTCACACAAACATTGCGGATGAATAAGTTCACATAACACATCTGTTTAGCATAAAAGCACACTTGACGACAAAACAATTTTTTTTTTCATAGTTCAAAATACATATGTATGTGTGGAAATCCACACACCAGGGTAAGCAAGGTCTATTTTTAAATAGCTAAATCAATTCATGGGTTTTTTGTGTTAAATTAAATGCAAGATAATTTATGAAAAAATATTCATTTTGAGTCGTTTCCCATACAAAAAATGTAACACTGCCGTTTATACTGATAGAGAATAATAAGTCGGTTAAACGTTTTATTTCTTTAGCTCCAATATATATAGCGAAGTT
Organism: Calliphora vomitoria; assembly: GCA_942486065.2. NCBI lineage: Eukaryota > Metazoa > Arthropoda > Insecta > Diptera > Calliphoridae > Calliphora > Calliphora vomitoria. The sequence continues at coordinate 1,320,581 of OW818030.2, forward strand.
TTTATTTCTAAAATAAAATATATTTTTTACAATCATAAACTTTGTATTCGTATTACCGGAGCCACCCTAATATATACAATTATTAAATACCATTTTCTTTTTTCTACCCTGCACTATTTTTGCAACACAAAACAAGAAACCTGAAACATACCGCGAAATCATTTACAACAAAGCGCGAAAAGTTTTCCTTTAGTTTTATGTTTATTGGCATTTTTCTATTCGAAACTATTTAGAGCCCATTTCTTAGCAGCAATAAATTGATTTGTGTCGAAAAAAAAACAATACTGAACCCTCAGCGCAAATAATAAAAAACAAACTACCAATACAAAGCCAAAAGAACAGCTCTCATGTTCAATTCTTGCTTTTTTGCAATATGTTGTTTATTGGCAAAAAGTAAATTTTCGCAACTAAAAAAAAATGAAAAAAAAAAAAAAAAAAATAATATTTTTCAAACAAACTGAAAATAAAAAGTGAATACATATAAAAAATTTGTTACCATTTAAACTTTGTTTTTCAGTTACTCCTACATAATGCCGTTATCATTGTTTGTTGTTATTGTTGTTGTTTGTATTTGTGTTATTGCTGGTGCCATTACGAATACTCCAAGGACATGAATGAAACAAGAACTTTGTTATTTTTTCAAATCTGTTGGAAGTAAAAATAAAAGAGCGCGTTTTATATAAAAGTCAAGTTTAAAATTTATTGCCTTCACTAAGGGTGCAACTATTTTCATTTAACATTTCTCAACAACAACAACAAACAACCAAAACTTGTTAATAGATGAGAAAAAATTGTTGGTAAAAATTACAAGAACACCAGCAATAACAGCTCTCACAGCCAACATACATACATACGTATTGAAGTTACAAACTTTTACATTTGTTTTCCACAGCAAGTGTTAGTATTTCTCTTGTTTTTTGCCAGCTAGGGGTATGGGCTAGCAACGAAATGAAATGTTTATGGGACGTTTATTTTACTTTTCTCTGGATATAAAATCTAATAATAAATTGATTTATAAAACTCTTGAGAATATCTTTAACTAGTAAAATTTTTGTAAAATTCACAAGGCCAGTTGAAATTATTACTATTTTTTGTTTTTTCTTTTTGTTTTTCTGACTTTTCCCATGAACAAAAATTGCTCAAACTTTCAAATTTGATAGCTGTTTTTTTTTTTCTTCTTCTTTGCTACAATAAAATTAAATACAGATACTAAAACTATTTAATAAACAAATATATAAAAATAAGCTTTGCAACTATTACATATCTATGTTTGAAATTCAACAACAGCAATAATAACAAACTAATATAAAAAAGAAAGAGAAAAGAGAAAACAGAAGAAAGAGAATGAGCATAACAAAAAGCATATGTGAAAGTTTAATAGAAACATCAGTTAGGATTATAGGTGGATATTATTGTTGCTTTTTCCACAATCTCACATATTTAAATATGAACATATACATATGTAAATGTATCTATATGCTCATTTACTTATGTATGTATGTATTAGAGAGTAGTCCTTTCGGTACGTTTGTGTGAGCACATTTTAACATTTTGCAGAAAACTGATAACATAAAATAAATAAATACTTTTCTAAAAGTACAAGTTGTTTTAATGTGTGTGTATTTGTTAGAGTTTAACCGAAAACATATAGCAAAGTTTCTGTTTCAAAAAGAACAAGTACTATAAAAACGATCTTAAAAATAAGCGACCGAAAACAACAGCAAAATCTTATAGTAGAGTAGACCTTTTGATATTCCCAACTAAATTGAAAGTTAAGATACCATTTGATGTTTCATCTAACAGGTATTTGAAAGGGTGATCGAAAGATATTTTCATTAAAGCTTAACCTGACCTCAAGATTTCTGATATACATACTTATTTTCCGACATCATTGTTTTTCCATTTTGCAGCCTTTTAACGGAAATCCATTTATGTTAAATTATTTGTTTGATACATAATTGCAAATAGTTATTATGGAACTAAAGTCTAGTTCATTAATAATAAACCCAAATATTATGTTAAAATAGTGTTAACTTAAATTTTTGTTGGAAATATCTTTTTTTGGGTCCACCCTAGTAAAGGGTTTCGTTATAACACGATGATATTTTGTATACGGGTTTTCATATGCGTCTATTATTTACTTAGTACCACCAGCAAAAGATTGCCAATCTAATTTGGTATGTATTTCCATGGGAAATCTTCTACTTAAAATTGCAATTAAATACTTACACTTACATACATATTTTCATAGAAATGCTGCTTAATAAAATTATATTCTATTGTTAAATCTATTATTTTTTAATAAATATAATGGAAAAATTGCCAAAAACTAAATAATTTTTATAAAAAAATATTATTTTTAATAATTAGTTATTTAATTTTATTTGACCTTTTTGTTTCACTTTAATATAATATATTATTAATACTTTTCGACAGTTACGAATTTAATAAGTTTTTTATACCCTTCACCTTCGTGAGAAGGGTATATATAAATTTGTCATTCCGCTTGTAATTTCCACAATATCATTTTTCGATCCTATAAAGTATATATATTCTGGATCCTTATAAATAGCGGAGTCGATTAAGCCATGTCCGTCTGTCTGTCTGTTGAAATCAATTTTCTGAAGACCCCAGATATCTTCGGGATCCAAATCTTCAATAATTCTGTCAGACATGCTTTCGAGAATTTTCCTATTTAAAATCAGCAAAATCCGTCCATAAATAACGGAGATATGAGCAAAAATCCGAGACAACCTCTGAAAATTTCATCAAAAAAAGACAATTTATTGCATGCTTTGACAAAAAAGCAACAAAACGTATGTGTGTTGGCTTCATGCTTTGTGTATTTTGTTTTGGCGTTTGACAAAAAAGCAACAAAACGTACATATGTATGTTTGGATGTGAGTTGGTTTCACTGCGTTGCGTATTTGGTTTTTGTTTTTTTTTTTTGGTGTTTCGTTTCGTTTGGCGTTGTTGTTTTTATACTCTTCACCTTCGTGAGAAGGGTATATATAAGATTGTTGTTTCGTTTGCAACTTCTACAATTAATCTGTTCGCTAGCAATTAAATGTAAAATTTTTAAAAGTTTTCTTGATATATTTAGGATGATATACGCTGAAAATGGGCAAGTAAAGCATCCACAACAAAGGTGAAGGGTATATAAGATTCGGCATAGCCGAATATAGCACTCTTACTTGTTTTGTTCACATTTTATTACATTGCTTTGAACAAATGAATTTTAAATCCGAACAAATTTATTCACAGAAGTAAATTGAGGGGAAAAAAGAAACAATATTACATTAAGCTATGCATATATTTCGCATATGCATTCGTCGCTGTCTCAGTGAAGACTAAACAAAACATAATAATAATACGTGTGTGGTTTGCTATGCCAGTTGTACTATGAAATGGTTATCATTGATTTAGACATCAATAGATGGAAATATATATATAAATGGTATTCCAATAGGGACATAATGTATAATATTAGTTAGATGATAGTAAAAAATATATATTTTTTTAGAATCTTTACCAAATCCTACTATGATATACCGTCGATATAAATTTGACCCACTTTAGCTGTTTTTTGAATTAAAGCCTGGCAACTCTCTATAGCAAAAACAATAAAAACTAAACAAATTTTTCCATGTATAAACGTTCATGTTCATGTTTCTAACAAAAACTGCTGGTCTTTTAAAGCATCAACAGCAGCAGTTATAGTAGTAGCAGCAGTAGTTGAAGTTGTATAATATGCACTAGTAGTTAAAGTAATAATAGTAGTAGTTGTGCAAGTCCTACAAGTTAGTTTGCTGTGGTTATCGTCATTTTAGAGATACTATGTATTTTGAGTTTAGACAGAGAGAGAGAGAGAGAGAGAAAGAGGACATACACTGTCTTACTTAAATTTTGTATACTCTCCATGAACGTATGAATCTGCAGCAAACCGTGCTGTTCATCATGTCAAAGCTTATGTTCATCTAAACAGCAAAACTCAGGCATTCTCTTATTCATACAACCAAATAACTACAGTTTCATATAAGTATGTTTGTATATGAACATTCATACATCTATGTATGTATGTATGTTTCTTTGTATGTCTGCATATGTTTTCATTGAAGACAGAGTAACAACAACATAACATTATTGGTTATATTAAAGATACATGTGTTTGTTTCATATGTAGAATCTGTGTGTGATTGTGTGTTAATGTAAGTGGTGAACATCTAATACTTGTTTCCTTGCTAAAGGGTCATGTATCACAACGAGTAAGTTCAAACACACATCCATACATACAGATATGTGTGTTTAAATACGTATACATACACACATCCACACATACATACATCCACACATACATACGAATATTCTGAAGTGTTGTTTTAAATTTGTTAGTCGTTCATTGTTTATTTTTTCTCCACATTTCTCTTCTTCTTGCTTTTCTAATGCATGTATGTACACATGTATGTATGTTGCAACAGAACTGCGAAAAGTGAACAGAAAAATATACGAAGAAAAAGGACTTTAGCTGTTCCATGAAAACTAAAGTCCACTTAATGTATGCAATACAACTTTTAATATAAACAAATGATAAATATATTCACACAAACATGGACATATATAAAGAAACATACATATGCATGTGATTCATTTATGTGATTGCATTGATGTATGTATAGAAATATAAAGATACATACATACTTAGATGCTATTGCGGAATGTGCATTAGGGCTGTAACTTTTTTTAGCATAGTCCATTGAAAATTATTTAAAAAAATTTTATTACTTTTTCGCGGTTTTCAATTTTTTTTATTTATTTATCCAAAAAACGAAAATAGTTTTTTTTTATCAATATATCAATCTCTCCCGAATCTATATTTAAAGTTTGCAGCAAAGGAAAAGAATCGGATGTTTACTACAATATAAAAAATAAAAAAAGTAAATAATAAAAATTTTAGAAAATTTATGAATTCATATGTAGAACATGGTATATATGCTTTTAGAACAATCCTTAACACGTTTAACGGACACGCTTGTTTAAAATACATTTTGTTAAAAAAGCTTCAATAATCCCAATGCAGCGAAGCAACATATGCGAAGAATGTGGTATTTAAGTAGTACAGCACATTTATCCATTATGCAAAACAACGCTCACGTTCAATTTGAATAATTAAATTTTAAAATTTTAATTAGTAAAACAAAATGTTCTCATGACTATTTTACTTTATTAATAAAATATTTACAATTTATATTTAAGATTAATGTACTTTTTTCGGGAGATTTTCAAAAATCGTTTTTGTAGTTGAGGTTTTTATTCCAAAATGAACCGAATTTTTTTGTTTCCTAAATAACACAACATTCACCATCGCGTGGTGCTACATCCAAAATATGGTTATAGCCCTAATGTGCATATGCATGTATCTGTTGCTGATGTACTTAAAAAGTTGAAGAAGCAAATATTTCTTCCATCATAAGTTCATTGATAAATGTTTATGGCTGATTGCTTGAATATAAGAAAAATTAAAAAATCATAATAATAATAATAAAATTAATCTTCACATGCACGTATTCATACATACAGTGAGCGATAAAATAATGAATAGATAAATTAAACTTTAAAACTGAATAAAATGGTTGTTCATTATTTGCAACTGAAAATGTCGTCTCTCATTTTGAAAAACCAAATAATAATGAAAAAATTTTTGTTTAACCCTTATGTGTGTGACAAAAAAACACCTTTAACAGGGTGACAAGGTACTCGGGAACTACATGCAGAACCTATGAAGTTACATGTTATGGCGGATCATATACAAATGCTCCATATTATGAAATGCAAAAAAAATGTTTAAGTTTAGTCTAACGTATTGTGTTGTGAGCGTATACGTAATATTTTCCATGTAATTTGTATACGGTTCCCGGGTGCCCTGTCACCCTGTTAATTGTGTAAAATATAAAATGATTTAGCACTCTCTCCCAAGTCCAGACACAAATGTGTCCATTATCTATCTATATAAATATATAAATGTCTTTGTAAGTTTGTTTGTTTGAAATTTGGAACGTAGATAGATCCTTACTTGAAAGCGTCAATAGGCTATAACTTTTTTCAATACTTGGACCAGAAAGGGATAAACAGGGGGAAACCCGATTTTTTTTTTTATAAAATCCTTACATATTTTTTTTATTACGACAGGGGTAGCGAAGCGCACCGGGTCAAGCTAGTAAAAAATAAATATAACAAAAAGTTAGGAGTTCTCAAAAAGTTTCAGGCGCCTAGGAATTCTGCATATATAGAAAATTGCAATTAAATTACAAAAAGTTACGGTACCCTGTCACACAAATAAGGGTTAAGTAAAATTTTTTTATTTTTCTTAAATGGTGTACAATTTAGCACACGTCAGTGACTATGTCAAATATTTTCATCTCCGTGGTTAAAGTTTAAGATTCATTTGAATTAAAAAAAAATTTACTAAACAACAAAACTTAAAATTTTTAAGTGACGGGAGGTCCTGCTATTTTGAATATTTGTTAATATATAATAAAATCTGACTTTAAAAGACATAAATATGCAAAAATACATAAAACCTCAGTTTTTTAAAATGGCGCGTTTTTTGATATCATAAAAAAATATAATGGAAATGTCCAAATAACTGTAAAGTGTATGTGCTTATCGAATATGATCAAAATCGGAAGACCCATGGTGAATTTGTATGTATTGTCTTATGGAATTCATGATATATTCGTTTTGTTAAACTGAATAATATGAAAAGGAAAAATAATAAATTGCATTCACTCACACATCATTATTAAAATTCAATGTGTAAAAGTGATTTTGTTTAAGATTGACTTTCTTATAAGAAAGTCATATTAGCGAATTCCCAAATACAAAAATAATATATACGTTGTATTGCCATTCACTGCTCACACGTAGAGAGAATACTGTTGTGGTATACAAGTTTTTAGTCATTTAAGTAGTTTGTATTCTGATTCAAAGAACTTTGAATTTAATACATATCGTATGGAAAAGATTTTAAGGATTTCACAAAAAAAAAAAAAAAAAAAAAAAAAAAACGAATACTCAACTACAAAATCCTTTTTTTTATGTAAAAAATTTTTAAAATTTCAAAGTTTATTTGAAACAAGGTTTTGAAATGAACTTGAATGCAAACTCATAAATAAATCAAATCATAATTATTTGCTTTCAAAAATATATTAATTAATGTCCTGATTAACTATTATTTTAAATTTGTTTCAATTTTTTTAACCCTGCAGGACCATTTGGTCCATATAAACTGCTAATGTAAAAAACAAGTTTTTTTTTTTTTGTTTTAATCAACATAGATTAAATATGTAATAGATAATTGTGGGATTCCCCTTTTTTGATTTTTGATGTAAAGAAGCTCAAATATTTGCAAATGCTTGGTTCACTTTGTGTGCAGTTTTTTTTTAATAAAACAGACGTGTTTTAATTACGACATGGCAAACTTGAACGAAGATGAAGTACACAAACTGCTCAATGCAGAAAGTGACTCCGATATTTCAGATTCGAAAGTTGATTATATATCAGAAAACATATAAAACAATAATATACTTTTTTTTTTAAATAAATGTAGAAAAATTAAAGAAAACCGAGGAAAATATACTATGGACCAAATGGTCCCTTAACCTAAGATTCGGAATTTTTTTTTCTCAGTCCTGTTTTATAACAACAAAAGAAACAATTAAAAAATTGGAACACATGGGCTTAACCTAACAGCAGGGTTTAATATAATTTTAATTTTTTAAATTATAAAATACTAAGTATAAAGTTATTATGTACATACATTGTACCCTACACGACCATAGTGGAGAGGGTATATTTGGTTAGTACTGACGTTTTTAACATGCAAATATATCGTCCTAATACCATTCTGCTCAGGATCACTTTCTAAATCGATTAAGCGATGTCAGCCCGTCCGTCCGTCCATCTGTACGTTTATGTAAACCCTGTAATCAAACGCAATTTTAAAGATAATATGAAACAATTTGGCACAAACTTTTATATTGCCCCAAGGACTAAGCCTATAAAATTTGGTTAGAATGGCTTTACTATTTCTCCTAGCCCCCATATAACTGCCCTATCTGAAAGTAGTTAAGCTCTCATAAATATCTTAATTATAAACATATCCAAACCCAATTCAGCACAAATGAGTTTTATATAAGCTGAACTCGTACTATCAAATTTAGTACCAATCGGTCCACAATTTTCCATAGCTACCATATAAGCACCATTCTCGAAAATTTCATTAATGAGCATAAATCTCTGAAATATGTTAGTCTCCAAATGAAATTCAACACAAATATGTTTCATATACAGTGGTGGCCATGAGGTTAGCACACTAGCTACTTGCTATTTTTAAACGCAAATATTTCCTATATTTCTTAATTTTTTTATGATATCTTTTGCATGTGTGCTACTTGTCCTTCTAAGATCACGTCCCATCATGTCCAGCATTATTCCTTTATATATATTTTGCGTTTTTCTATCCAGAATAGAATAACCTCAAAAAAACACTGGACAGTATTTTAGCACAAAATAAAAAAGTTTATTCATATTAAAAAAGTAACAAAACAAAAAAAACTTATTTCACTAAAAACTTAGTACTTAGTTGGATACCCTTTATTTTTGATCACAGCTGCTAGTCTCCTTGGCATACTTTCTACAAGGGCCATACAGCGATCCACTGAAATATCATTCCAAGCTTTTTCTACTTCTTTCCATAAATCGGCCAAATTTTTAGGCTTTTCTCTTATTACATGCTGCTCCACATCATTCCAAAGGTTCTCAATAGGATTGAGATCCGGAGATTGGGCTGGCCATTTTAACACGTCGATATTGTTCGATTCCAAGCAACACCTCACTAAGCGTGAGGTGTGTTTTGGATCATTATCTTGCATAAATCGCCACCTAAGTGGCATGTTGTCCTCTGCATAAGGTATCATTGTATTTAGAAGTATATTCTGGTATACATACTGGTCCATACGAGTATCAATCTTTTTTATAGGACCAACACCATACCCAGAAAATGCTGCCCACACCATCACATTACCCCCACCGTGTTTTATTGTTTTACTGGTGTACTTTGGATTATGTTGCATGTTCGGAGGATGCCATACATACCTCTTACCATCCGATCCGAATCTACAAAATTTAGATTCATCACTCCAAAGGACATTTTTCCAAAAAATTAACGGCTTTTCCAAATGCTCACGAGCAAAGGACAACCGAGCTTGTATGTTCTTTTTTGAAACATGTGGCTTATGCTGAGAAATGCATCCACGTAAATTTTTTTCATTAAGTCTTCTTCTTATCGTTTTGCTGGACACGTTGATACCATATTTTCCTGAAATTTCTCTCTGGATTACGGTGGAGCTCTTAAAAGGATCTTCGAAAGAGGCTATGTATATTAAAGAGTCCTCTTTACGTGAAGTTTTTCTGGGCCGAGGAGCCTGTGTAACATTTTTAGATGTTTTATATTTCTGAATATGTCTTAATGCATTATAAACCATCTTCCTGGAGCATTCCAAAGTATAAGCAATCTCACTTATACTTGTTCCTCTCGAGTTCATTTGTTGAATAATCTTTCGTTGTTCCTCTGTACACCATTTTTTTTTAGCCATATCTAAATAATGTTTATTAAGTCAGTTTGTCTTCCTCATTGATTAAATAATACCTAAACTTACCAATTAATATTTATACCCTCAAAAAACTTTTAAAAAATTTAATTATACTTATATGTGCTAAAATTGTGTCCAGCTTATTTTACATATTACTGCACTAAAATGCAAATTTGAAAGAGAATAGCGATAGAATGCAAAAAAAAAGTAACGGGACTTATTGATCACACCATAAACAACACTAATTACCAAAAACTTTAGTTTATAATTGCAATGAAATTAAATAATTTGCTTTAGAAAACAGCAAGTATGAAGTGTGCTAACCTCATGGCCACCACTGTATATGCAATTATCCCACCAAATTTTCGCGAAATTATCGTATGTTACATTTTTACATAGTAAAAATATTATACCGATATTCGCTATATTTATGGAAATATTACTAAGTTAATTTTATCGTACTTATGTGAAATTTAATTTACTAAATCGGTTATTGTATCATTCGATAATTTCGCACAAAGGGGTCGATATGGACGGGCTTACCCGACTATACTTTCTTACTTCTTTTTTTTATACCCTTCACCTTCTTGAGAAGGGTATATATAAATTTGTCATTCCGTTTGTAATTTCCACAATATAATTTTCCGACCCTATAAAGTATATATATTCTGGATCCTTATTGATAGCGGAGTCGATTAAGCCATGTCCATCTGTCTGTCTGTCCGTCTGTCTGTTGAAATCAATTTTCTGAAGACCCCAGATATCTTGGGGATCCAAATCTTCAATAATTCTGTCAGACATGCTTTCAAGAAATTTCCTATTTAAAATCAGCAAAATCCGTCCATAAATAACGGAGATATGAGCAAAAATCCGAAACAACCTCGGAAAATTTCATCAAAAAAAGACAACTTATTGAATGCTTTGACAAAAAAGCAACAAAACGTACATATGTTTGTATGTGAGTTGGTTTCATTGCTTTGCGTAGTTTGTTTTTGTTTTTTTTTTTTTGAATTTACAATGTGGTGTTACATTATATTTTTTTAGAATTTAGCTATAAACATCCTTTGCAAACGTAAGAGAGCAAAATAAATTAATCAGAAATTTTGATCAGCAGATATTTAAATTTGTTGAACAATTTGTGTTATTACACATAAATGTTTAACTGTTAATTTCGATTTCAATATCAGTGAAAGATTTGGAATATGAACAGTCTTCCATGTTTCTACCCATAACTAACGTTTACTTTGTGTTAAGAAACTATTTTGTATTATTTAGATTATTCGAGAGTTGGGTAAAAGAAGGGTTTATTTTCAGGGTTTCTTGATCTTTCTCATGTAATTTCTGAGCAAGTCTAGGCATGCACACAAATTATTTGACTTTTCTTCGATGCTATATGTGAATTCACTATGAAGAACTTATCCACTAATAAGAACTTTCAGTCAGAAATCCTACTCCAATTTTCGTTTGACTGAACATTTAGAGTATTAAAATATTCTTCACTGCCAGTCATATAGTTTTTTATCATGTCGTTGTTGTTGTTTTCCCATTATGTTGTTATTATTATTTCTAATTTTCATTTCAGTGATTTTTTCTGAGGGAAATTATAGCAAAACAATAACAGTAATAATCATAATAATGCAAATATTTAGAATAGTTTTTGTTATTGTTTCTGCTGCTGCTACTGCTGTTGTTATTATTATAGTATTTTTTTAATATTAATTTCCATTTAAGGCAATCACATTTCATGACATTTGCTGCCTCATATCATGCTTATAAATGGGAATTAAAGTTCCACAGAAGTTCCACAAAAAAAAAAAGTTTTATGAAACTGTGAAAACCATAAATGATTCTGTGTTATTATTTTGTTATTAGTATTTCATTTCAATGTTATTTGTTTTTGTATTTTTTTAATATTTTTCAACACTAACCATAATAATTTGCATAGAAATATAAACATTTTTTTTTAAATCATCACGATATTATCATTGCCTTTTTTCTTTATTTCTACCAATGGGTGGTTCATGGTGTGTTTGTATGTTTTTTGAATTAAAATATGTAATTTGAAATGTGTTTGTGTAGAGTAGCTCTAGTCCTGTAAATTGTATTGCAAAACATGTCCCATTTCTCTCTCTGGCTTCTTGTCTTTTAGACCGTGTAACGTATTGTTAATTGCTGTTGTCAATTATTGTTTTTGTTGTTATTGTTGTGCTCATTCATGTGTATTCATGAATACATTCTCAATATTATTATTTTTTCACAGGCATTTCTTTTTTTTTGTTTTGTTTACAATATTTATAATTATAAATTATGATGGTGTGTATGTAAACAATAAGTAAGTGTGTTGTTAGACTCCAGTGGTAAAAATCACGAGGCATTCAATTCGTCGGCCTTCTGGAAGGCCTACTTAGATTTTCTTTTAGATCCAATACATATTCTAACCTTCATCTTGTTTACAATATATTCGTGTGTGCCGAATCTTGTATACCCACCATAAATGTGTGGGTATTTTTCTATATATTTGGCAATACAATTATTTTCTGATGTAGGAATTATATGGAGGTAGGGTCAATTATGAACCGATCCAGAGAAAAGCTGCTAGAAAGGTTTAGGTTCTATAGAACATTTGTATGTCCAATTTCATCATGATATTAATTATTATAGGGCAATTATTAAGGTTCAAGTTATTTTCTGAGTGGGACCTTGTAACGTTGCCAGATTTTCGCTATTCTTTACAGTATAATTTCAGACTACTTAGAACTAATTTGCGCCACATAATAAACATATTTATGACTGTTGAAACAGTATTCCGAGGGGACATTTGTATGGGGCTAGGTAAAATCAACGACCGCTATTGCATATTTTCAATACCAAGCTAATTAACAGAGAGCACTTGTGGACAAAAAACTATCTCTATTCGTTTGAGCCCTATCGTGTTTTCAGCAGAACGACAGACGAACAGACATAGCTAGATGGTCTTAGAATCTTATGAGGACCCAGAATATATATACTTTTGTGGTTCTGCGATGAATATTTCGATGCATTATAAATGGAACGACAACATCAATTTTGATGGTGGGTATAAAAATAATTTTCTACAACTTCGTGTTCTTAGCAACTAAAATAAAGAAACGAAATTTCTTTTAGCAACAATATTTGACTAACAGCTAATAAAGTGAGGTCAATCCAAAATTGATATGAAAGTTCCCGTTATAATTTCGACTCTATAATATACCTTAAAAATGTTTAAACACATTAAAAACTCACTTTATTTTCTTTATTCTTATGGGTTTTCAAAGAAGGCCTTCTAGATGTTCTGTAAGTTAAATGAAGTGTGGAAGGCAATGTTTCGCAATGAGAACGCATGAAAAAACAACATGCCAATGCAGCTTTTGTTTCTGCTAAATAGGGCCTTTTTTCTCCATTGTTTTTACCGCAGGGACTGTGTTAATATAAGTATATTTTATCTATATACTATGTTTGGCTGTGTTTATTGTCGATGCTTTATTTGTTTATTATTATAAAATAGATTTTTGATTGTTGCGATTTGTTAATCTGTAATTTATGCACAATTATTTTAATTACTGTTTGCTGTCATAAACAGTTTGTAAATTTTATAAATACATTGTCTACTCTATATTTTTTCATTGTCTTTATTATTACCTGGAATTATGAAATGACAACAGATTAAATTTTAAAAATATGCTCTATAGAATTCAATAAAGCCAAATATTACAACAACAGAAACAAAAAAAAATATGTAATAAATTATTTGCAAAAACGTTTAATAGCACAAAAATTTAATAATTTCATAATAGTGGCTAATTTTTAAACGCTATAGAACAAAGGTTTGAAATAATAGATATAGAAATATGTATGTACTGTCAGGTTTAGAGGTCTAACTAGTGATTTGAATAATATTAAGGTGGCTTTATTTTGTACTTTTTTTTCGATTTTCGATGCTCCCGAGGTGTAATTGTTCTTCTTCATCTAAAAACTAAATAATGGTAATTTGAGCGTAATCAATTAACGTTTTATTTGCAGGTTTGGGTCAACGTAGCAAAAAAAAAATAAAAAAATAATTAAATGTAGGAAAAAATAAATAAAATTGAATGCTTATGCAACTTTTACATTTTCAAAAAAAATTTTCTAAACGAAATTTCAAAAAAATTTAAATAACTGTTTTTGATTATAACAAATGCTAAACATGGATTAACAAATAAGAGTTTTATATTTGCTTGTGCCGAATCTTGTATATCCACCATCAATGTGTGACAATTAAATATTTATATGATATAAGGGTTATATTATGGACCGATCCTCACAAAAGTTGTTTAACGATTTAGGTTCATATAAAACTTGTTTATGTCCAATTTCATCACGATATTAAATTATTATAAGGCAATTATGAATGTTCAAGTCATTTTCTGAGTATGGGGACTAGGGACTCTCTTGAATCGTGACTAAGTATTTCAAACATATTATACCCTTTTACTTTGAAATATTTAAGCCATATTAACCTGTAGTGTGATTCACTAACTTTTATAACGATAATCGTATCGTTAATATAACTATAACGAAAATTTATCGAATTTGCTATTCTGTAACATTTTTAACGATATTCGCTGTCGGTTGATGTAAGCTTTTCTTGTTAGTTAAACGATTATCGACAAAACCAAACGACAATACTTTATACCCTACACCACCATAGTGGGGAGGGTATATTGAATTTGTGCAGATGTTTGTAACGCCCAAAAATATTAGTCTAACGCCCACCCTTAAAGTATACCGATCGACTCAGAATCACTTTCTGAGTCGATTAAACGATGTCCGTCCGTCCGTCCGTCTGGCTGGTTGGCTGGCTGGCTGGCTGGCTGGTCCATGCAAAGCTTGTGCGCAGAGTACAGGTAGCAATTTTGAAGATATTTCAAGGACCAAGCCTATTGAAACTGGCTGAAATTATTTCACCTAGCCCCCATACAAATTTCCTCCCGAAATTGGACCTTATCGGTCATAACTGTTTAATTTATATAGATATCTACACAAGTTTTTCTCAAAAAAAGTTTTATATATTCGAAATTTATGTCACCAAATTTTATTATGATCGGTCCATAATTAATCATAGCTCCCATATAAGACCTGCTTCCGATAATCACTTTAACGAGCATAAATCTCCTTGAAATGTTGGTTTGCACATAAAATGCAACATAAATAACTTTTATGTAGACATTAATAACATGACCAAATTTCATGGTGATCGGTCCATAATTGGTCATAGCTCCCATATAAGGCCCACTTCCGAAAATCACTCACGAATATAAATTATTGAAATTTTCAAAGAAAAATGTCAAGCCCGACCATACTTTCTTACTTGTTTTGTGTTGTTTACAAAATCGACAATTGTCAGCCGTACAGCTGCGATGCGTCTTTGGCAACAATATTATGTATCATTAATGAGCATTATATGAAGGCATTTATGTATGCATTAATAATAATGTTCCAATCATTTACACATTATCGCATCGTTAAAAGTTAGTGAATCGCACTACTGAAGTCCACGAATTTTTATAAAACTACGTGGTTATGACCAAATTAATTTTCAAAACTATTTTTTAATAATACGAATTAAAAATAAAACTTTTACTGTACAATTTTGTTTCTACATGAAATATCTTTTGCGTTTCTAATCCTTATAGAATTGAAAAAAAATTTTATTTTATTTTTGGAAATTTCGTTTAAAATTTTTTTTGGAAATTTTACGATTTTTTCGCTATAAAATTTTAATGTGTTAACGATGCCAGAACATCTTTAATTGGATTTTTCAATATAAAATTTTTAAAATTTTTTTGACCAAAAACTTTATCTGAAGAAATGCTAAATAAGTGCCATCCTAGTGTTCAAATTAGGGTGACATTTATCTTTTTCTTTGAACTCAGTGGTGTGCGATTCGGAATCATGTAACAAACTATAGATATTGTTGTTGTTGTTATAGCGGCAGTGGTTGCTGAGTTGAGAGCTATTGGACGAATGATTTCTGGTCATTATTAATAAAAAACAAGTAAGAAAGTATGGTCGGCCAAGCCCGACCTTATAATACCCTACACTAAGTAAATGAGCAAAATCATTATTCTTTCAAAATTTCAATAATTTATACTCGTGAGTGATTTTCGGAAGTGGGCCTTATATGGGAGCTATGAAAAATTATGAACCGATCACCATGAAATTTGGTCATGTGATTAATGTCTATATGAAAGTTATTTATGAGGCATTTTATGTGTATATCAACATTTTAAGGAGATTTATGCTCGTTAAAGTGATTATCGGAAGCAGGTCTTATATGGGAGCTATGACTAATTATGGAGCGATCATAACAAAATTTGGTGACATAAATTCGGTATATATAAAATTTATTTGGAGACAAATTTGTGTAGATACCTATATAAATTAAACATTTATGACCGATAAAGTTCAATTTCGAGAGGAGATTTGTATGGGGGCTGGATGAAATAATGGAGCGATTTAAGGCAGTTTCAATAGGCTTGGTGCTTGGGCCGAAGAAATTATATGTACCAAATTTTTATCGAAATATCTTCAAAATTGCGACCTGTACTCTGCGCACAAGGTTTACATGGACAGCCAGACAGACGGACGGACGGACATCGTTTAATCGACTGAGAAAGTGATTCTGAATCAATTATTAGGAAACCAATAAAACCAAAAAAACACCTCAAATATTAAATAATTGATGTTCCCTAATTAAAATGCTATCTACTTACTACTAATTACTGATCGGTTTGTCCTAGATAATTGCTTAGTTAGTTCTTCATTTTAAAAAATTTTGTCAATAATATAAATTTTTTATTTGTTCCAGCCAATTACTTTTCTATGGTTGGTTCCCTTTCACCAAATTTAACTTTTAATATATGTAGCGTATGAAAGTAAAAAAAAAAAATAAATTAAAATTCTGCACAGACAATAAACAATTGTGTCATTACTTTCAAATGCATGTTCATGTACAAATTCTTTTGGTGGATGTGTAAATAAACATGCACATATTTTGAAAGGGTGTTTAGAAAAGGTGTAATTGTACTTTATAGTTTAATGGATAAATATAAATAAAAAATAATCTTCAATTCTGGATCTATCGTTTTCATCTAAAATTAGGTTAATACAACTTTACGTAAACTGTTTTCGCTATTTTAAAATTATGTATATTTAGCTAAATATTAAAAAAACAAATTGAATAACACATTCTAATGCATTACCCTTGTTATAAGTATGTATGTATGCATATGTAAATTATATACATTACACATACACACAGAGTGTTTTCATATTTGTGGTTGCTTTATGTGCAACCAATGGATGCATATCACTATTACCATCATCATTGTCGTCATCGCCTTCATCATCATCATCATCAACATTGATGGCAACCAGGCAGCAAAAGCAGTATTATGAACACATCGTCATATTCGTCATTATTATGATGGTGTGCAGCTTCAGTTTATATATGCCATTTCATGTGCATGTGTGTTTTTGTTAGTACACATGCATAGATACAAAAAAAATACCAGCTATCATAATTTCCTCTTGTTGGTATTTGGCATTCTAGGATTTTTCATTAGCCTGCCTTTTCAAAATGAAATTAACGCATGATTTTAAAATTGAATACCTAAACCACAGCGTATGTATGCATATGCAAATTTAGGTTCCTAAACACTGAGAAAAATAATATTAAAAAGAAATTAACTACTTTCTAGATATTCAGAAGGTAACTCCGAATACAGGAGATAAAATACTATTCTGACATCCAGAAATAAAGGTTTCAATTATTTCAGGATTTTTTTCTAGTTTTAACCAATTTTCCCTACACACAGAGAGAAAATGTAGTTGTACATGTTTACTATAACCATTTAAAAATATTTACAAGATTTTTTAACAATATTATGGTCACTGTAATTACTCACATGATTGCGGTAACCATAATATATTTAAGTTATGATTCACATGATTGTAGCAATCATATATATGATTGTAGTAAATAAGTATATGTTTATGATGAAGGACTTACCACATTATATTGTTCTCGGCTTATGGCTATCATAATCTGAGAACAACAGATTATTATTTAATGTTCATAATGAATATGATTGCCACAAACATATATATATTTACTGCAATCATATATATGATTGCGATAATCATGCACATGATAACTTTACCATAGTATGGTTACCGCAATCATATAAATAATTACATTGACCATAATATTGTTAAAAAAGTATTGTAAACATTTAGAAATGGTTACTGTAAACACGTACAACTATATTTTCTCTCTCAAGATACAAATTGTCACAACTCGACATTATATGAAGCAACTGGTATAAAGTAAAAGTGCTAACATGTTTTAAGTCTAAATTTTAAAAAGTTCTTGATACAAATTTCTTCCAGTGTATAGTTTACACCTTTTTTTAAATCTGTATAAATATAAGTATATACATTATTTATTGCCATATATGTATCATAGTATATGTATATGAATGTATATAATATTTTCTATTTTTAGGCGTATTGTGGAGCATTCTTAGTTGTGGTCATATCTATAATTCTACATTATTTGTTGTTGCTTGTGTCTGTGGTTGGTATATTTTATACATGCAGTTTGAAAAGTCCCTTAGCCCACAAACCAAATAATGTGCCAAAAGGCAGGCCTACTCATTCAAAACTCTAGATTGCACACACAAACATTCATAAATAAAGTTTGTATAAAATGATGAGATTTTAATTTGATGATTTTTGTAGTATAAGGTGCCCGTCAAAATTATAAGTTCACATATTTTATTTCACTTTATATCAAAAAAAAAAAACAAATAGTATTGATTGGTACTTTTGGTTAAAATACTTGTTGCTCAAACGTTGTTCAAATAAAAATCCTTTGCTCTCATTTGATTGCAAAAATGTGAATCTTTAAGTGATTAAACCAATAAGGTCAGTATATATTATTTAAATAAAAAATATTCAATTTATCAATATTTTTCAATTCATAGAGTTTTATTTATTATTTTACAAATGCAATTAGGCGTAGAATTTATGAAATTTTCTAGTGTTCTTAGCCTAATGTCCCGCCCATAACTCAAATTATCAGTTTTAGCTCTTCAGCCGCGTAAACTGATGGTTTTCAGGTAGGTTTCAAACAGTCCCCACATGTTCTCCATAGCATAGAACACATGTTCTAGTGTTCTTAGCCTAATGTCCTGCCAATCACTCAAAGTTATGAAAACTGATGGTTTTCAGGTAGGTTTCAAGCCGTCCCGTAGAACACATGTTCTAGTGTTCTTAGCCTAATGTCCTGCCAATCACTCAAAGTTATGAAAACTCATGGTTTTCAGGTAGGTTTCAAGCCGTCCCCACATGTTCTCCATAGCATTATAATCTGGAAAACCTAACAAAGATTTGATAACAAACAATTCATGTTACACAAGTCTGGTTATGGTTGTCTTGCTGATAAAACCTTTTTTCGCGATGTTCTTCCAAAATTGTTGAGAGCACTCTTGAAGCTCAAAACTATTTATTATAATTGAAGGAAACCACATTTTTATGGTTATACTTGAGCAAAATGCAACACTGTAAATTCTCATGAGTTCATTTTAAAACGCTTACCAGAACTGTCTAAAAAAATTGTTTCGGAACAAACAAAAATTTACTTTCTTTTAAAGAAAAAGTACTGAAATTGATGCCAGCTAGTTATCCTATGCTTTTTTCTGTTAAACTCAAAGCGTTGGGTGTTTCTTTGATTAAGTGCAAGTAATTTAGTTTATAGAGTGTAATACTGATGCATTCAAACTCAGTTTCATTGTTTTACTCTCAGCTTACTCTCAGTTGCGCCTCTAGTTCTACCCTATGTCACATAATAGTTGTCGTTATATCAAAAATTAGAGGATTTCCTTCTGGTTGTTCTTTGTATAAAAATATTATTTATAAAAACTTGAATTATTAATTCTAATTAATAGATATAAAATAATATAACCCACACGTATCAATCAATACTATTTGTGTTTTGAGATATACAGATAGAAATGTATCTGACCGTATAATTTTGACTGTCACCTTATTTATTATATGTATTATACATTTGTATATATTATACATACGTTCATTCATTCATTCAGATATTCATACATTCAGTCATTCATTCATTCATTTATTCGAAAGACTGAGAATACATTGGTGGCTGCTAGTGATGGTTCGTTGTATGGTCAGATATTTGTTATTTTTTGGTATTTTGTATACAGATAATGGTGATAGTGGTAGCACTGGCAGCTGTGGTGGCAATGATGATGTTGCTGGTTATTGCAATGGTTGGTAGTGCTGCTGCTTTTGCTAGCATTGTCTGTGTTGTAAAGGTGATTTAGGATTATTTTCATATTTTTGCCACATGAATATGTAGGTTTGTATAAATGTGTGTGTGTATTTGTAAACTTATGCATATTTATGAATGCAGTTTTGCGTATATGGTCAACTGGTATATAAATTCATTAAATATTCATAAATGAATTAAGAGAGGCTGTTTCTGATTTTAGGTGTGAAAAAGATGCACAAAATTAGCACAATATTAAATATGAATCAAAACTTAAATTTTAAACAAAACTTTAAAAATTTGCAACAATTTGGAAAACAAAAAATAAAAAAATTCCAAGTTGTCAGTGGAATGGCAAATGTTATTCGTTTTCCCATAACCAATTTTTAGTGGAGCCAAATTGTAGTAAATTAGAGAGACAGAGTGCAGGGTAAGAAAGTGAGTAAGCACAGAAAACAAATCCCTTTGCCACCTACTTATAGATGTTTCAATAGAAATTTCAACAGTTATTGGCACAAAACAAATCATAGTGTTCATTGATTCGACCACATAATCATGTTTGTTAGTTAGTACGCTCGACGAATGTCTGTATGCAGCTGAATGAGCGAGTGAGTGTGTTGGAAAATGTAAAATGAACGAAAATGTAAGTGAGCATGTGTTTGTATCTGATTGCTTGTTAATTCTTACACACATGTATACGTGTGTATGTACGTATGTATGTATCTGTGAGTTAGTGATTGCATTCGGTTAAATGAAAATTTGTACTTTAAGGATTACGAAAGCAGGCAGAAAATCTTTTGTGTAATGTAAAACTGAAACAAACAAATTGTAAATTGTTTTATGAGGTGCATGCATGTATGCGAGTGAGTATGTGTATATGAGTCTGCAAAATTTATGTAAGTCTGAGTGTGTGTATGCGTGTGTTACATGTCTGTATACCAATAAATGCTAACAGTATTAAACCTATACCCAAAACAGAAATACGAGCTGTAAACACAGTTGTTGTTGTATTTCCTATATCCCTTTTTTGTTTTTATTTTTGCCCTATTTCTACTGTTTGTTGTCGTACAAAAGAATCACTTTTGTGGTAAAAAGCATATCACACAGAAAAACAACATTGATTGCAAATTGATGTTATTGGATATGTGAATAAAGAAGATTAAAATTGCCAAAAAAAAAGACAAGTGAAACAAGAATAAAAGGCAATAACAAATACAAAGAGAAAGAGAAAGGTTAAAAGAAGAATAAAAACTCAAATTTCAAAAATTACAATTAGAATTCAGAATCGTAGTATAATTGCTTAAATAAAGCGGTTGAGAATATGATATTTTCGTCTTTCTAGAGTACTGTGAACATTTCTACATTTGATTACAATTCTAAACATTGTAATACAATTTCGAATTTTTAAAATAACAGCATCTTTGTTATAACAACGAAAATCCAGTTGTGTTGGTGTGTAAGTTATATGAGGAAAATCAAATATTTTGGAGAATCTTTGAAACTGTTTCTTTAGTGTTTCGAAATGAAAAAAATCAGTGAGTGACACACATTGGCAGACCATACAAAAAAAAAGTGTGATTGCGAAATTTCTAATATTAAAATCAGTGAAACATTATATGCAAATGAACACAAATGGCAAATTTTATACAGTAAAAATGTTATATAAAAATAAATTCAACAAAAGCTTTAAAAAAGTTTTTCAAATTAAAGTTTACAAGTCTAGATTGTCGAGAAAATCAGAGTTGTGCAAATGAATTTCCACACATTTGTTGACAGTTCATTTGCGAGGCATTTAAGGACTCCTATTATTTTTTGAAAAACTTAAATCACATGTTTTTAAGCAATACAGTGACACTTGTTTGTTTTTTTTTTTTTAAATTGCTCCTTGTTAAAATCAACTTTCCGAAGCCACCAAATAAATTTCATACATGACTAATACATCAATATATCTGCTAATTAAAATCAAGAAAATCGGCTCAAAATGGCTGATATAAGCAACTAAATTGCGATAACCTCGATTTTTATACCCACCATATAGAAATATTGGTCGTAGAACCAAAAAGTATATATGTCCCGGGTACGTCTGTTGAAAACACGATAGTCCCCAAACGAAAGGAGCAAGCTGGCTGAAATTTTCCACAAATAATGTCTGCTGATAAGGTTTGTTTGATATTAAAAATGGGCAATATCGATCCATAAATTTACCTAGCTCAAAATTGCGTTAGTGGCATTAAAGACATTTTTTTTAATTATTATACCCTTCACCAGGAGTAGCAAGGATATATACATATAAGTTTGGCATTTCGTTGAAGTTTCTACATTTTTCTCTTGCGACCGTACAAAGTTTATATATTCTGGATCGTTAAAGATAGCGAAGTCGATATAGCCATGTCCATCTGTATGTGGAAATCAACTTTCTGTAGCCCCCAAATAACTTACATACATGACAATCGGCACACAAATGGCTGAGATATAAAGAAAAACCCAGGACAACCTCGATTTTTTACCAATTTTTTATCTATATCTGGATTACTAAGTCAACAATATGGACAATATGGATATATTCAAAGGCCTTTGCAACGGCGTATATAAGGCCACAGTAAGTCGGACCTACAATTGGTCAAAATCAGGAAAAATTATTTTACCCCAAATTTTTCTTCACCAAAAAAATTTTTTGTTCTACAATTTTTTCGCAAATAAATTATTTTTTTTTTTTTAAATTAAAAAAAATAAAAATAAAAAAAATAAAAAATTTTCGCAAAAAAAGATTTATTTGTTTTAAATTTTGTTTACCTAATCTAACGCACTCATAGCGACTAGAGAAATCAAACACAATGGTCTACCTACATACAGTATTGGCCATAACTAAAGCACCCCCTCAATGGATTTTATCATGTCATAATTTTTTGGATAAAAAAGGTTTTTTTGGGATGTATTTTGTATATATTTTATTAACTTATATTGTTAATGTTCATATTGTGTTCATTTAGGAAAGGATAATTTCATGAACAATTAAATAAAAGTGATAAAACATACAAAAACACAAAACTCGACGGACAAAACAAAAGCACCCCCTTATAAGATGTTAAAAAATTTAACTATGCTACTGCATATTTGCAATGTCAGTTACCGGGACTCACAATGGATGCATTTTAAAATACCAGAAGATAAAAATAAAGGGAGGCGTAGCTTGTATAATTTAAGTTCTCTACAGTTTATTGTGAAAAAACAATGGATGACAAGAAACAAGTACTCCAGTGAATTTAAAATTAAATTTATTGAAGACTGGAAGCCGGGCTTATCATGGCAAGAATTGAGTAAACAGTATTCAATTAACAGATCTGTTATTTCCTTGATTCCAAAGTTTTTGCAGAATGGTCGTATATCACCGTGGCATTCTGGAGGACTTCCGCATAAAACCACACGATATGATGATTCCTTGATCAAAGGAGCAATGCAAGATGATCCTACAGCATCAGCTAGTCAAGTAGGAACAAGTTTAAGATTATGCGTTAGCGAAAGTACAATCCGTAGAAGAGCAGTAGAAGCACGATTATTCCGCCGATGACCAGTAAAAATAACCGTTTATATCAGCTAAGAACAAGAAAGCTAGACTGGAGTTTGCCAAAGCCCACATCGACTGGAGTGTCCCAAAATGGAAGACAGTACTGTTCTCTGACGAATCCAAATACAAATTAAAAAGTTCCTATGAAATAAGGCGTTTACGCAGACGAAAAGTAGAAAGACTGAATTCTATGTATTGCAAAGGAACAATTAAACATGGAGGGGGCAATGTAAAGGTCTGAGGTTGCTTTTCTGGTCAAGGAATTGGGCCAATTCATAAAGTTAATGGGATTATGGATCGGTTCATGTACCCTGATATATGGAAAGATGTAATGCTGCCAAATACCAGTGAAGAGATTCCACTTATAGGGAGGTTCCAACAGGATAACGATCCTAAACACGCCTCCAAAGTTTGTAAGACTTGGCAACAAAGCAATAAGATTCAAGTTCTTCATTGGCCTGCTCAATCTCCCGACCTCAATCCTATTGCGAACTTGTTAATATGAAAATAAATCATGAAAATTGCCGAAATAAGGATCAGCAATTTTCACGATTTATTTCAAGCCGTTATTATAGCCTGGGAAGGAATATCGCAAGACACCATTAAAAAACTTAATATCTTCTATGCCTAAGAGATGTGCTTGTGTCATCCAAAACAAAGGATTTGCAACAAAATATAAATTAAAACATTTTTTATATTTTATCCATGAAGGGGTGCTTTAGTTTTGTCCGTTTTATTTTTCAGCTTTAAATATCTTTTGCTTTAATGTTACCTCTTATAGAAAGATTAACTTTAAAAGTATTTGTTTATCAATAGTAAATATAGTAACAATTGAAAATAATACATAATACAAATTTAAAACTTAGTTTTTATACAAAAAAATATAATATGAAAAAAATTCACTGAGGGGGTGCTTTAGTTATGGCCGATACTGTACATATACACAACACAAATGTCAATGAAATTCATAAAACTAAACTAGTGGAAACGAAAAATAATTTTTGGTATTTCGGCGACGCAACATAAACTTAATAAAACATAATACCTCAAATTTTCGTATAAGTATATTTGAAATGCTTATTATTTAATTAGCTGTTAAATCTTACATTTCTAATATTTTTAATGTTGTCCACACTGAAATCAATTGAACACTAGACATTCATAACAACTGAAGAACAACAATTGCAAAGCTTTTAAATTCAACACAAAAAACAAAGCCCAGCAAACCCATTAAAAACAAAATTAAATGGAATAGCTGAATCTGTAGTGTTGATATAATTAGCTAAAATACTAAATACAAAAAACACAATGACAACAAGAAATACCAAGAAAACGTCAAACCTAATGCGTACCATGATGTCTATTGTTTCAAAGTATTGTTTGGTGTTTTCTAATAAGAAGACTTATAAAAAGAAAACAACAGCACTATAATGCTAACAACACCTTACGAAAACCAATAACAAATTCGAGCACTGACAGAGCTGCAGCTTTGAAAACTAAGGGGAATATTATATCATATTTGATAATGATTTGAAGCATATAAAGATTGAAGAAAATGTAAGTAAAGAAAAGACTTAGATTTGCTTGTCATTTTTCCTTTTAAATAACATTATTAGATTAATACAATTCAATTTAGTCAACAAGCTCATGAATACAAGACCATCATGCTCAAACTAATAAAATAAAAGTACTCGCACAACATCGAAGGCAAAATTCATTACAAACTTACAGCAACTGCATTGCCATGTGGACAGTTTAAGTCAATGAAGTGATATTTTCTTCTTTTCTGCTGGAATATTAGACAAAGCCCAAACCTTGGGTAGATAAATATAGAATCCTTAAGAGAATTATAAAGTCAGAGGCAAATGTGATGCATTCATTTTGCTATTATTTAGCTAAATAGATTAAACTAATCGCGTTAGCAGCTGAAGGGGCTTAAAATTATAGTCAACATTATTTACCGTCATTCTTCTATGCAATACAATATCTAAGTGTTAAACTAAGATATATTGAGATATTTAAATAACATGTCCTTGTTGCATTAAAACTCCACAATGAATTGAAAATTTTTATTTAAACAAAAAGCAAAAGAAATAATCAAATTATTTCGATTGTTAAAATAATATAGGAAAACGAAACGAGCGCGAAGCTCATTTCATTTTATTATTGTATATTTTCAGAATTTTTATGAGTTTTTCTTTTATATCTACATACATATTTTTATTTTTATTAAATCTGACATACATACATAGCTTTTCTTCTCCTTTTTGTACGATGTTCAAAATAACTTCATTTTTATTTGACATTGAAAAATTATGAATATTAATAATAAAAAAAAACAAAAAAGAAACTGTGAATGTGATTGAAAGTTATATAAAGAAAATTGATTTTGGCACATGATTAAACTTTGATTAAACTTTAAAAAATACCTGTACAGAAGTTCATACTTATTATTGAACAACAGATTTATATTTATCATAAAGAACTTTTTAGATATTTGTCACATCATATGCTAGCTTCGTATTTCAGATTAGTTCTAGTGAAGCAATATTATAATGAGGGTGATTGTGACTAATTGAGTAACAAGTTAAATTGGTTTGGCTACATGGGTTTTTCGCAATTGATGCTTACAGTCAGAGGGGCCTTTAATATTTTTAACTATAATGTAAATTATACTTGAATACTAACTAAATATTAAGCTCAATTACAAAGTAAATGATAAAGTTACTATGAAATTGTATTATGGATACTCAGTATTTAATAATTAACAGTATGTAAAATTTCTATTTCTATACAAGTAAACCTTAACTTGCTTTTCCAAGTAATTGCAGATTTAACAACATTTAAATTCAATACATATGTATGCATTCGTGAAATTGGTAAAACATTCAGTGTTGAACTCCATATGTGAAACCACAAAAATCTATCAGTGACTATTATTACCACGAACATGTAAAAACAACAAAAAATATTAACCACGAAATGAAAATGAAAATAGTAGCTACAAAAAGTTTACACTCGTTACAAATATTAAAAATGGAAAAAAAAAATTAACTAAAAAAACATTTTCAATTCACAGATATTAGATTGTGACGAACTATAAAAACTCATAATAGAAGGGAATATATGTATAATGCACTTGAATATAAAATAAAGTGCTAGATTTTCATTGATTTTCTATTGGAAAATATGCAACTGAAATATGTTTTAAAAAAATCAAAATATGACCTGAACATTTAAAAAATATGCTCTTATATTTTTGTGTATAAATATTAAATAATTAACTATGGACTCATTGCTCAAAAATTACACACGACAGTTCCCAGCAGATAGGACTCTTTAAATTATATTTATAATAGTAAATCTTTATACTCTATACCAGCATAGTGGTGAGCAGTGTTGCCAGGAGCTGGCAAAAAAAGAAGCTATATTGACTTCAAAAAAAGGCCAGAAAAAGCCAAACTGCTTTAAAAAAATGCCAAAAGAAAAAGCTAAAATATTATAAATTAAATTAATTTAGTTTTATATTTATTTTTAAATAAAAAATTAAAAAATATGTTCATAAAATTCATAAAAATAAATAAAATTATAAAGGTACACTTCAGCAGCAAACAAAAAATAACATTAATCATTAATAACACTGTGCATCAAATTTCGGGTCATTAAATCTTTCCCGAATGAGACCAACGGGAAGTGATAGTAGAACATCAGTAGACCAAAACCTACAAAGGGTTTTAAAAAGTTAGCTCGTATTTTAAAGTTATGCGCCTTTAAAGTTCAGCTTTTTTGAGTAAAAATTTTTCATATATATTTAATTTTTAAAATTTAATTTGTATTTTTTTTTTACATAGTTTATATAAAAATGAACTACATTATATAATTCGAGATCTTTTCTGCCCTGGTGGATGCTCTGTAGAACCAGAATTTGAAGTAGACAAATTTTGTAGTTCACTTCCTGTGTTTTCTTCTCCTTCATCATCGTAATGCAAGTTCTTGCTCTACCAACAAATTTCCGCTAATACAGCATCGGGAGACTTTTTTCCTCGATATCTGCAAAATTTGTGTTAAAATGTATTGGGGAAAAAAATATATATATGTATATTAAAAATTACCTCATTTCAAATGGCATTGCAATTTGGTGGTACTGTTCACCTTGTTCATCTGATTGCGTTAACAGATCTCTGATAGCTGTCAGACCTATTTTTCGTTTGGGTACTCAATACTATTCGAAAAAAATAAATCTGCAAAAAGTGTTAAAATTAATGAATTTTAAGTATATTAGGACTAGAACATTCAACTAAAGTTACTTTATATAAATATTGACTTACTTCAATAGATTATTCATAAAATATATATGAACAATTTTTACTCAAAAAAGCTGAACTTTAAAGGCGAATAACTTTAAAACACGAGCTAACTTTTAAAAACCCTTTGGGGGTTTTGGTATACTAATTATCTACTTTCATTTCCCGTTGGTCTCATTCGGGAAAGATTTTCTTGTTGCACAGTGTAATAAATAAACATAAGTGATCAAAAACCTCTTAAAACCTCCTAAGCTTTCTCTTGAGCAAAAAAAAAAAAAAAAATTTAAAAAGGGCCCATTTTGAAAAAAAAAATATCAACAGTTTTAGATTTTGCAAAAAAAGTTTTTTTCCGAAAGATTGAAGAAATAGCTATGTAAACTATTTGGGACACATTTTGCTAAGAACAATAGGTAATAAGTTACATGGAGGAGAAAAAACACCTGCTTGGCCAAAATGTCAAATTCTGATCCCCTCCAATTGTGTCTGAATTACTATCTAATAGAACTAACTATCGGAAGACATCGATTTCAAAAGATGGTTCACTTGACATTAAATTAAAAAAAATTTTGTTTTTTTTAATAAAAGCATTTACTATTTTTCACATACATAATATATTTTTTTGGTTTTACGAGTACTGTTTTAAGTATATTATTAACGTATAAAAAATCGACTTAGCGAAGAGTTTTCATATGAAAATCTTTGTCGCAATTGCTCAATTAGTTTAATTTGCCGTATTATTTTTTTCAGAATCGTCACTAATTAAACCGTTCGTTATTTTATCTCTCATTCTTCAAACTTGCATGAAAAATGTGGAGAAAACATTAAACAATTTTTAATTGAGGACGATAATGTATCAAATTCTTTGCATTGTATTACAATTTGAAAACACAAACTATGGACAAGAAATTTTAAATCAGAAAACAGCTTTGTTGGATCCGCTGAATTGCTTACTGGTTTAAAAAAAAATAATACACCAAGTTATAATCAGTATATTAATCACTTAAATGTAAGGCTTTGTAGCATTGCTGGTTTTAACTCGGAGCATAGATCCACAATACGTTTAACGACTATTTCAAATGACAGCCATCGAGTATCACAAACCTTCAAGAGTTTGTGGGGCTCTTGTCCATTATATAATGATGAATATAATGTGTAGTAACAATTTTGTCTTGAAAGAGAATTTGCTAGATAATTATAGCTTTCAGATATAAGTAAAATACTCTATTTCATTTTGAAACACTTGGTATTGGCAATTGTTATTTGTTCTTTTAATACCGCACAATTCTTGAGTATGTTGAAAAGCTAAATGAAAACAGGTAAGAAAGTATGGTCGGTCAAGCCCGACCATATAATACCCTACACTAAGAAACGAGCAAAAACATTTTTCTTTCAAAATTTCAATAATTTATATTCGTGAGCGATTTTCGGAAGTGGGCCTTATATGGGAGCTATGACCAATTATGGGGCGATCACCATGAAATTAGGTAGTGTGATTAATGTCTATATGAAAGTTATTTATGTTGCATTTTATGTGTATACCAACATTTTTAAGAGATTTATGCTCGTTAAAGTGATTATCGGAAGCAGGCTTTATATGGGACCTATGACTAATTATGGACCGATCATCATAAAATTTGGTAACATGAATTTCGTATATAGAAAACTTATTTGGAGAAAAACTTGTGTAGATACCTATATAAATTAAACATTTATGACCGATAAAGTCAAATTTCGGGAGGACATTTGTATGGGAGCTAGGTGAAATAATGAACCGATTTCAGCCAGTTACAATAGGCTTGGTCTTTGGGCAGAAAAAATGATATGTACGAAATTTTATCGAAATATCTTCAAAATTGCGACCTGTATTCTGCGCACAAGGTTTACATGGACAGCCAACCAGCCAGCCAGACGGACGGACGGACATCGTTTAATCGACTCAGAAAGTGATTCTGAGGCGATCGGTATACTTTAAGGTGTTAGACTAATATTTTTGGGCGTTACAAACATCTGCA
Source organism: Calliphora vomitoria (assembly GCA_942486065.2). Taxonomy (NCBI): domain Eukaryota; kingdom Metazoa; phylum Arthropoda; class Insecta; order Diptera; family Calliphoridae; genus Calliphora; species Calliphora vomitoria. The sequence goes on from OW818030.2 coordinate 1,350,469, forward strand.
CAAATTCAATATACCCTCCCCACTATGGTGGTGTAGGGTATAAAAAGTCGTTTCGAGAAAAACGATTTTAAATGTTTTATGACATTTTACTATTTCTTCATGAGATTTCAGAAATAAAACCTGATTTAAATAGTAGATGTTAATATCCTTTCAATCTATATTTAACCCAAATTTTTTCTTGTGAAATATAAGAGAAAACATGAATTTTGATTTTGGTGTTTACAACAAAAAAACAGTCTCACGCATAAAATGATTGACTTTTTTGAAAACTGATAAAAACTATAGAACGGCGCATATTTTGTATTACTCAGTTGAAAAAACACGAATTTTGAGCTCATATTACAAACAAACTAACAAAATTTAGTTATAAGCACATAAAAAAGAACAGAAAATAAGAGAACCTGGGAAAAAATATCATACACATTCATCCATAAAAATTTATTATAAAAATAGGCCAAACAAAATATTGAATAGATTTGAAATTAATTTTGGTTTGTATGAAAGCTTAATTAATTAATATTAAAAAATTTGAGTATTAAATAGAATATTAAATATATTAATTTGTAAAATGATGGTTTTATTCAACAAATGGTTTATACTGTATTTTGTTCAGTTATTTATCTATTACTAAGTGGCACATTTTTCAGATTTAAATGTTATACATTTTGCAATACTAACAATAAGTAATTTTGTTACCATGTAAACAATTTTTGAGCATCGCATTTTACGCCATATTGCAAATGTTCGAACAGGTCTGAAGTAAACAAGAACTATAAACAAAATTTTAATATTCCGGTTTTTAAAACCTTATAATTCAATAGTTATTTTTAGAAAACAGGAAACGTTTTTTTTTCATTTTTTACATATAAATGAAAAGGGTAGGGAAATGGGTTATGCAATGAAAGTAAAATTTGTCAGTTAAAATTATTTTTCTAAATATATCATAAGAATATTATGTCATAAAACATTATGCATTAGAGTGGGTCGATTTGTAAGGCCAAAATTGTTTGATATTGTGCCACCGATTTTTCTGTAGCTTTTGGCTTGAGGAAAAAAATGTCCACTACATATCAAATATAAAAAAAGTCTGATGATTTAATTTTTCTTTTTAAATATTTAAATAGTATTTGAAATATTTAATCGATGGCTAAATCGACCCACCCTATTATACATACTTACTTTTCAATTGTATAAATTTCCGTTTTAGAATTGAAAATCAAGTTACAGTTATTACTGTCAATTATATGTCATCCTAGTCATTATATGAATATAAAATAAAAAACCAAAATAGATATATAGAATATGAAATACAATAATATTCATTTAAAATTTATGCTGCATGGTATCTATGCATATACTCATTTCCTAGAAGTTATATCAACTTTGAATTCAATTATAAAAATTCTTAATATATCCTTCAACGTCAACTCATATAAATATTAAAATTAACGAAAAGAAGAATACAAAAGGAAAATATTACAGCTCCACTACGTGATTTGTATTAAAAAATTCTAATTTCATGCTTTGTATTTGTTAATTAATTTTTAATTTCGATGTTGATACAAGAATATTTAAAAATATTGCTATAAATATCCTTTTATTTCTATCTAGTTTTATTTTATATACATACTTATTTACATTTTCTGCTTTTGTTTTGTTTTTTCTTTTTTGTTTTTTTGTTATTTGGGCATGTCTCTATTGAAAACCCTTTTTTGGTGTTTTCTTGGTATTTGTTATTGTTGGCATCTTTCAGTTCGGTTCTCAATTTAACCACGAATATATAAATCATTTAAAAATGTAATGCTTCCCCATGGACTAATAAAACATTACCACAAATTATGCCAACAGCACAAGCGTTTCTTTCTTCTTTTTTTTTTACTACCAAATCTTTGTTGCTATTTTTATACATATTTTTTTTATTTATTTTTTTTTTGTTACAGTGTAAATTTCTGCTGACCAATTTTATATTCATTGTGATCTAGAGTGAAGCATGAATGAAGTGCTGCTCTTTGTAGATACAACCAATCATACTTTTGTTGTTGCTATTGTAATTGTTGTGTGTTAAGGGAATAATAAAAGGATTGTTTTTTAATTGTAATTTTATTTTACACTTTGGTACTTTTAACGTAAACAAAGCGCAGACAAATCAAACAGAAAAAAAAAGAGGAAAATATCTATTAAAGACAAAAATAATTTAAAGCATTATAATGAAAAAATATATTTAATATATAATTATTTTATTATAAAAATAGAGCTAAAAAGTTATGAAATTTACAATATGCGTATACTTAATATTTATCTATTTTCAACACTCATACGCCAGTTGTATTGTTCATACTAGGAAGACCTTTTTATAGCAATTTATTGATTTTCGAAGCTCCCAAGATTTTTAAATTACTTTTATACTCAAGATTTTCCTTGGAAAGCTCTGTTATATTAAAGATTTTGTATAGATAATACTTTTAAACAATTGATTTTCTATAGCAAGTTTTGTATGGTATATAGAAAATACTGATATAGACATGATTTTCTATAGAAAATATAAGAATTTATAAATTAGTTCTTACACGCAGAAAAATATAGTTGTAACCATTTTAAAATATGTACAAGTTTTTCAACAATATTATGGTAAATGTAATTATGTATATGATTGCGGTAATCATAATATGGCAAAGTTACGATTCATATTAATTGAATATCATAATCTGAAAGCAACAACAAATGACGATAAAATAATTCATCATGTACATGATTACCGCAAACATATATTTAATTACTGCAATCATATACGTATATGATTGCTACAATCATATAAATAATTATTTATATGATTGCGGTAATTAAAATATGGTAAAGTTAAGATTCACATGATTGTATCAATCATATATATGATTGCAGTAATTAAATACATGGTTGTGGCAATCATGTTCATGATGAGTTATTTTATAATTAATGTGACTGCAATGTTGTTAAAAAGCTATTAAACACTTTTGAAGTGGTTGCAGTAAATATGTACAACTCTATTTTTTTTTGGCTTTATACATAAAATAGATTAAAAGTCTCGGGAGTACCATGATACTTTTCATTATGAAATAGTGTCAAAAAATGTACGATCCTATCAACTTTTCCATCCCTGCCCATTATAAATATTATTTTTAAACGATATTTCAAAAAGCAAAATTTTTTTCTATAATCTAATAAATAATAAAAGAGGATTTAAATTGCAAAACTTAATGGTTGTACTTATTATGTGTTAAATTTATTTATTTAGAAAATTATTTATTAGTAGCCTATTCTCTAATACTTAAATTCAAACTGTTGCTTTAGGACGCGAATTTACGTTTTTGTTATTTTAAAAATCTAGACATTTTATACCAGAGAGCAGAGAAGAAATTTATTTATTAAGATAAAGAGTCTAAAACACTGCTTTTAAAGCAATTTAGTATATTAATTAACCTAGAGTTTCGAATTTTGAAATTTTTTGAAAGGACTAAAACCTTCTGTTTTTGGTTTTTTCTTTTTGAACTATTTTCAATCGACTAACTCAAAACTTTAAAAATTAAAAACGGACTGTATTTAAAATGCAAAAAGATGATTTTAGATCCTTAACTTTTTTTATAATTGCTTATAATCCTTATTTTAAAATCTTCCAACAAAGAATAATAAAAATTCATTTAAAAATATGGATCATATTTCTTGATAATTAAACTAATATATACCTTTATGAAATTTTTAATTTTTTTAATAATTTCTAGAAGTTATGTTTTTGGATAGGAAAGGTTCTAGAGTAAAATTTCGAAATCTCAAATTCAACTGCTGTCAGCTTACATACGAATACTACAATTACTATTATTAGCTATTTGTTTTTGAACAAAACTTAAATATTAATTTGAAATATTTATGAATTTTTTACTTATTACTATTTTTTTTATATCAAAAACTCTTAAAGTAATTTAAACTCCATCATGATAAATAGTTTATGATATTAATATATGTTTTTTTTAACTTTGTTAATATGAAATTCTATAATAACAAAAAAGTTAGCAGTTTCGATATCACAAATACAAACTTTGAGTAAAAATTTTACATGCATTTTATTTTTGTTACAATAAAAATATACATGTTAATTTTTTGTACTTAAAGTGCTCTTTTGTGATATAAAAACTGATAGTCAGTTTGTTTTTTGCAGTCATTCAATATGATTTAAAATAATGACACGTTTTTAACAACAAAAAAAAAAAAGGCGAATTTGATTAGCTCAGCCATGTAAACGGGTAACAAACTTAATATGTATAAAAATAGCTGTTATATTTCTGTAATATATGTGGTTAGTTCGGCTTCTCGAGATATTGATTTCAAAAGTATTTCTCTTTGAACAATGACTCATTTTGCCCATAGAATAAGCAAAAGGATACACAATGATTCACAATGTGGTTCTGAGCCTTCAAGATAAACTTTATATAATGTCTGGTTTAAATTACGTGTTGATTTTATAAAAAAACAAGATATAAACTCACATATTTTAAACAAATCAAATATACATAAATTATTTAACATAAGCACAATAAACTCAAACAACACTGTTAAACTCAACATGCTATAAAATGATATAAACATTTCCTTTTTACTGGTAAATATTCAACAAGAGAAATGTTTACTGGAAGGAATTTTAACATCAACACAATTCCTAATTTCTATACCATTTCGTTCCTCGAAATACTCATAATGGCACACAATGTTTCATTTCACTTTTGTGGTAACATAAATACTCGTACTCTGCAATAACCCTCTTTAGTACATATGTATACAACATTGTAGACTTTACTAACGAAAGTCATAACAAACAATGCTTAAATGTTGGAATCTTGTGCGAAATATTTCTTCATCATTTGACAATAAACATATAAAAATATCTTTTTATAAACGATAAAAGTACTTATTCTTATTATGTGCTCATAGGAATATTAAAAAAAAAATAATAAACTTTGTGTTCTCTTGCTGTGGGTTTAGCAGGGAATTATCTGAGAGTGAAACACCAGCGAGCTGAAAGATTAAACATTATTTTTGTTTTTCTTTTCTTTTCGTTTTTTTTTTTTTTATTTTGCCACAAAAGACACAAAACGAAAATGAGTATTTAGTAGAAAGCAGCATCATGAAATGAGGCTCGTTTTAGTAGTAGAAAGGAAAAAAACGAAACACGAAGTAAATACTATTTTCAGTTATAATGATAATGTCAAAACGAATAGATGTTGAACTAAACACGGAATAAATTTCAATAAGAAAACCACACAAAAGGAATTTTAAATTAAAACGGAATTTTTCTAAAATTATTTAAAGAAATAATATATTATAAAAACATAAATTATTTTACTAAAATTAAAACAGTGTAATCAAAACATGTTATGTAATGTTTAAAATATTAAAAAAATATATATTCTGAAAAATCTTTAACAAATGTTGTAAATAAATATTTTATTTAGCCCAAAATTACAATTACTATATTTGTAAAGAAAAGTGTTGTGCTAAAAAGTTGAAAAATATTAAAAAAAAAAAAAATATATATAAATAATTTTTTAGAGTTTTATATAGCCACAAAAAAAAGTTATTTGTGTTGAAATGAAATTCAATGTTTGAAAATAAAACAAAACACAAAAATCAGTTAGAGAAAATGGTGAAAAATTGTTACTACGAATATTGCCAAACTTTGCTTAAAACTTCTACACAAATATGATTATCAAGTCAACAGCAACATCAGCATCAACGGCCATAAACAGCAAGGGTCTACAGTGTAAAAATCAACAACAACAACAACATCATAAAAATAACATCAACTAGAAACAACTAAGCAAACAAACAAACAAACAAAATACCAAAAGTTATTTTCTCTCTAGCAAAACTGCTGCCCACAAATCATAAACTTTATGATTTGTTATCCCAAAGGTAAATACACTCTTATACAGAAACTTACATACATATTCACAAGAGCAGGCAAACAAATATAGAAATTTATACAGGATATAGGAATTTTCACTGTAAAAATCAAAAAATCCTTAGTGCAGAAAACTCAAACTCACATTGCATTGAAATTACAGACACACACATTTTCACAAACCCGTATATTCAAAATTATCAAAACATTCACTCTGACTACAGCAGACTTGCATTTTAATATGAATACTTGATCAAGATACAATTTGTGAGGAGAGAAAAAAAATACAGTATGCATTTTGAATTTTTTGGAAAATTGTTTGTTTTTATCAATTTCCTACACATGTCAAAACAAGAATCACTAGATCTTATAGTAAGTGGTCATTTAGATATAGATATTAACTTACACAAGGCTTTATTTATGATACATATGAACATTTTATAAAGAGCCAAAAGGCCCTAACCAACATTGTAAAAATTAATCATATATAGAGGAATTGAACTGTGTATGTATTTAAAATATTTATTAGGTATATCATTAGCTTAGTGTGCAAACGTGTTAAGTCCCTTTTCAAAAACTTTACAGGAGACACAAACAACGTGCTAAAATCAAAATTCTAAATGCAGTTTTATTACTTATTAATGAATTATAATGACATATAATGACAGTTTAGAAGATGTTCACCGGCTACGTATAAGTCCTTTTTCTTTAACACATTTTCTATAAATTATTTTGTATTTTTTAGTGGAATTACCTTACCTTTGTCACGAAAGCTCAACTGTGTCCCAACGTTTTTGATATCAGTAGTCGAGATGATAATAATATCAAAATAATCCAATCTACCTTAAAAAAAATTATGATTTATGTTTTTTGGTTAAAATGAAATGTATAAACTAATAACTCTACAAAACAAAATTGTTGGAAAAGGCACCTGGAGCTAAAAATCTTGTTTATATAATTTTGGTACGATGAATACAAATTTGACGAAAATGCAATCAGTTTTCAAGAAATTTACATTTCAAGTTTTCGAGAAAAAGTCTATTGCTTAGTAGGTTTACCTCAAGCAAAAGAGTACTACAGAAACTAGAAAATTTTTGCAATTAATATTTTATATTAGTTGGGAAAATATTAAATATTTTAAAAATAACTTCAAATAAGACAAAAATTCTATTTTTTTAATAAGAACAAAATTTACATATGGGCAATTCCATGTCATCGTACGTGATATTTGTACGCCTATAGAGTGGAATAGATTTTCCAAAAATAAGAGTATCTGAAAAATAATTTTGTCTGTATGTTTCATTCAGAGGGTGCTATATTTAAAAAAAAATAATAAGTTCTTTCGAAACATTGTTATCCAAAATATCGAGCGAAATAATGGTATATCGTACGTGACATAAAACGGAAGTCATTTTGAGGTACATGTAGAAATATGCAAAAATTTGCGAATCGTGAGAAGCGTTATGTTTTCTTTTAATTTCTTACAGTACACTACACGAAATATTTTTCCTTTACAATCCGTCATATTTAAATAAAAACAATCATTGGATGATTTTATAATAAATAAAATTTGATATCGTACGTGACATACCGTACGTGACAGATTTTTCTCTTATAATAAAACAATATATATATTCTGTAAATATATGCATACAAAAACTAAAAAAATTAATAGAAAATATACATTCGGTTTCAATAAACAATTTTATAGTAGCAAATAAACAATCAGAATCAAATTCATTTCACACTATATGCTAATTGGGAGCTTAGTTTTAACCGCAATTTTAGCATAAAACACGCCAATTAAATTAAAAAATTAAATATAGTCAGTTTAAACTATTATTTTTGCCAATAAAATGTTGTAATAAGCTTTAAATACTGACACATAGTAATATTTTAGTGTTTTCTCCTATTCAAATCATCTTGAAAAAAAGTTTCAAGGGTTTTTGGATTTTCAGTCGTGGTAGTCATTCTCGTGGAATTGCCCATATGTCATATTGGTCTCAAATTTTAAATTAAAATGAGACAATAGTCAGCAAATATTTGTTAATTATTGTTTTTACTCAGACACATTTAAGGTTTAGTATGTATCCACATACAAATTAAATAGTTAGCCCTTTGCTGCACAGAAATAGGATTAATTTTTGTCAAAAATTAACAGCCTGGCCCACGATGTCGAAAGAAAACTTAATCGAACGAAAGTCAGTCACTCACTTTCATTCGAAACAATGGCCCACTATCTTACGACTTATCGTTCGCTTTGCTTTACGTTTCAAACGTAATCCAAATATAATTGAGAAATAATCGACAATATATTCAAAACAATTATTTGACACAAAATAAAATAATTGAGCAGTGGTGTAGTGGGTACAGCCCTTGACTAGCAACCGGAAGGTTGTGGGATCAACTCGTGGCTGCGACTTATTTTTTTCTTTATTTTTTTTTATATTTTTTATTATTGTAAATACATAATTCTATAAATAATTCTCCTAAGGAATATAAAAGATTACTTTTGGGACATCTCGAACAAAAATAAGTAGACTTTTCGTCAAATTCTACTTATTTTTCTACCACAAACCAGTATGTATGAGTGAAAATATATGTAATTATGTTATATTATGCACAAATGTATAATAATAAATAAGTATGCATCCGTTTTGTACTAGATTCTTACACAGACGACAATAAATAAAAAGTGAATGAATTTGACATTTTAGTTCGTACAAATATTAGAAAATGTAAATAGTGAGCCTAAAATTTTGTATTGAGTTGCTTACGTTATCGTTCGTATTTGTTTTCTTTCGAATGAGAATATTAGAGAGCCGCAAAACAGCTGTTTGTCGTTTGAAACGACAACGTTCGACATAGTGGGCCAGGCTGTAAATTTTGTTTTAAATATCTTAACAAATTAAATATTTCTAACTTTAATTCAAAGTTTTAATTGCAAAATTTTGCATGTGATAAAAACTATTGACAACAAACTAAAATATTAGAATTTTGCAATTGCAATCAATATAATTCTTAAACTAAAAAAATGGTACTAAATTAGGATCTCAAACCCTAAACATTTTCAAATTATTACAAGTTTTTTAACAATATTATAGTCACTGTAATTACTTATATGATAGTATGGTAAAATTAAGATTCACATGATTATTGCAATGATATATATGATTGTAGTAAATAAATATATGTTTATATTATGATATGATATCCATAAGCCGAGAACAATATAATGTGGTTAATCCTTCATCATAAAAATGGTTGTCACAAACGTACTTATTTATATATGATTGCTACAAGCATGTAAATCGAAGAATTTACCATATTATGGTTACAGCAATCGTATAAATATTTACAGTGAACGTAATATACTTCAAAATCTTGGAAAAATCTTGAAATGGTTAATGAAACATGTATGTATTTCTCTGCGTGTATGTACACAGAATGGAATGAATTTTTTAATAAATACTATTAATCGAACATGACTTTTTTCCAAAACTTTTTTCATTCAGAATAAGAACATGTTCATAAATTTTATGAAAATGTACAGTAGGTATATAACTAATTTTGGCAAAATTTTTTGCATACCACCACGTGATGGCCAATGATGTATAAGTAATGAAAATCATTTTGTTAGGTCATTTGGAATCAAAAACATCACGCACCAACACCAATTTCTAAGATAAACCAAATTTTTTTTTTCTCTGAAAAATTATATTCAAAATTTCATATTTTTTTTTTGCAAGTGTTTGGGATACTTCCCGTATTTAAAAATTATCTTTTGAAGTATGTCCGCAGTTATTATTAAAATAAAATATATTGTATTTCAAAATAATTGAAAATATTTAATGAAAAACTTTATTACGTTTGGTGCGTGAACTTTTTTAACAACAGCGAAAAAATAATACCATGGTTTTTCATATTTTTTAATGCTCTATTCGACTATGCTATGCCAATTTCCATATTCGCAAAAATTGTCAATGTACATGACGGAAATTTTTGATTTTTTTACATAAATTTGTTGATATTTTATGATAAATTGCATTAAAATTCCACTATGTAATGATCTACTTAAAGTACTTTTGTATAATATCCCTATATTGACCAATCATTCAAGATGAATCAACAAAATCTGAAACTTAAAAAATATCATTAAACATAATTAAACATGCATTAACATTAAAGCATTTCATCTGCTTCAGAAAATGCAGTAAATTTTGTATTATAAAAAATCAAATATTTTCCAAGGAAAATTTCAAACATTTTTAAACAACATACAAATATACATAAATGAAAATTGAAATATTTTTTTTAAGCCTCCTAGATTTTATCTGGAAACAAAAATATGAACAAAACTATACTATTTATGAAATTATATATAAATGTTATGAATTGAAATCAATGAAATCAAATCATACTATTATGTTGAAAGTTTTTTCTATGTATGGTCTCTAGTTGCACAAATCTAAAATTGTTTTCTTTTTATATTTGTTGGTGTTTTTAATTTTTAAAATAAACAGAAAATTATTTAAAGGGGCCCGTAGACACATACTGCTGACACATACTGCCGATGAACCCTTCGTATACGTGTGTGATTGATATTTTACTACACACCTATCAATCATCAGTTAAACAACAAATTAAAATTAAAATAAACATGCGTTTGAGAACAAAAACAATTATTATTTTCTATTTTTCAGTAACTAAAACGTCAAATTTAAAAATAATATTTCAGAAAAATTAAAAAAATTCATGTTATTGTTCATTTGGACAACTGTCAGTAGTATGAGTTCATTTAAAACTCAAAACTATTTTGAATTTTCATACTGCATTATCAGTGTGTCGCATACTTAAACAAAAATTTTAAATTTACCAACACATGCTTATTGCATGAGCATGAGCAGTATGTGTCTATGGGCCCCTTAATACTGCTGAACTTCTTAGATTCTATTCGGATCAAATATTTGATATATATATAGTTTGTTGTAAATTGTTTATCCTTTGAAGATATTATATCCATTTAAATGGATATCTGACCGCATCAATAAAAACTGAGTTATTATGTATGAAATAAAAAAATCATATTATTTATAAATTGAATTCAACGAAATCAAATCTTATTATTTATGTTGAATTTTTTTTCTGTGTAATTGTATTTGAAAAAAGAAAAAATTATAATTTTTATTTCCAATGAGAAAATATAAATTACTATGATTTTAGACATAGACCTTGAAATAGGATTTTGAAATAATTTAATGTTTTTCCACGAAACCGTAATGGAACAATTCAATTTGTCAGTTAACAATGTGAAATTGTAAATCAGCAAACATCAAGCCCTTAGTGTCTAATAGACTGTCCACTATTTGTATGGGGGAAAAAAAATGTCGGAATCTTGTTGGTCTTAACCCCACAAAACGATTCCCCTTTCCAGATATTGAGATAGCCGAAATTTGAGCTCGACTAAACGACGTTAACCCGTGCCGCTCGTCGCTCAAAGTTTGAAAAAATCAACATTTTTGGCCAAAAAGCTAACATAAGAAGCTATAACTCCAGAACGGTAAATAATAGAAACACGATTAGTATCTCAAAACAAAGCTAATATTGTTCTTCAAAATTTATTTTATATACATTATTCTTGTTACTTTAAGCCAAACAGAGTTACAACAGCTTTTGTCTCCAAAAACGTGACCTAGTCGCGGTAGGAGCATACTTCGTATATTTTGATATTATGTGAAAAATGTTGCTAGTAAGTAAATATTTTTATATTTTATTGTTATTGAATCATAATGTACATCGATTTAGTATTTCAAAAAGATATAAAACACAAAAATTGGTTGAGAAATGTAAAAGTTATTAAAAATTCCCCAGGCCATTAATGTCTCTCAGAGCACTTGATTATGATATGTGGAAAAAAATTTAACTTATTTTAAAACAATACGAATAAAACTATTTTATTACATAAAATATACCTATTTTTGCTCAAATATAAGTTTTTTTCCTTAAAATATAACGTGAATCTGTTCTCAGCTATGGTCAAAAAAAATTTTTTTTTAGACGACAGTTTCAAAACACCATTTTCAGTTTTTTTTAAACTTTGTTAAACAAATTTTTAAATTTTTTAAATATCACCGGGGGGTTTATGGTCAATAGATTAGGGAACAAAACAGTGAAAAAATTAGGTCAATACCTCTTATAGTTCAGGTGTACCTGCGGTTTGAATTCTGCGGATTTCGCGAAAAACTCATTTTTTTGGAATATTTTAGAAAATATGTCATAATTTTTTATTGTTATACATTTTAACCAAAATATTTACAGAATATTATTTCTCAGATATTAAAAAATATGTCCCTGATGTTATATATAAATCGGGAAATCCTAAGGCGTAAACTTTGGAGGTCAAAGGTCAAATTTCGCAATATTTGGAAATTCACATTGAAACATATGGAAATAATCTTTATTTGTCGACCATATTTACTAAAATTACAGGATTTTATGGAATATGGTCCGATATTTAGAATAACATAAAAAAAAAATCAAATTAACCCTTTAAAGCATTTGGGTCAAATATGTCCCCAAAGCTAATAAAATCAATTTTAATAAATTTAAAAATAAAAAAATGAATATAATTTATATTCAGAGAAAAAAAAATAATAATTAACCCTTTGGACCATATTCCATAAAATCCTGTAATTTTAGTAAATATGGTCGACAAATAAAGATTATTTCCATATGTTTCAATGTGAATTTCCAAATATTGCGAAATTTGACCTTTGACCTCCAAAGTTTACGCCTTAGGATTTCCCGATTTATATATAACATCAGGGACATATTTTTTAATATCTGAGAAATAATATTCTGTAAATATTTTGGTTAAAATGTATAACAATAAAAAATTATGACATATTTTCTAAAATATTCCAAAAAAATGAGTTTTTCGCGAAATCCGCAGAATTCAAACCGCAGGTACACCTGAACTATAAGAGGTATTGACCTAATTTTTTAACTGTTTTGTTCCCTAATCTATTGACCATAAACCCACCGGTGATATTTAAAAAATTTAAAAATTTGTTTAACAAAGTTTAAAAAAACTGAAAATGGTGTTTTGAAACTGTCGTCTAAAAAAAAAATTTTTTTTGACCATAGCTGAGAACAGATTCACGATATATTTTAAGGAAAAAAACTTATATTTGAGCAAACATAGATATATTTTATGTAATAAAATAGTTTTATTCGTATAGTTTTCAAAATAAGTTAAATTTTTTTCCACATATCATAATCAAGTGCTCCGAGACACGTTAATGGCCTGGGGAATTTTTAATAACTTTTACATTTTTCAACCAATTTTTGTGTTTTATATCTTTTTGAAATACTAAATCTATGTACATTATGATTCAATAACAATAAAATATAAAAATATGTACTTACTAGCAACATTTTTCACATAATATCAAAATATTCGAAGTATGCTCCTACCGCGACTAGGTCACGTTTTTGGAGACAAAAGCTGTTGTAACTCTGTTTGGCTTAAAGTAACAAGAATAATATATATAAAATAAATTTTGAAGAACAATATCAGCTTTGTTTTGAGATACTAATCGTGTTTCTATTATTTACCGTTCTGGAGTTATAGCTTCTTATGTTAGCTTTTTGGCCAAAAATTTTGATTTTTTCAAACTTTGAGCGACGAGCGGCACGGGTTAACGTCGTTTAATCGAGGTCAAATTTCGGCTATCTCAATATCTGGAAAGGGGAATCGTTTTGTGGGGTTAAGACCAACAAGATTCCAAAATCGATTTTTTGTGGACAGTCTAGTGTCTAATTATCGTTAACGACATTTACCAAAATTTTTCATTTGGTTTTTTTAACATTTTCAAAATATCTAAATTTTTAAATACATAACTTTAAAATGTTGGGAAAATGGTTTTATAGTAAGATCAAGTGTTTTGTAAGATCAAACGGCATCAGATTGAACTAAATCTTTATTTTGAATCATCATAAGTAAAGTAAGTTTTTTAAGTAAATAAACGAATTCAAATACAATTTATTTAGTGGTTGCGTCTTTTTCGTCAAATATTTGCCAATATTTACCTTAAGTATATTGTCAAAAACCTAAGTCTAAATCAATGTGTTTTGTTGTTGTGTCAGGCATACAATTTGGGAGAAAGAAAATATTTTTAATATACTCTCAGTTGCGATTCTACTTCTACCCAATGGTTTACACCATAGAGCGGAAACTCTCCTGTCAAAGACCTAACACTATTGACAAAAAACCTAAGTGGTGAGAATGTATTAGTAAAAAACACAATGTGAAAACAAAAACAACACTTGTATGTATAATTTTTGGAGTAATTTTTTTCTAGTTTCCACTCTACGAATATTTTCTTTATAACTTACATTATTGGTCAATTCACAAGGCCTCTTATCAGTTATATTGTCATAATGTCCTAATATATCACGACTCGGCGGATCGGCTTAACCGACTCTTTGGCATTAGACGCGCCGCGGGCTTGGCATAGAAAGTAGTATTACTTTAGGACATTTTATGCTTGAAAATCAATAAAAATCATTGTGAAATATTAGGACATTATAGCAATATGACATGATAAGAGACCTTGTGAATTGACCATATATAAAAAATATTTAAAGTTACTAAAGGTTTTAATAAAAAACTTCGATTTTCAGAAATTCGAAATCTGTATTTGTATTTTCATTACAAAACATTTTATTTTAAAAACCTTATAGTTATATTTTGGCACTATATTTAAATATACTATATACTATAGGTACTATAATTTACACAATTTTGTCTCACACACACATTCAACAAAATATTTATTTTCTTATTTATTTCTCTAACTCATACTATTTTCGTAATACTAATATTTCTAAACTGCCTACACAATGTGGTTCATTTTCTATTCAACACTTGCCCATTAAAATTTCATAAATCGCAAATATTTAAAATCTATTTAAAATTCCTTTAACAAATTGCTTTTTCTACTTAAGTATTTCACTCTATGAAAAGCTTTTCACTTTTAACCCTCCGTCTATATTTTTATACACTTATTTGCTCCACTGAAAGTTTAATTTTTAATAATGATTAATGTCTTTAAATCATTGTTAATTAATGTTTTTGTAAATATTTGGCAGAGATTTTTAAAGAGCAGTGATAATGATAGATGTTTTATAGTCTTAAATGCCATAGAGTTGATTTAAAAGTTAAGGGGTATAATGAAAATAAGAGTTGAGTTTTTTTAAGAAAAGTTCAATAGGATTAAAGGAAGTCTTTAAGTAAATAAGTTCCAGGAATATTGAAACACAGAACTAGAGATGTAAAAGAAAAATTATAATTAGTTCTAACTTTTATATTAAAATATATTTTTGTTTATTAAAATTGCGGCATTTTATTTAGTAATAAAATATTTACACATCGTTAAAAATTTTTTAAATTACATGTACAAAATGTTGTATATTTTTAGTATTTATGATTTTTAGCTTTAAGATAGAATACACAGATTTCATTGCACTTTGAACTTTCAATGCACCTGATGCAGGGTAAAATAAAAGCAAAACAACAAAGCATAAGAATACGTATGAGCACAATAACAATACAGCCAAAATAAACAAACAAACAAACTGCAAGAATGAAAAAAACTAAAGCAAAAAATGTGATTATAGATTTTACTTGCTACAATGAACACATGCACTTGAAGAAATACATAAACGAATACTATACCCTTAAGAAAACACATATATTTTTGTCTATGTATGTGAGTATATATATACAAGGTGGCGCAAAAGTAATCCTCCTATCAGAAAATGCTATAAATTTTGCGATTGGCCCCTAATGTCAGTTCTGTTTTGACATTTGTGTAGTAATCACATCAGAAATACACGTTAATAAACAATATTACGCTACACTACTCCAGAACGCGGAATATTGCTGACTATTTATTTGACCAATAATCGGCAAAATTTATAGCATTTTCTGATAGGAGGATTACTTTTGCGCCACCTTGTATATGAATTTGTACATATGTATTTAAAAAATAAATTCATATATTATAGCCCAGCTGCAATAGCTATTCTTTCACATCTATTTGTATGTACAATAGATTTATTTTTTTAACTTGAACAAAATGATACCACTCTCTTGTTGGTGGTGATGGTGTGGTACTTGCATGTAATAATTTTTCTTGTGTTTATTTTTCCTTAATGCAGAAATTCTTGAAAGTAACCCACAAACAAAAACGCACTATTTTTTATTATAATAACAGAAATAACAACACATGAGTTACGTACAGTGGTAAACAAAAGTTAAAACAAAAGAAAACAACTAAGAGTATTAAGGACTAACATACATATATGTTAATAAAAATGAAACCACTAAACAGTTTTAAATCTTTTTTTTTATTGAAATTATTGTTACAATTTACAAAAAAATAAAATATTTCTATAGTTCTTATCACTAATGATGAAATTTTGAATCTTTTTCGAATACCCTTCCCTTATGGTTTTTATAGTGCTTTATGTCACTTTGTTCGAACAGGTTGTCCATCTCCGTTTAAAATCGACTACAGTTTTGGACACCTTTTTTTGTGCTCTTCAATTCCCTTTTAACAAGAGCCCAATATCTCTCCACTGGACTCAGCTCCAGGCAGTTTGGAGGAATTGCCTCTCTTGGTACAAATACTACATTATTGTTCTTGTACCACCCAAGACCTTTCTTACTATAGTGACAGATGCCAAATTAGGCCAAAAATAAGTGGACACATTAAGAAGTCTTATGAATGGAAACATATTTTTGGTAAACATTCCTTGATGTAAATTTCGGTATTTATAGAGCCCTTTGTAGCAAATGTTTGGCTTTTTTGCCGCAACTGCATATTGCTTGCCATACCAAGAACTTTTTGTGAAACTTTATCTGCTTTTGGGTGCTTAACTTTTCCTCAACATTCCCTCGAGCATCTGCAACATAAAAAAATTGACCCATAAGCTGCGAAAAATTTTCCATACGTACATTTCCTCATTCATTATGCAGCAGGTATATTTTTTGTATAAAATTTGACTTCAATTTCCGAGCTCTGTCTTTGGCCTCTAAATTTTTAGCAGAGTTCCTGTCATGAACTTTTTAAGCCTTGTATGCCTTTAAACCTGCATTGGCTTTAACTTTTCGTACCAAATAGTCCGAGTGCTGACCTAACCGGGCTGCTTTCCTACCGGATGTGTTGGGAACTCTTTTGAAAATGCTTTAAATTTTTTATATCAACTGACAAGTTCTACCAGTACTGTTTAATAACATTGGAAAAAGTTTGATAGCAGACGTTTGATTGTCTGGCCAACTTTTTGTAGGACCAAGTTGGGTTTTGTTGAAAATATTTAATAATTTTAGTACGGACTATTTTCTGGTCACTCATTTTAATCAGATTAACAACAAATGAATATAATTGACATTAAACATAATAACTGACATGCTTTACAAAGGTAACTTGATAAAAAAAATCAAATAATACTTGGCTTAAAAGTTTTAATGAAAAACGTGTGTTAAGAATCTTACGATCTCAGTCCTTATATTCAGATGTGCCAAATTTTGTATTCCCACCATCAGTATGTAGTTTTGCCATTCTATAAGGACTTCTGTGAGGTAGTTAAGTGAAATCAGGCCCATTTACAATGCAAAACAAAGCTTATCAACAGAGAGTATTTGTAGCATATTTCAGCGAGCTAACTCGTTTCGATTAGGCCCTATGGTGTTTTCAACGAACAAACAAACAGACGGACGGACATAGCTAAATCATCTTACAATCTTATGAGCTCCCAGCATATATTGATTCTACGACCAATATTTCGATAATTTAGAAATAGAATGCCATGTTATTTGATGGTTTATGCATAATTGAAATTTAAATATATCAAATCAAATTCATATATTTATTTTGTGCAACAGTACTATTACAAATTTTATTCTAAATTAGTTTAGCGAGGAACTAGGATCATCAACGCTTTGTGATCAGAAAAAGACCAATTTATGTTTCTTGGATTCGAACGATAAAATAGTTTTGGTGGCTCAAAAAGGCCCACCTCATAATTTATTTTTGTTACTGACTGTATGTTAAAGTACAATACACGCTCGTTTATTAGACTGAACCCTAAATTTGTCATTATTTCCAAATAAAATCAAAATTTTCATGGCAAACGCTCTGGATCAAAAGTATTGATTTTGAATTTAATTTTGAAAATCAAATCAAATATGATTTCTTAACCATGCCACTAAATCATTCATTACTTCAAACGTATTGAATTTATTCATTATAGATTTAACCTTATTTTCACCCTCAAAAGAACTTACGCCCTCGTGTGTTGTTTTTGACACATACGTTGAGTCTACGTATTTTTCACTAGCAATCTCTTTTTTTTGTATTCAAAATCATGATTTACCATCGAAAAAAAATAATTATTTTGTTATATTTGGTTACATCATATTACTTTATCCTTAGTACATTTTACACAAAAAGTTTGGTTATATGCAATCTTATAAAACATATTTTTGGCAGAAAGTGCTCATTTAACAATACAAAAGGTGTTCCTTTTATAAAATAAATGGAAATTACATACGTGTGAAAAACCACACACCAGGGTAAGCAACGTCACGTTATAAATAACTCGTTATTAAAAAATATTTTTGAATAAATTAATGTATTTTCTGTTTCATGAAAATCTCTTAACAACATTTTTTAATGTATTAAAAATATAAATTTTGGGTGATTTTCTATTAAAGGGTGTGCTGAGGATTAATTCCTTATGAAATCATTCAATATTTCTATAAACTTTGGTTATTTTTTATCGTGACGATATTCTGTTAGTTCTCATATACAAATTATACTAATTGGAAGTATATCGTTACGAAAAACTATAACCAGAGATTGAGAAAATGGGGGTATATATTATTATAATAAATTTTATTTTAAATTCAAATATATTTCAATTAGATTGAGTAACTGTTTTTCATTAATTTTGTAAGCGATTAAAATGTCAAAAAAAATTAAAAAAAAATGGAATGAAAAATATATATCGTTACCTTAGTATAGAAAGTCCCTAACTCGTGTTTTTTTCATGTCGAGATTTTTTGGATAAATGAAAATCTGGTCTTACAAACAAATACGAGTTAGGGCCTTTCTATATTAAGTTAACGATATTTTCATTCAATTTGCATTATATTACCAAAATTTATTATCATTTACAGGTTGAATGAATTGAATTGTGAATTAGTTCAATAGTTAATGAATTCCATTTGAATAAAATGTCTAAAATTAAGCTAATGAATGGAAATTCTGTTTCATAAACCTTTGACAAATTTATAAATTGTTTTTGAATTTTGCTAGCTTAGAATGCGAACGTGATATGTCCAATTTTTATGAAAATTGAGATTTTAGTAAACAATGCTAGAATAAGTAAAAAATATACTATTTGCGTAAAAAAGAGTTTACAATTATTTAGTTTTTTCTTATTGTTATACTGTGGTATGCAAAAACGATAAGTCTGTTGGAATTAAATATAACTGCGTTATTAAATGTAACGTATGCGGTACAAAATTGGAACACAAATTTTGACGATGACTAAAGAAAAAATACTTGAGCTATAGGTCTTTTAGGATTCATTTTGAATTAAATTTTTTATGTATGTTCTTTAGATATTTCAAAATGTTAGCAAAAGTAGGGAAGTGTCTTGAAAAATAATTTGTATTTTTTCAATAATTTCTCTGCCATATTTTACCTCAGTTGGCAGTGAAAGGCAGAGTTGATTTTTTGGGAAGAAAATAAACCTATTATTGATAACATAGAGAAAGTGGAGCATTAAACGTTTTCCTCAAAAAATTATTGGGCTCTTAAAAATTTGCTGGAAATTTCAAATTTGGACTATTTTGAAATTTGATTTGAACTTTAATTCTAACTAATATACTACGAAATGTGTATACAAGGTGAATAATTTAACAACTAGTTCTTTTTAACTATACAAGAATCCAACTGTCATTCCCAGACTATTTTGGTGAAGATTTTGTAAAATATTTGGAAAACTTTATAAGAAAGTGTAAGTTGGTAAGCACCTAAATTCTAAATTGTGATTGTTTATAATAAAAAAATAATATCAAATTAATAATAAAAAATGCATTTGCAGATTTTTAAAATATTTTTAACAAATGATTTGCAAAGTTTTTTGTGTCTTTACAAAAATTGTTTGTGCAAGAAATAGAGTTTTAATTATATCATATTATCGTTTAGGCATTTCAATATAAACATTTGGTCAATTCACAAGGTCTCTTATCAGTGTCATATTGTCCTAAAATAATACTACTTTCTATGCTATGTTTATTGTGTTGTCGTAATGAACCAGCAGAGACCAACGCCGAATGCCTAAGAGTCGGCTAAGCCGAACCACCGAGTCGTGGTATATTAGGACATTATGATTGATAAGAGACCTTGTGAATTGTCCAGTTGTTTGTGTATTAATTGATGTGGTAAAATTCGATTAAAATAAAAACTGGAACTAGTTCTGAAAACTGGAAAAGAATTGCATAGCTTAAATTATTGTCTGTGAAAGTATATGTACATTTACCCCCATTAACACAAAGTCTAGTTATGCGTTAACTAATAGTTAAAATTATTTATGTACGAAAACTGTCAGTATAAATATTAGTTAATATATAACCAGACTTCGTGTTAATGGGGGTTAGAAGCAAATATTTTTTTCTTTGAAATTTTATATAGTAAACGTTTCATAGACTTATTGTATTTATTAAATATTATTTACTAGATTGACCCGGTGCGCTTCGCTACCCCTGTCGATGTAAAAATCGGTTCAGCAGTTTAGTAATTATTGTTTAAAAACTAAAGGTACCAATTTTACCCGTTTTTCCCACTTTTTATCCCTTTCTGGTCCAAGTATTGAAAAAATTTATAGCCTATTGACGCTTCCAAGTAAGGTTCTATCTACGTTCCAAATTTCAATAAAATCGGTTCAGCCGTTTAGTCGTGATGCTCAAACAAACAAACAAACAAACAAACAAACAAACAAACAAACAAACAAATAAACAAACAAACTTACAAAGACATTTATATATTTATATAGATAAATCGTTTGCAACAAAAATGGAAAACATCAGCTAAACATTATTACTTATTATTCATTTGTAACAAATATCAAAAATATGGGATAAACTTAAAAAGTTCTTGATCTTTTGATTCATTTTGAGAAATTATATCTTTAATTAATAATAAACAATTTAATTTTCAATTAAAATATGGACAAACTTGTATGACTCTATAGAAACGGGACCACCTTAATATCCATATTGTATATATTTACAACATTTATATAAATACGTATACCTGACACCATTACCAGTATTATAAGTATTTTCAAGAAAGTGTATGTCAGTGCAATTTTTGTCTATGCATGTGTATGTATGGTTAAGTGTAAATGTAAGTTGGTATGTGTGTATATTCGAAAATAATCCCTATAGTAAACTACATACTAACAATTTGCTTTAGAACAAACATTTTTTTTTTTTTATTTCTATTTCGGCACAAATGATTGTACAGCATACGAAGAATAACTAAATGTGAGAGTGTTTATAAGGATGTGTGTGTGTGTGTGTGAGTTTGTGGGAATTAGTTAGTGTGAGAGTGTATTTTATGCAAGAGTAAAAGAAGTATTTGTATTTCTATTACAGTTGTGTAAGTAACTTTTTTTTATTTTATATTGCTCTTTCTCTCTTAACTATTGCTTTAAAGCCATGATGATGCAGTTGTTGTTATTACAAAAGCAGAAGCTTTTAACATTTGAAGTAGTGTTGTTTTGTTGTTATTTTTTTTTTGTTATTTTTTTCACACAATTTTTTAAAAACAAACTGAAAGCAAATAGTTGTTGTTATTTTATACTCATATATTTTATTTTGCGTTTAGCTAAATATCGTTTGCGAAACTGAAAAATTGTAAGTGAAAACATGTAGTTTTTTGTTGTTAAATACAGCAAACTGAAATATAAGCAACAAATTTTAAAATACTTAATACACAGTATGTTTTAAATGTTTTATTTTTTGTATTATTTATTTATATATTTAACAAAAAATAAGGTTTCATATACAATAGTACTTATTTTTTTTTTTTTAAAATACTATAAATTAAACACAAATTTAAAACCAAGGAAATTTCATATGAATTTCAAACGTTTATATAAATGTACATTTATATACATATATGTATGTTTAAATAGGTCAATTTAGTTCATTGCTCTTGAAAAACAACAAATACACTTGCATTTACACATTCAGATATTAATATGTATATGAAACATTCATTCATTTATTTACTTATTTTTTTTTTTTTACGGGGAAATACATCCATAAGTTTCTGTTAAATTTGTAGGTAGTTTGCAATGGAAATCAATTATGAAGGTTTTTTTGGTGTAACTACTAGGTAACAGATAAGATCAAGATATTTCTTAAATATTATTAATTGCAATATGTATTAAATATCAAAAGATTTATTAAATATTCTCAAAAACGAAATTTGTAATATTTATGTATGCATTTTAATGAAAAGTCATTTCTGTCGGGTCGATTTGTAGGGACGCAAAAAAATCGCCCAAATGACAAGGAAAATCGCCATTCTAGGGATCAAAATAAGAAACTTCGCAAAAGGAACCACACCTCCAAAATGAATTCTGATGTTCCTTTTTTTTTTTTGACACAAAGGTAAAATTTTTAAAAATTTGGCATAAGCATATTTTACCAAATTTGCTTACTTCGCTGTTGAATACTTCACTACTTAAACACGCTAAAACTATTTGTGTTAATTATTTCGCTCATTGCGAGCAAAAGTTATGTTGGTTTAAAGTTTAAACTAAATCTTAAAAATAAAGCTATGCTGATTCTCATAGACGCATGAGTAATATTATTTATTACCTACATCACATTTATATTTATCATACGCTCTATAAACAAAATTTATATACAACACTTACATCATGTAAAGTGCCCCCCAAGGGGATTTCAGGGGGTATGCCACTAGCACACCCCCAAAGTTAGTGGGGTCGGTCACACATTTAGACTCGTTTGGGTTATTTTAAATGGGTCAAAGTGGGATTTTTAAAAATAAGGAACATCAGAATTAATTTTAAAGGGCGATTTTTAAATCGACCCGTCCTAGTATACATATTGTTCTGAATTTGCAATAGCAATTTGAATTTAACAGTCTGTAACGACTGCCTGCAGCATTCATCATGTTTATAAACACGTCTATTAGTAGAAGCTTCTACTCATCAACAATGCTGATAGCATGCGGTTTGTGGGTGTGGCAACACTAAATGTTTAAGCTGCTAGCATTGATATCGAAAGCTCTAGAATTCGAAAATACTAGTTTGTCCGTTTAGAACATTGTAGAAGATTCACGAAAGATGGCGCGTGTATAAATAGTGGCAGAGGTTGCAGTCGTGAGTTGAGTTTATCATAGGCGCTGTTAGAGTTAACATCAACTGTCTTGTACATTTAAGTTTGTACATTTTAAAGTGTGTGTGCATTTTTGCGAATTGATAAACGTGTATAAAGACACTGAGTGACTATTTGGACTGTTGTTGTTCTACATTTTTAATAAATAAAGAGTTGTTACAAATTTTAAACAACTAAAAGGTTAAAACGTAACAATATATTGATAGTAAACGTTAGGAAACTTTACTAGTATATATGACTTTCCATACCAAGGAGACCCTTTGCACTTAATATTTCAAGCGTGAGGAATTCACATATTTTTAACAACTCGGGAAACTTCAGAAATGTCTGAAACTATACAGAAAAAGTTATATTTAGACACACGGCAGAATTAAATGCATTTTCGATAATGGCCACCACCCCCTCCTCAGCACACTTTGCTGTCGATATTAGAGTCAGTTGCTAACATCATCTGTTTAACTCACCAGTTTACAGAAGTAGAATAAAGGACTTTTATTAACAAAGCTTTCTTAAATCATATTTCTGTATTTAACTGTGATCGAGCTGTGATTATTACTTGTTATGTTCCATCTTTGTCAGCTGTCAGCTAACAATTGTTTGTGGTTGTATGTTTTTTCTTCAATAAGTTGATTCTGTTTTTCAGTCACAACTGGACCGTGTTTATTTTATTTACCAATACCTTTAATAATTATATGTAATATTATCACACACAAATTTATACATAATTTGCAATGTCAGTAACAATGTCGGTTAAAAAGTTTAAAAAAAAAATGTTCTAGTCATGATAAGGAAAATGATCTTGAATGTTACACTAATGTTTATAATATTCATAAATCGCAGAAACTTCTTCAAAGCACAATGTGTTTTGAGATAACACACCATTCGTTTTTCGAAATTAAAAAAAAAAAATCGTAATATGTATGGTTATATTTTGAAACTACATTGAAAATAAAAACGTGTAACAAAACCAGTCAAAATGTGCCTCAGAGGCACATACAAAGAATTTACGTATTATTTTTGTTAAATTATTTTTATTTTTTTTAATTTGTTCTTCTCAGTTAAATAAATTATATATTATTTATTCGCATTGCTAGTATTTTTGTGGCAAATACTGCAAGACTGCTTACGAATTCTACATATCTTTGATAGGTACATATAACATCTGCGTCACACATTTGTCTACCTTGGCTGGTTAGAGAATTAGTCTTCGTGTAGTATGGAACGAACATTGGACACAATTGCCATCTAAATGGCAAACAATTGATCGGCAACTGACAAGTATTCACCAGGTTTATATGACTTTAGCAAGTTACTATTCAAGATGTGTTCCCAGATATCGCTAATAGGAGCAAACTTGTACTTTGCTTTGCGTTGAGACCTTGTAGAATGGTCATCAATACGAATATGGCGCAGTATTTTTATGAACCTGTGTTTTGGAATGCTGGCTCGGAAAATGTTGCAACCAAATAATGGGTGCCCGAACTATTCGTAACTCATTATACCTTGGTTATTTAGGCCAGCATTCAATAATAGGCCGATAAGAGATAGTATTTCGATGTCTACTGGCTGCCATTTTGTTTCATGTGTCCATGAATATTAGTGTTCTCAACAATTATATTGATGACATCTGCATCAAAGATGCATTGAAATGGATCGACAACAGAAAAACTCATTTAATTTTCTGGAATAAAATCCACGTCATCAGAAAAAGAGTTGCCGAAAAGAGTTGATTTACAGCTTCATCCAAATCAGTTTCCCCAATTAATCTTTCAATTTCTTCTAGTAATTTCTTTTCGATATTCTGCAAAAAGTTTCCGTTTTCACTTCTTTCTTAGAACAAACCTGAATAAATGACAAATAAAATAGCAATAGCCGTTCTTTAATTTTATTTTTTTGTTCATAAGTCCCCATCCATACTGTGAAACATTTGCTGCAAAACATTTGAGTTTGTCGATGAAAGAGGTAAGAGGAATGGAAAAGGGTACTATGTTTCATGTACATGAAGTTTTTGTTGAGTATGTCATTCACATTTATTCGTTCATATTCGTTCTGTACAGAAATGTCAAAAACGGAAAAGCAAAAACTTCACTGTGTGGACACGAATGCAGTTTCAAAAGAGAATTTAAAAATGTTTTGCAGCAAATGTTTCACAGTGTGGACCGGGACTAAACAATAGAATTAATTTAGCTTTTCCCATATGAGCCCGATAGACACATTTTGACATGATTAAAACCAAATAAAAAATAAACAAAAATTCATTTATTACTTGAAATTGGTAAATTCTATAGAATTAAAAGTAGGAATTCAAGAAGCTGTAAGAACTAGAACCTATATTTAAGGAAGTTACAACACTTCAAAGTGAAATATGTGTCTGAGAGACACATGTTGACTTGATTAGGGTTAATCATTTATGTTCGAAAATGGAAAATGTAAGAAATTGGCCTCAAATACTGAAACTTTTTTTATAAGAATCTAATTATTTAGAGATTATTTTAACAACTTTAAAAAAAATTTCGAATATAAATTCGAATTTTCGAAATTTATTTAGAACTTGAATTGCCATGAGGTTTATGCATGATTTAAAGATTATTTTAACAGCTTTGAAAAATTTTCGAACTTGATTTCGAATTTTCGAACATAATATTACATTTTCATCTGATGTATCCACGAATGCCAAATTTCAGCCTGATTCTAAATTCTGTTACAAATTTTCATCTAAACTACCATTCAAGCTAACAAATAAATGAAAAAAAACATTGCATTGCATGTTAAACAAAATCTTTTAATACCAAAATTCCATAGAATCTCATATGGATTATTTTAAGCATTATGTTGGACAAATACCTACTTTTTGTCTTTAATAAACTGCTAATGCCAGTGAAAGTGGATTCTTAGAATGTGAAATAAAATTGAAAAATAGCTACTTTAAATAGATTTGTTTAGTTTATTACTAATCGATTTTAAAAATCAAATATATTCTTAGACAGCAAAATAAATTATTCATAATCACCAAAGCTGATATATTGTAGTAGCTTGTTCTTAATGGATTGAAATGATTCCTATTTCACTATATTAATTTTAAAGCAATATGTATAGACAAATGTAATTGCGAATAGAACAAGAAAAACCAATTAATTTATATTACAATAAATTAGCTAGAAAAGTAATAAAACTGGTTATTTCGTATGGCAATAACAAACCCATATATACTCTAACTATTCACCATAGAAATTTAAATGAAAGACTTTCTTCATTTTATTTACAAATCGCATAAATAAAATACTATAAATACTGTCTGTTTGTCTTTTCTTGAATTTGTTTTAATCACACACAAATTTATTGTTATTCTTTCTTTATTATTGGTTTTTTGCCCCCCATTTAGTATTTATACGCGTACATTTGCATACAAAATCATTATGACCATTAAACAAAAATAAAAATATAAATATAAATAAATAAAACAATAAGAGCGCTAAGTGAAAAAATATATAAATAAACAAATTAATTTGTATTTAAATTTGCATTTGCATGATTTAACAGAAACAATAAATGTCTGTCAATCTACTCCAGCAATTTTATTCTGTTCAATTTTGTTTTTATAGTATTTTTGTTGTTTTTAATGTTTTTAATAATTTTTTTTTTCTTCATTTATTTATTGTTTAACTGGTAACAATAATGAAGGCAAATGATAATAACAATAAAAATAACAAACACAACAAGACACTTTTTTGTTGTTTTTCCTCAGAACTCAATAAAACAGTCATCCAGATAATAAACCATAATTAAACCAAAACTGTAGAGGAAAAATAATTAAAATTTCATATATATAAAATAAATGTTCTAGTGTACGTAAATGGAGATTTATGCAGAATAATAGCTGCATTGAGAAATTTAAAATAAGATTAAAATTAAGAGCGAATTTCCATGAGTGTGTGTGCGTATGAGTAATACAAAATTATTTGAAATTGTATTGATATTAATCATACGTTTCGGTAGTTTATGCAAATTGAAAACAATTACCATTTTATAAGATTTATATAGATAGTATTAGTTAAAACCCGTTGTGCTTCGCTACCAGTGACTTAATGATTTGCTATATATTTAGGGGGCGTTTACATTATGATTTTAAGTTATGACTTAAAATCATGGGCTTTTTTTTTTTGTACTAGCAAATTGTGACGTCTAAACAAAAGGCAAGTTTTCTGATTTTCATGACTTTTTATGATATTTTGCTTTGAGCTCTTTTCTGATTGATTGTTGATACGTTTATATACTAAAAAAAGGCATCGTATAAATGCAAGAAGATTTTCGTAGGGGTTTTAAAAGAGAAATCAAAAAAAAAAATACATGACTTTAAATCAAAGTGTAAATGTCGACTGTAGACTAAGTCGACATTTACACTTTGATTTAAAATTAGTTTGTAATATAATAAAATTATATAATTTCTTATTTTCTAACCTTAATGTGAATGGTAATAAAATAGAAAAGTTTAATTCATAATCAAATTTCAATAATTTTATAAAAGGTTTATAAAACAGAATTTTCATCCAAAATTAGTTTTATAAAGTTGTAATAATTTAAAAAATTGATTATGAATAAGGCCCTAAAACAAAAAAAATATTTGTATTTAATGTTTAGTATATACAATTTTTTATTAATTATTTGTTGTTCTGATGCCTTAGGATATAGATCTATAAATCTGTGGGTTTTCCCAATCGCGAACATGCAGCTGAAAGCTGTTCATGTGAAAAACATGGATTTTTTCCAGATTGACTATGAGTTTTATCATTTGTCATTGCTAATGCTAAGCAAATACGAAACTGCAATCGCTTAAAACCAAATAGCATTTCTGAAGTTATCATCGGAATAAGTGGCAGCAATACATATCGTTACCTTAATATGGAAAGGACCTAACTCGCATTTTTCCAAAATTCAGTTTTTTGCATACTTCGATAGGTAATCCTCATTGATCAAATAAAATAAAATGCCACAACATTAAATTGGTTGAGGACCTTCATAAAAATCTGCGTTAAAAAGAAATCGCAACTACAAAACTTTAATTTTTATTAAGTTATTTCCTTCTCCTGTAAAGTAAGGAAAACTTTTGATAGGGCCTTTCTGTATTAAGGTAGCGATATGTCCCTTTATATTTCCCACACCCAGAGAAAAAACAACTTAAAATCAATAAAAACCATATGAATCAATAAGAAACATTAATGGAAGTCTAGTAATGCTGAAATTTTTTACTTCAATATGGAACAATATTAATTTAATGTTGAATATTATGTTTTTTATCGTATTTCAATATAATTTTTCTATTATAATGAATAATGAATTAATATGACGCGTTCTTATTTTAAAGATGCAGCTTTTCCCTGAGTGCAGTTGTAATGATCGCCTAGATTGTTCAATCATTTCTTTACTGTAAGTCAAATACCATTACAAACTGGTGTATTAAAATAATTCTTAGCGGTTCAGCCTCCTTTAAAGTACAAATACGCAAACAATCATACAAACACACATTCACTATTATATAACAGGTGGCGCAAAAGTAATCCTCCTATCAGAAAATGCTATAAATTTTGCGATTGGCCCCTAATGTCAGTTCTGTACTGACATTTGTGTAGTAAACACATGCGAAATACACGTCAATAAACAATGTTACGCTACACTGCTCCAGAACGCGGAATATTGCTGACTATTTATTTGACCAATAAACGGCAGAATTTATAGCATTTTCTGTAGGAGGATTACTTTTGCGCCACCTTGTATAAGTACCCTGCAGGAAATGTCAATAGTGAAACTGTACTGACTTACTTACTATTGACACAGTCACCAGTACTAGTGACTTATTATACCCCAGACAATGCTATTTACTATGGATATTTAACATGTACGTGTCTACTACTGACGATAGTGCTATTGACTACAAGCAGAAAAAAAATATAGTTGTGCATTGTTACTGTAACCATTTCAACATTTTTGCATGTTTACTGTTACAATTTCAACATTTTCAACAATATTTTAGTCACAGTATCTATATATATATGATTGTGGTAACAATAATATGGTTGATTTACGATTCACATTATTGTATCAATCATATATATGGTTACAGTAAACATATATATGTTTGTGACAACCATTTATATGATGAAGGACTTACCATATTATGCTGCTCTCGGCTTATGGATATCATAATCTGAGAACAACATATTATGATAAAATTATTCATCATATAAATGGTTGTCACAAACATATACTTGTTTACTGTAACCATATATATGATACAATCATGTGAACCGTAAATTAACCATATTATTGTTACCACAATTCTAGTAATTCTAGTCTACAATTTTGGTACTTTTCTGAAGTAGATGCCGATAATGATACCGAATATTTTGTTAAAATTTGACATTGTATTAAAGAAAAAACAAAAAGGTACGCATTAATAACAGTTGGAAAAATCGTCTTCCAATTCATGTTTTTCTTATCTTTTTTTTTCTCATCAAAGACGAAACATATAAATGCAGACTGTATGCTGACAATGTCGCCAAAATTCAATTGGTGACTTGGAGACAGTTGTCCCCAAGTTACTTTCAGGGTATATAGAAGGTTTTTAAGTGTATACAAATTTTAAAATTTACTTAATATTGTTGATAGTCCGCTCATTTATGTCCTAAATATTAATATTGATAGCTGCTATAGCTTCTCCTAAATATAATTTGTCATATCTATGGGAGGTGCCAATCCCACTATTGCTAGTGTGGCCATTTTTGACCTAAATAAGTAACTCATACAGATAGATATGAATTTTAGTATAAAGTTGGTATGGGAGGTGCCATGCCAACAATTGATAGTCCATCCATTCTTGTTTTAATATTAATATTGATGGTAAAATAACCGAAAACAATGTATGGACTCTCTCTCATTGTATCCCATATATTAATTATTTTTTTATACAAACTGTGGAATTGCTCATTAAAAATTTGAGAACTATAGCTATTATAGTTTCCTAAATATTTGATTTTTTTTAAATTTCAAATCAAAAAAAAAAAAAATCTGTTCAGCCGTTTCGCCGTCTATAGACTTTAAACATACAAATATACAAAGATACATTCATTTTTATATATATAGATTTATTTTATAATATGAGGTGTGAACTGGTACATATTATTCATTTCAAATAATTATATATATTAATTCAAATTAAATTAAACAGTTTTATGTTTATGAAAGAAGTGTTTCTTTCAGTTACTACTTATGTGTACATAAAATTAAATAGATTTTAATAAATAAATTGAATTAAATTTTATTTAGCATTACAAAAGGGATATGTTTAGTGAATATTTGAAATGTTTTAATGGACCATAAATTTGACATATTTAAATTCTACATTAAAAAGAAATAAAGTAAAAGGTAAATTCAATTTAATAACAGGAGTTTGTATTAAAATGTGCAAGCTGATCTTAAGGATTTTAATACAAAAAAGCATTTTTTTATTTTTTTTAAAAATTCGAAATTTTTTTTTTTTTTTTTAAATACTGCAATAAAATCGATAAAACAGTTATTTTTCCCAAACAATGTAAGTAAAACAGATTCAAGTTGGAAATTTACTATAAAATCGTTTGTACACATTCACGCCTCAATAAACCATGTTGCTTTATAGTTAAAGTCAATCACTTGCCATTTGTTTCATCTTAAAATCTGTAAAACACTTTCATCGTCTTTTATTTTCTGTTAAAATGTAAATAAAAAATCATTTTAAAATAGAGTCATGTTTATGTTTTTATAGCTGCTGTTTATACTTGAAGAGTTTATGATTTTCCTTTAGCATACGCAATAGAGAGAGAGAGAGAGATAGAAACAGGACTTGTTAAAGCGAGAGAGAATTATATTTGTCAGGAAATACTTGTACAACATTTTAAAATATACTTTTTGTTAAATTTTATGGCTTTCACTATAAAAACTACACAAGAAATACTTAAAAATACTTTTAAACCCTCCCTTTGCCTTTACAGCCACGGTCTTGATAAATATACGTCATGAGGTATAATAAACACAAGTATTTACCAAAGGAGTAGCAGCATTTGCTAGTATTTCTGTATATTGTAAACATTTAAAATGTATGTTCATTAGGGTGGTTCGATATTACATCCATCTCCACATTTGTCTAGTACTAGTTTTCTGAGAGATCGAAAAATGTGTCGAACTAGAAGTAATTTTCAAAAATAAAACAAACATTTTGGCTGAATCTTTATTCCGCATAAATGAGGGATAAATCCTTATATAAATTAAAAAAAGAAGTCATTGAAAACTTTAAAAACTGGGTTCTATTAGACCTGTTCTGCATGTTGTAATCTCATTTGATGTGTATTTTAAGTACCTTCCATAAAATGGCAAAATAATATGTATAAATTAATTCTTAAAATTAAATAAATTTTGCATTTCAATTCAGAACAGCGTCAACTCTTTTTCGCTCCATAAAAATAGGTGCATTCTAATATACATAAATATCCCTATTTATGCATATAATAAATAAAAAATTATTGATTATTGTTATGATTTCCTAGTAAATGAAAAATATTAAAATTAAATACTCCATATAAAGTATTGCTTTTAACACTTTTTTAATAGGATACGTAGGATAAGCATAATGTATTTGAAATGCAAAAGCTTTATTATATATTAATGGAAAAAAATAAAGTATTTAATTTTAGCTGGAAGAGAAATATGACCTATTCCAAATTTTTTAAAACATGGTACACAGGTTCTTTATGGTCGTACAAAATTTCGTGTTCCTCAAAAATGTTTAATTCGTAGTTTACAAAAGAATGATGCAAAATTTCTCAAATTCAATTGTATATAGCTTTTTATCCGCTTATTCAATTTTTGTAGTCTCATTGTAAGGCTTATGTACCCTAGTTTCCATATATTGTACTAAAAATTTTTCTTTGAACATGGGATATCTCAGAAATGGTATTTTCTACTTTGTAATGATTTTCAATAATTATAAGCCATTGAATGTTTAACAACATATAATAAGCAAACTACTTCAACCTAACTGTTGAGTTGAAAGCCGGTTGAAGGGGGAAAAGGCTGGATAAATTGGAAGAGATGTTCAAACTCTCTGAGCCGAAACAAAATCGTTTAGATTTTGTACTCAGAACAATTGGACAAATAAATATGAAAAAAGGAAAGAAGTAAAACAAAGTAATTAGGATATTTTCTAAATATTTATTCAATTATTTGGACGAAGAATGCTTACCATAAGGAGCAGTAGTAGTAGTACACAGTTGAACGTTAGATTTGCATCTCTAGCCGAAAGAAGTATTTACGACTCCTTACGATTAATTTAGAATTAACTAACAAGTGGAAGTATACTGCAACACATAGCATTCTGCATTAATATATATTGTGGACAAATAGGAATTGCAGGGGATATTAGGAAAATCGCTAAGTGTTGTTTTTGGCGTAAACACTAACTTTAAGGCATATCTTTGTAATTAATTGTCCGATATTTATAAATTTAGTGTTTATTTTCTATCACCAAAAGCCCTTCTCCGAAGGAAATATCATAATAAATTTATACCATATGTGATAGAAACATAAAAAGATATACCAAACAAATAGACTTTTTCGCTTCTATTTACACTACACATAAATATATCTCTAACAAAAACAAAAGCTTGCATAATTAAAACTGTACATTTTTACAGAAGAACCAAAATAACTTAATTTCTTGCGCTCAACACATAATGAAACAAGTAAATTATTTATTCCGATGTATCCCATTAATATTTAGTTTAATATCTTTTGGTGTCTGGAATCGATTTGTAATTGATTTTAGCAAGTTTTGACTTGTTGTCACAAACATATATATGTTTACTGAAACCATATATATGGTTGAAATTTTCATGTGAATCGTAAATTAACCATATTATTGTTACCACAATCATATATATAGTTACTGTGATTATAATATTGTTAAACATTTTGAAATTGTTACAGTAACCATGCACAAATGTTGAAATGGTTACAGTAACAATGCCCAACTATATATTTTTTCTGCGTGTATGCTTCTAGTAAGGACTTTCATGTGAATATTTAGCTGAAATAAGTAGTTACATTTTTTGATACACTCTTCTAGATAATTCCTTCCAAATATGCTCAATTGCATTAAAAGCAATTTGCCTACTCTGGCACAGGACATGCAGCCCCAAGTTTTAACCAAACAAAAGATTTTTGAGATAAAATTGTAAATTTGTTGGTAAACTAGTGTAAAACACATTTTTATTGCTAGTTTTCATTTTTCAAGGTTTTGTTCACTGATGGAAGCAAATTTAATTTACATGGACCAATAAAAATACAAAAGTCACTGCTAAGCATAGATTAGGCTCTGTTATGGTTTAGGGCTGCATGTCGAGTGCCGGAGTAGGCAATGAAGGTAAAATCGCAACATTTTAAAACAAAATTTAAAGCAATGTGCGAAAAATTGGGTTATCGAATTAATATTTTCATGCTTTTCTTGTTGGATGATATTTTAGATATTTAAAAAAAAAAAACTAATATAAAATGATAATGAATAGTACAAATAATACTTAAATATAATAAACCAAATACATCTGTATTATTATATTCAATATTTTGTATATATTTTATACAAATATCTTAGTTTAGAAACTTAACCTTACAACGAGTATAAATCATTTTTTGAGAAAACAAAATACAGAAAATTAAGGGAATTTTGTCTATTTTGTTTTCTCAAAAAATTATTTATACTGTTGTACTGTTTCGATATATGATCCCCTTTATGATAAAAAGGTTTATTAAGTAATACATTTGAATAAAAAAATTTCAAGGGTTAGTTTATAAAAATTGGACAATTAAGTCTAGTACTCTGTTCATATTTGCGAAAAATGATAGTTTTTTCATGTGAAAAATTTTATATGCGAAAAATGATCAGCTGTTGGTTTTAATTTCGTGCGATAAAAGAAGTGCTGCTTATGTTATTTCGTGTGGAAAAATAAGGTTGCCAGAGGTATTTCACATGTTTTCCACAATACGAATAGAGTACTGCTTTTGCGAAATTATTTCGTATTTATTTCATTCCAAATATTTTATATGTAATTTGACAGCATTTTGCACAAAATTTTGAACAGAGTACTAAGCTTTAGTTATCAAAATATACACAAAAACGTAAATACATTTTATTAAATATATCCTCAAATTTCAATTATCCCAATTCTGGATATTATAAGCATTGCGATCGAACAATTTTTAACATACATATATATTAATCAAACTGAAACCACTAAACTTACAGTTTTTAATCTTTTTTTATTTGATTGAAATTATTGTTACAAAAAAAAAGTATTTTTATAGTTTTGATCACTAGTGATGAAATTTTAAACCTTTTTCGAAAATCTTCCATTATGGTTTTTATAGTAATTTATGTCACTTTGTTCGAACAGGTAGTCCATCTCCGTTTAAAATCTACCACACTTTTGGACACCTTTTTTATGTTCTTCAATTCTCTGTTAACAAGAGCCCAATATCTATCCACTGGACTCAGCTCCAGGCAGTTTGGAGGAACGGCCTCTCTTGGTACAAATACCACATTATTGTTCTTGTACCACTCAAGACCTTTCTTACCATAGTGACAGATGCCAAATCAGGCCAAAAATAAGTGGACACATTAAGAAGTCTTATGAATGGAAACAGCCTTTTTGGTAAACATTCCTTGATGTAAATTTCGGTATTTATAGAGCTCTTTGTAACAAATGTTTGGCTTTTTTGCCGCAACTGCATATTGATTGCCATACCAAGAACTTTTTTGTCTGCTTTTGGATCCTAAACTTTTCTTCAACATTCCCTCGAGCATCTGCAACATAAAAAATTGACCCATAAGCTGCGAAAAATTGTCCATACGTACATTTCGTCATCCATTATGCACCAGGTATATTTTTGGTATAACATTTGACTTCAATTTCCGTGCTCAAATAATACTTGAGTTAAAAGTTTTATTGAAAAACGTGTGTTAGTCCTTATATGTTTTTAACGGAGGAATGGTGCATATTTAAGGAAAATGTATAGAAGTCTTTATTGTTCAAGAACGATTTTCTATGCTATATCCTGTTTTGATGAGAACCGCATTTCTCATTGACTTTAATATGAGAAAAAATATAGTTGTACATGTTTACCATAAATATTTCAATATTTTTAACATTATTATGGTAATTGTAATTATTTATAAGAATGTGATAACCATAATAAGTTTAAGTTATGATTCACATATATATGATTGTACTACATTAATATATACTTATGGTAATCACGTTCATGATTTATCATTATATCACAATCTAGTGCATTTGTATTGTAAATTTATGCAATAATGTATTTCTGTATATTTTGTTAGTGTAAAGTAAAAATGCAATGTATATATAATGATGCAAGGGCATTTGCACAAGAGTGTGAACTCCGCGAATATGTTCTCAGAGTATGATAAATATAATCCTAGAACAACGCAATACAGTGAAGTATAACATAATAAAAAAGGTTGCCACAAGCATATACTTAATTAGCACAATCATATATATAATTGCTACAATCATGTGAATGGTAAGTTATGGTTTCCTCAATCATATACATAATATTGTTAAAAAGCTTGTTAAAATGTTGAAATTGTAAACATGTACTAAGTTCTAATACAGTTAATACTGTTTTATTTTAAGTAATTTGCACTCATCTATTAAAAAAGATATGAATTTTGAACCTATATCCATATAAATGTTTATAAATTCATTTTTTTATAGATTTTGTTCGTTTCGTCCCAATATATTATAGTACATTTTGGATTTCTGACTTTTAAATAAATTTAAATTATAAATTACTGAGGCGTTTTACAAAGTTTAGGGAAAAGAGTAGAGTAGCGTGAATTCTTTACAATTATTTTGAAATTAAAAAAATAATATTTTTCATAGAAACTATTATGTGATTAAAATCGATCGATTTGAAAAACTTTCATGAACTTTATTCGATTTCAAGTAAGAATATTTCATTAGTAGCTTTACTTCCTACCAAATTACAGCTCATTTTTAACTATTCCTAAAACTTGATTTCAAAAAGATTCGTGTTCAAAATCAATTTCCATCATAAACCTGAAAAAGTAGTTGCAGAAAGCATAAATATAATCTTAAGATTGTGTTAAAAATGTCTTAAATAATATTATGAAACAAATTTACATATGAATTGGATCCCTAATATTTCATTAAATTCTAAATATTTTTAAAGCCATTACTCCAGTACGTATGAGTAATATTCAATGTGAAACCGACATATATATTACTCATACGCTGTGGAATTTGATTTGAATAATAAAAATCACAACATTTGCAGCAGCAAGTCAAACAAACAAAATCTGGGTTTATTAGCCTTCTTTGTAGTGAACGAATGTAAGTATGGATTTTCTGTGGGACACCCACCCGCTCACAATTTATGCCTAACGATGCTAATAAAAAACAAATGGCAGCAGACAGAAGGATAAAATGTGAAGTATATTTAAATAATTTCCTAATTTTCACGCATTTACTTTAAAATGTCGAAATCGATTAAATGCGAAAAAAAAACACAACAACAACATATATATATATATATATGTGTATAATAAAAGCACAGCCGGGAAAATAATAATAATACGATAGGAATAACATTGTCTTGAGTGTGAAGTGTGTGTATGTATGTTTGTCTAAATGCTAATAATACATCTACATTTATATCTGTTTATGTATATAAGTAGATGTGAGTGTGTGTGTGTTTGTATATAAATATATAAGTGTGGGATGTAAATTTGTTAAGGCTTATTATTTTACGACAATTTCCAAGGCTTATTTAAGCGTCATTTGGTGTGAAATATAAAATGGGTGGATGAAGCAAGCAAGCCAGCACTTGCCAGAGGAGGGGCTTGTCAGACAACAACTAGGAAAACAATAGCTGAAAGCTAAAGAAACCATAAAAATATAATGAAATTTAGATTTTGAAAGAATTAAATTACTTTAAACACTAAAAAAACAAAACAATAGAACAAAAAACGAGACAAAATATCGCAGCTGTCTTTAATTATGGTAATATTTAATGTTTATTAATTGCAAAATAAGTGTTAAAAGGATTCTGATTAAAAATAAATAGAACTTATGTATTCCTCAATGTAACACAGAATTCACAAACAAATACATAAATAAATAGATAATTATTTTACTTGTCAACAAATTACAGTAAGTGATGTTTGATCATTTGTAATGCATTAAAAATCTAACATTTTTCTGTTTTTTTACTCACAGACTACAAGTTATTCTCATAATGTAAGGATATTATTAGAAATGTCAATGTCTGCCAAGATTAATTCCCCAAGATGGTCTGTGTTTTTGTCATATCAATGGATTTAAGTGTGAACTTGTTCAACAGCACTGTGCCCTGCTTCAGTAGATAATTATTCGAGCACATAATTTATGTTAAGCTAATATTTAAACTTTAATCAATATTTTGCAATAGTTTATTTTTCCGATTTTTTTTTTCTGGCCTGGCAGCTTTTAAGTATTGTGTATTAAAATAAATGGGAAAGAAAGAGTGTATGACAAAAAAAAAAAAAAAAATAGGGAATTAACAACCTTTTTAACAAAAGAATCTATTTTCATACATGTTGGACATTGAAGCATGTTGTAACCCTATTTCATTTCATTTATTTTCACAAAATCCTTTTCTTTCATCAAAAACCTTAATCAATTGCCTTCTAGGACCTTAATCTATGGTATACTTAAACACACACTACTTAAATTGTGTGCTTGCCTATGAATGTAAGTATGTATGTATGTGTGCTATACATAAGTAATGTCCATTACTTATAGATGAATGTGTGTATGGATATGTATAAATGTAAGCTTGTCTATTAGGGTGACCCTTACGACTCCACGATATCTAAAATCAAAATGCAATAGCGGAGGCTGCAAGTTTTATTTTATGTTTCGAGTTTTTAGTTTTTGTATTTAATTTTCCAATGGATGTTTAAACAAAAGCATTGCAATTATGGATAAGCCATTATCAGTAGATTCTAGTACCAAAAAAACTTAAAATTTCATGCACAACTCAAATCAATGTTTATACAAGTAGTCCGATTCTTGGACAACAGTACATAACTCTAAACATGTATTACTTAGTACAAAATTACCTAACTCTAAATATAAATGAGGATTGAAAATTCAAGTTTTAGCATTTGTACCTATTTTGGATTAGATTAGATTGGATTAATGATGAAGTATTTACCATATTATGTTATTCTCGTATTATGGATATCATAATCTAAGAAAAACATATATACTTGTTTAGTGCAACCATATATATGATTGAAACAATCATGTGAATCGTAAGTTAACCATATTATGGTTAACACAATCATATAAATAATTACTGTGCCTATAGTATTGTTAAACAAGTAAGAAAGTATGGTACCCTACCCTAAGTAAATGAGCAAAAACATTTTTCTTTCAAAATTTCAATAACTTATATTCGTGAGTGATTTTCGAAAGTGGGCCTTATATGGGAGCTATGACAAATTATGGACCGATCACCATGAAATTTGGTCATGTGGTTAATGTCTATATGGAAGTTATTTATGTTGAATTTTATGTGTATACCAACATTTTTAGGAGATTTATGCTCGTTAAAGTGATTATCGGAAGCAGGTCTTATATGGGAGCTATGACTAATTATGAACCAATCATAATAGAATTTGGTGACATGAATTCCGTGTACATAAAACTTATTTTGAGAAAAAATTGTGTAGATACCTATATAAATTAAACATTTATGACCGGTAAAGTCCAATTTCGGGAGCACATTTGTATGGTGGCTAGACGAAATAATGGACCGATTTCGGCCAGTTTCAATAGGCTTGGTCCTTAGGCCAAAAAAATTTATGAACCAAATTTTATCGAAATGTCTTCAAAATTGCGACCTATACTCTGCGCACAAGGTTTACATGGACAACCAGCCAGCCAGACGGACGGACGGAGAAAGTGATTCTGAGTCGATCGGTATACTTTAAGGTGCGTGTTAGACTGATATTTTTGGGCGTTACAAACATCTGCACAAATCCAATATACCCTCCCCACTATGGTGGTGTAGGGTATAAAAACTTGTAGAAATGTTGAAATATTTACAGTAAATATGTACAAATATATTTTTCTCTGGGTGCATATAAATGTCCCTCCGGAATACTGTTTTAGATGTTATAGATAAGTTGAATATACGACAATCCCAATAATATTTTTCACAAATTAGTTATTAATCTGAAATTAAAGTATAGCGAAAATCGAGCAAAATTTTTCCGTAGTCCATATACAAGTTCGTCCTAAGAAAATGACTTAAATGAAACATTAATAACTGGGATTTGGGATTTAAGAATTTTTATGATTTTTTTTTATATCAAGTTATGTATTTAAATGAAATACAATATATATTTTGAATAGAACATTATTTTTAACCTTTATTTTTTTTTCTTGTTCAGTATATGGTTTTAAAATAATGAAGAACATTTTTAGACATTGAGAGCATCAAAGATCGAACAAGTGCAAAAAAGGGCAGCCCTAGTGTTTTTTTTAAAACTACTTTTCTTTTAAATGCTTCTGTTGTTGTTGTTGATGATGTTATGTTATGGTTCTTATGCTCTTACTTGGTTCAATGAGTTTTCTAGTAGCTGCCTGTTGTAGTAGTCTGTTGTGTTAAAATCTTTCAAAATTTATTTATTTGTATACATACACACATACAAATATGTAGGTTTTTGCAAGTATGATATTGGGGGTTGCGGGTTCGATTCCCGCCAGAGACTCTGGGTGTATCTGTAGACAAGCCAAACGCTGTGTTTGTTTAAAAAAAAAATTTACACCCATGAATTTAAAAAAAAATATCAGTCGGTTACCTGCGTAATAAGCTCTAGTTGTCTTGACAGCCTTTAAGGGCTGAAAAGGTAGAATTGTACCTTCATATATTTGGTATGAATTGTGATTATTGAAAATAAATAATAACTCCTTTTAGTTTATTTTCTGTTTTATCAGCATGTTTGGGAACAATAGTTTATTTCATTAACAACGAAAAATCTGATTTATCATGATAATTAAGGAGTGAGATCGAGAAATGCTTAACATACATATATGTTAATAATAACGAAACCACTAAACTTACAGTTTTGAATTTTTTTTATTTAATTGAAATTATTATTACAATTTACAAAAAAATATTTTTATTGTTTTGATCACTAGTGATGAAATTTTGAACCTTTTTCGGAAACCACTAACCACTAACGTTTTTATAGTGCTTTCTGTCACTTTGTTCGAACAGGTTGTCCATTTCCGTTTAAAATCAACCACACTTTTGGACACCTTTTTTGTGCTCTTCAATTCTCTTTTAACAAAAGCCCAATATCTCTCCACTGGCCTTAGCTCCGGGAAGTTTGCAGGAATTGCCT
Source organism: Calliphora vomitoria (assembly GCA_942486065.2). NCBI lineage: Eukaryota > Metazoa > Arthropoda > Insecta > Diptera > Calliphoridae > Calliphora > Calliphora vomitoria. Next base: position 1,391,428 of record OW818030.2, read on the forward strand.
CTTTTGGTACAAATACCACATTATTGTTCTTGTACCACTCAAGACCTTTCTTACCATAGTGACAGATGCCAAATCAGGCCAAAAATAAATGGACACATTAAGAAATCTTATGAATGGAAACATCATTTTTTGTAAACATTCCTTGATGTAAATTTCGGTATTTATATAGCCCGTTGTAACAAATGTTTGGCTTTTTTGGAGCAACTGCATATTGCTTCCCATACCAAGAACTTTTTGGGAAATTTTGTCTGCTTTTGGGTCCAAAACTTATCTTCAATATTCCCTCGAGCATCAGCGACATAACCAGGAAGTTGCAAAGAATCTGCCAGAACATACGTTTCCTCATCCATTATGCAGCAAGAATATTTTTTTTATAAAACTTGACTTCAATTTCCGTGCTCTGTTCTGTCAGGAACTTTTTGAGCTTTGTATGTTTTTAAACCTGTATTAGCTTTAACTTTCCGTACCAAATAGTCCGATCTCTGAGCTAACCAGACTGCTTTCCTAGCGGATGTGTTGAGAGCTCTTTTGATAATGCTTTCTATTTTTTTGGCTTTAGAAACTTCATGTGGACCATTCCTTCTACCATCATGTGGACCATTCCTGGCCAACTTTTTGTAGGACCAAGTTGGGTTTTGTTGAAAATATTTAATAATTTTAGTACGCAATTTTCACTCATTTTAATCAGATTAACAACAAATGAAAATCAAATAATACTTGGGTTAAACGTTTTAATGAAAAACGTGTATTAAGAATTTTACGATCTCATTCCTTATATGTTGTTACAATTGTACCTTTACCGTATTTTATTTGTTAAATTCTTCCGTTCGTCTCGGGTTCGATAATGGATAATTTAGGGGTTCTCACAAGTATTTGCTTCATACCCCCAAAAAATAGGTACAAGTACATATAATTTATAATTCTTTTAAACAAATAAAAAAGCTAGTATTAAGTAAACACTTATTGAAATCAATTAATGTAGACAAATAACCACACAGAAAAAAGTTTCAACATAAATAGTATGATTTGATTTCATTGATTTAAATTCATAACATTTATAAATAATTTCTTAAATAGTATGATTTTGTTCATATTTTTTGTTTTTAAATAAAATCTAGGAGGCTTGAAAAAAATATTTAAATTTTCATTTATATTTTTATGTTGTTTGAAAATGTTTGAAATTTTCCTTGGAAAATTTATATGTTTTTTATGATTTTCAGCTACAAAATGAGCAAATATGCGCGAAATTGGCTGCATTTTTTGAAGCAGATGAAATGGATGCTAAATGATGTTTAATGTTATTTTTTACGTTTCAGACTTTTTTGATTCATCTTGAATAATTGGTAATATAGGGCTATTTTACAAACATATTTGAACTAAGGCATTAGGTAATGCAATTATAATGCAATTTATTATAAAATATCTAGAATTTTATGCAAAAAAAGCAAACAATTCCTAAATGAAAAAAGTTTGGGAAAAAAAAGTCATGTTCGATTAATAATATCTATTACAAATTTCATTCCAATTATGAATTTCTTTCTGTGCAATTGTAATTCAAAAAAGCAAAATAATTTTGAGAAAAAAAATATATTGAAAATGAGAAATCCGAATTTATGTTGCTTTTTAGCTTGCTTTTCTGAATTAAAATTTATATTTTCCCAATATTTAATTGGACTAGTCACCTTCAATTTGTTTAAAATGCGTCGATAATAATTGTAGTACCAATTTCAACGCTTTAGAGCCACCAAGCGGAAAACTTTAAAATATCAACAAAAGTTTTCAGCATCAACTAATTCAAAATCGAATTTAGCACACGAGTAACATTTAATTTTTATTAATTCTTCTTGGAATATATCAGGATGCGGACCCCCATTTGAAAAACGTTAGAAAAATTGATGTCTGAAAATAAAAAAAATAATGAAATGCTTTATGGAGCTGAAATTAAGTAAAAAATCTAACTTTGTTTGCCAACATTTTTTGAGCAAAATATTCTGAAACAAAAATAGAATTTTGAAAAACGCTAAAAACAAAATGAAATTCGTTTCGAAGATCTTGTGAAAAAAAAAAAATTTGTAAAAAATTTAAACATCTTACCAGAAAATCTAATTTATTGTGCTTATATATCGCCTTTCCGCGTCTTAATAACTTCATAAATTTCTTTTTTTAGCGTAGTGTAATTTAAGCCACGAAAAACATCCAAATATTTTATAAATCATTGTGTTATAGACACATGCATGGTATACACATACATATATGTATGTATGAACATAAATGACATTTTAAACTTTTTTTCTTAAGAACAACAATTTTTTTCTTTCTACATATGGCAGTTTTTTGTAATTTCTAATAATAATTTCCATGACTTTAATTTTGTTTTTTTTTTTCATTAATCTTTGCGAAGAAAAAACACACATGCTAAAATTATACGTATATACATAAATATCTCAACTGTCTTTCTGTTTTTTTTTCATTTAGTTTTTTCCCTCAAGTTTTATCTACTAAATGTCTCCTTAAGAATTATTTTTGTGCTAAAGTCTTAATTTGTTTTACTTTTCAACATTTCTGTTGTCGTTGTTGTTGCTGTTTTTTGTTGGTGCCACCACTGGTATCCATGCTGCTGTATCCTTATTCGTTGTCTTCAGTTCTACTTATTATTGTTTCTTCATTATGTTCTTGCACAGGCATTAATCCGCATTTAATTACAGTTTGTAAGAGCAAAATGTGCATGTATGTATGTGTGTTTGTTTACTTGCACAAAAATACACACACATACATACATACACATGGTATGCAATGTAAAGCATCACAACAAATGAGCTTATATATAGTACACACACTAGGGAGATCCTTATTTTGCACTTTCTGGATTATCGAAGTTCTCAAGGTCTAAAATTGTTGTCCGTCTGCTAAAAATCTAACTTAGAGGTTGTACATTTTATTTGAAGTCCAGAGTTTTAAGTGAAAGTAGCATTATTTTCCAAACATTTTTTAAAATTTATTTGTTCGAGAAATTCAAACTAAAAATTGTTTTATATTTACAGAATTCTTCCTTTTAGAAGAAATATAAAAAAAAAACAATAAACTGTTTATGATTCGAATTAACGGAAAATGAGGATTTTAGTTTAGATTTGAAATTAGTGAAATTTGAGGAAATTTAGTTTTTGTTCACAAATGTGTTAAAATTATATCTTAAAAACACATTTCGTAGCCTATTTTCTAATATCTAATTTCAGATTGTTTTTTTGGATTGATAATATAAAAACGGAGAACAATTTTTTACCTAGGCAGCTTCGAAATTCCAAAAAATGCAAAATAGTGGCCATCCTAGTAAACATGTATGTATGTATGTGTATGCGTCTTGTATGTGAGTTTGCTTGTAAACACCCATTTCTCACTTTTTGCTAACTTAACATTTATCCGAAAAAAATACGCACTTGGGAATTTGGAAAAAACGGAACAGCATCATCATCATCGTCGTCATATAGAAACAAAACAGCATTGAAAAATCAAAAACAAAACAACAGCAACGAAAAATGCTCAGTATACGCCTTAACTAACGCTATAGATAAACTTGCACACACACACATTTTCTATTTCCACACACACATAGCTAAGGCTGGTTGGATGTATGTTTCTATGTAGTTGTTGTTAGTACTCATGGTATTTAGTACATTATACTGCAGGCAAGCAATATAATCCTTTAGCTGAAAGAAATTTACACTTGCAAAAAGTTTGTTGGCGCTTAAAGCTTCTAACAAAAAAAAAAAAAAAAAAAACCAACTGAAACTGAAAACAGCACGGCAAAAAAACAAAAAAACGACAAACAAAGTGTCTTTAGTGAACAATAAGTTGCCAAGTTTGGCATTAACAATGACTCGGTATAAGTGTGTGTGAACGTAAATGTTCCAGTGTGTGTTGGCAACAGTAAATACAGCGACTGGTAGCAACAGCATAGAGCAAATGCAAAATAATGCCATGTTTAATTTAAAGACAAACCGACGTAAATGTTCCTGTTCTTAGCTTGAAGGAAAATAAATATTTTGAAAAATATATCGAGGCACTACTCGAGTTGGTCGCGCTAAACATGATAAAAGATACAATATATAAAGCCAGCAAAGGTACAATAAATTTAAAGTCAATAAGGTCAATTAAAAATAGTATCAAAAAGTTATCACTAAGCAGAATATTGAAAACAATTTAAGAATTAAAATATGAACATGAACATTGTTCATTTCATATTTCGCCACCTCAAACTAAATAAGTGACCAGCCAGATGTATGACCATCAAATAACTTTATCCACTACCTAGGGTATTTTTCAGCAGCGAAACGTGAACTAAGAATCACAGCAACATAATAAAACATTAGCAGAACAATTTCTTCCTTGGTTACGTGAAGAGGATACGCTTTAATATACATTAAGTCTTACATTACGCTCCAGCAAAAACAAACGAATAATTGTTACAACATCTAAACGTGGCAGTAAAGGCAAAAAGCAACGACTAAAATTTTTTGCAAAGACAACAAACACATAATATTCTAGTAACATGTAGACAAATTTAAGGTAATGAGTGCATACAAATGCAATTAAAAGAAGAAATGCTGCCAAGCACAGAGCAAACAACACAAAGACTAGTGGAGCAGTAGAGGAAAGAAAAACAACCTACTGCAAAGAGATTCCTATTTAGCACAAAAGTTAAATAATCCAGAGAAATGAAATTAACGTTTAAACAAAAAATAATTACGTATAATAGGAGCCTAAAACTAGACTATATATTTTATTGTTGAGCATTTTTTTACTGTACTGTACTGTACTGTACTGTACCATAAAAGTAGGTTACACAAATTTTTGAAAGAAATGTAAGCTAAAATGCCTATAAGTAGTCTGCAAATTGCTTTGTTAATTTTAGTGTGCCAAAAAAGGAAATGAAAAATATGTCTATATGAACCCTAAATCTAGACCAGGCACTTTTAAAATAAAACCATAAATATTAAATCTCGCCTAAATAATTTGTAGGCTTTATGCAGTAATAAACACAACTTCATGGAATAATAATTCAGATTTAAGGCCAAAATATTTCTGATATATTCATTCGCATTATGAACAAGTATTTCAACTTGAATAACTCTGCTTACACTACAGTTCTAGTTCAGTTCTAATTCAGTTCTAGTTCAGTTCTAGTTCAGTTCTAGTTCAGTTCTAGTTCAGTTCTAGTTCAGTTCTAGTTCAGTTCTAGTTCAGTTTTAGTTCAGTTCTAGTTCAGTTCTAGTTCAGTTCTAGTTCAGTTCTAGTTCAGTTCTAGTTCAGTTCTAGTTCAGTTCTAGTTCAGTTCTAGTTCAGTTCTAGTTCAGTTCTAGTTCAGTTCTAGTTCAGTTCTAGTTCAGTTCTAGTTCAGTTCTAGTTCAGTTCTAGTTCAGTTCTAGTTCAGTTCTAGTTCAGTTCTAGTTCAGTTCTAGTTCAGTTCTAGTTCAGTTCTAGTTCAGTTCTAGTTCAGTTCTAGTTCAGTTCTAGTTCAGTTCTAGTTCAGTTCTAGTTCAGTTCTAGTTCAGTTCTAGTTCAGTTCTAGTTCAGTTCTAGTTCCGTTCTAGTTCAGTTCTAGTTCAGTTCTAGTTCAGTTCTAGTTCAGTTCTAGTTCAGTTCTAGTTCAGTTCTAGTTCAGTTCTAGTTCAGTTCTAGTTCAGTTCTAGTTCAGTTCTAGTTCAGTTCTAGTTCAGTTCTAGTTCAGTTCTAGTTCAGTTCTAGTTCAGTTCTAGTTCAGTTCTAGTTCAGTTCTAGTTCAGTTCTAGTTCAGTTCTAGTTCAGTTCTAGTTCAGTTCTAGTTCAGTTCTAGTTCAGTTCTAGTTCAGTTCTAGTTCAGTTCTAGTTCAGTTCTAGTTCAGTTCTAGTTCAGTTCTAGTTCAGTTCTAGTTCAGTTCTAGTTCAGTTCTAGTTCAGTTCTAGTTCAGTTCTAGTTCAGTTCTAGTTCAGTTCTAGTTCAGTTCTAGTTCAGTTCTAGTTCAGTTCTAGTTCAGTTCTAGTTCAGTTCTAGTTCAGTTCTAGTTCAGTTCTAGTTCAGTTCTAGTTCAGTTCTAGTTCAGTTCTAGTTCAGTTCTAGTTCAGTTCTAGTTCAGTTCTAGTTCAGTTCTAGTTCAGTTCTAGTTCAGTTCTAGTTCAGTTCTAGTTCAGTTCTAGTTCAGTTCTAGTTCAGTTCTAGTTCAGTTCTAGTTCAGTTCTAGTTCAGTTCTAGTTCAGTTCTAGTTCAGTTCTAGTTCAGTTCTAGTTCAGTTCTAGTTCAGTTCTAGTTCAGTTCTAGTTCAGTTCTAGTTCAGTTCTAGTTCAGTTCTAGTTCAGTTCTAGTTCAGTTCTAGTTCTAGTTCTAGTTCTAGTTCTAGTTCAGTTCTAGTTCAGTTCTAGTTCAGTTCTAGTTCAGTTCTAGTTCAGTTCTAGTTCAGTTCTAGTTCAGTTCAACAATAATATGTTAAAAACATTTATTTAAATAAGGCTACAAGATTGTTACTTTTTTGGCAATAACTTTGTGTCTTCCAAATAATTTTAAAGTAATTGATGGAATATCGATTAATTGATTTACTTGAATTTAGAAAACTATAAAAAACAAACAAAATTCAACATTCATTTGAAAACGATATACATTCATTTAATAAAACTAACATTATTTTATATACGATTACCTGTAAAAGATTAAGTAGTATATATATATTATCTTTCAAAAAAATAAGAGCTTTATAATGTCAATTAGGTTTCTCCAAAACAGTTTGAATTTTCTTTTATTGTCCTTCATTTGCCAAAAACATTTTCTATTTTTGCGCATTTCTTGTATAAAATCTCAACAATTTCCTGTACCATTTCAATTCCCCATCCATTTAATTTTAAAAATTTTGTACTTTTAGTTGCTGGCTTTATATCGGTGTATTATCCATTATTCATATACGAGTACTTCCATATAAAGATAAATAGCTAACGATAGTAAATGTTTATTTCATTTTCTATTTATTTTTTTGCACTAGGTTGTTGTATTTTTTTACTTTCATACTTATAGACATTTAGCCACAGATACAATTGTGGTTCATTGATTGCTACATTACATTTCTGTTGATGTTGTTGTTTTTTTTTTTTTCAAAATATTTTCCAACGTTTTTAGTTGCTTTCAACTTTTATACAGATCTTTTATCCAGGATTTTTTTGTAGTAGTAGTAGTACAGCTGGCTGGCTATTTAACGTTTAACAATTCCGCCAGTTAGACATACATACATATATATGTATGTGTATCTATGCATGTATGAATGTATAGTATAAAATGCTTTTGGAAAAAGTTATTGTTGTTGCTATTTTTTTGTTATTTTGAGAGTCATTTGTGGTGTATAGAATGATTTCCTTTTCATTTATAACTGTATTCATGACCGGTGCCAGCCACTAAATAAAACTGTACATCAACATATAAAAATGTGAAAATTGCAAAATAATGTCTTTTGCTGAACCTTTTATCAAAGTATTTTAATCTTTTGAAAAGCAATTTTACTGATACATTTAACAGAAAATATAAAATGAAACGAATAAACGAATGAATAAAAAGAAGCGGAATGTAAAATATTATGAGTATGAAACAAGTGAAATAATTAATGACATGTAAAGATATTTTATGTCAGAATATAATGATGTTTCACAGTGGCCACGAAAAGTTTAATTCTTAATGATATTTTAAAGTGATTTAACAAAAGAACAAAAAACAAATCTTTTATTTAAGTTGGATTATAAAAAGAATTGCGATTAAAAATATAATTGAACTATTAAAATAACTACGATTGAAGCTAGATTTGGACTTTAAAATGAACTATGATTGAAGCTAGAATTGTACTACAACAAGAAATACGATTAAAGTTGAAATTGGACTTTTTAAATAAACTACAATTCAAGATAGAATTGAACTATAAAAATAAACATTATTGAAGCAAGAATTTAAATACAAAAATAACTACGTTTGGTGCAACATTTTGACTTTAGAAATAACAATGGTTGAAGCTAGAATTAAGCTACGAAAGGAACTACTAATAATGTTGAAATTGGACTTAACTTCGACTTTAACTACGATTGAAATTATAATTGTACTGTAGAAATGAACTATGGTTAAAACTACAATTTGCCTTTAAGAAAACCATGATTGAAGTTAAAATTGAACTATACAAAGGAAAACGAGTGATGCTAGAATTAGGCTATAAGCAGAACTAGAATTTAACTATAAGCAGAACTATGATTGAAGCCATTTAATTTTAATTTCATTAAAATTGCCATAAATTTTGTTAAGTGAAATTTGTTTAATTCGTATGTATTATGAATTTTAAATTTTAAAAATTTTGTGCTAGAAAATATACAAATTAGACTTGAGTCTTTGCAGTTCTCTTTCACTGTATAGTTTTAATTGTATAATATCATCAGTTTTCCAAAATTATTTGGGAAATGCTTTCCACTGATCTTTATTAAATGGTGAAATGGTCATAGTGAAATGGTCATAGGAACTAACATCCGCTAAAAATAAATTTAGCTGTATTTAGCTGGAAACAACAAGAGTTTGTGCAAAAAAAACTCCAGAGTTTTTTAATAGCAAGCAACATTAAATAAAATAAAAAAATTAAAGTATATTTGTTTAGTGATTACATATATTTCCATGTCATCGTACTTGATATTTGTACGCCTATAGAGTGGAATAGATTTTGCAAAACTAAGAGTATTTATGATCCATTTACAGGGACTATAATTAAAAATAACAACAAGTTCTTTCGAAACATTGTTGTCCCAACTATCGAGCGAAATAAGATTATATCGTACGTGACATAAAACGGAAGTAATTATGAGGTATATGTAGAAATATGCAAAAATTTGCGAGTCGTGAGAGACGTTATGTTTTCTTTTAATTTCTTACACTAAACTAAATATTTTACAATTCGTTATTTTTAAATGAAAACAATCTTTGGATGATTTTATAACAAATCAAATTTAATATCGTACGTGACATACCGTAAGTGACAGATTTTTCTCTTATAGTAAAACAATATTCTATAAATATATGTATACAAAAACTAAAAAAATAAATAGAAAATATACTACTTATATGATTGTGGTAACAATAATATGGTTAATTTACGATTCACATGAATGTATTAACCATATATATGGTTACAGTAAACAAGTATATGTTTGTGATAACCATTTATATGATGAGGGACTTACCATATTATGTTGCTCTCGGCTTATGGATATCATAATCTGAGAACAACATTTTATGATAAAATTATTCATCATAAAAATAGTTGTCACAAACATACACTTGTTTACTGTAACCATATACATAGTTGATATAATCTTGTGAATCGTAAATTAACCAAATTATTGTTACCGCAATCATATAAATAGTTACTGTGACTATAATATTGTTAAAAATATTGAAATGGTTACAGTAAACATGCACAACTATATTTTTTTTTGTGCGTGTAATAACCGCATGCTATCAACATTGTTGATAAGTAGAAGCTTCTACTGATGGACATGTTTATAAACATGATGAATGCTTCAAGCAGTCGTTACAGACCGTTAAATTCAAATCGCTATTGCAAATTCGTACCAATATCAATGCATATTTAACTGAATTTATTTTTATTGCATTAAATCATAGCAGTACTGTACAAAATAAAATAATTATTAACAATTTTGTAAAATTCCCAACAAAGTGTTAAAATGTACTTAACAACATTTTAACTAGAAATGAATTTATTACAATATGTACATAGACTTATGTAGTAGATACATATGTATATATGAGCAAACATTTAATTTTTTTTTTATTTTAGCTAGAGAAGTTAACAACTGTAATAAAATGATACTTTGACTAAATAAAACTTCTAATAGCAGTACATTAACAACAATAACAACAAAAACTAAAAAAATACTACAAAATGGTAAACCAACCATAACAAATGCAACTACATTTACAAATGAATATTCACACATAGACATAGACTCACAGTTACTTTGTATGCAATACGCATACTTATACACAACTAGCAATAAACCCGGTGCGCTTCGCCACCCCAATTGGATGAAAGAAATAGTACTATTAAGTCTCCCTTTGTGAATTAAAGCTAATTCAGGATAACATGCCTCTAGATTCATGTTTATTGAATCATTGTATTGTGGCTTCTAGCTCATTCGAAACGTATTATTATAATAAAAAAGTACCATTTAGACCCACATTTTATATGCCCACACATGATCATTTTTATAGAAAATGCTAAAGAAATGTACCAATAAAGTCACCTTTTGTGAATTCTAACTCATTCCGAATCATGTGTGCCTAATTTTGAATTTTTAGGTTTAATTTTATAAAATAGTCAAAAAATATTATTAGTTGGAAAAAAGTACCTGTGAGTCCCTTTTTTAGATTCTTATTCGGTCAGGATCATATACCATTCGAAGAACGAAAAAATACGAATTATTTTTGTATTTAAGCTAACTAATTTAATATATTAAAAAAGTTAGTTACTCACTGAGGAGCATATATTTTATATTTCTAGGTCCATTATTATAGAAAATTCAAAATATACCAATAGAATAATGAAAAAGCGCCATAATGTTCCCAGTTATAGAATCCTACTCGCTCGAGTCCATATAATATTATGTTCATGTTTCTAGATTTATTATAGAAAATTTAAAAAGTACCATTAGAATAAAGAAAAAGTATTAAGTATTCTCTTTGAGTTTTCACTCACTTAAAACAATATGCAGTTAATTTGGTATTTCTAAATCCATTATTAGAGAAAATTCAAAAAGTACCTTTATAATATAGAAAAAGTAGCATAAAGCCCCCACTTGTGGATTCCCAATCGGTCGGGATCATATAAGCTTTATTTCACAATTCTAAGTTCATTGGTGAAGAAGATACAAAAAGTACTATTCGAATATAGAAAAAGTACCATAAAGACTCCCCCTTAAATTCTCACTCCCTTATGACCATATATGTTTAATTTTATATTTCTAGGTCCATTATTATAGAAAATTTAAAAAGTACCATTAAAATAAAGAAAAAGTACCATAATGTTCCCACTTGTAGATTTTCTTTCGCTTAGGTCTATATAAGCGTTATATCATGTTCATTGGTGAAGAAAATACAAAAAGTACCATTCGAATAAAGTACGAAAAAGTACCAAAAAGTATCCCCTTAGAATTATCATTCACTTAAGAAATTTAAAAAAGTACCATTATAATAAAGAAAAGGTATCACGAAGTATCCCCTTGATTTTTCACTTACTTAGTGCCATATACTCTTAATTTCATATTTATATGTCCATTATTACAGAAAATTCAAAAAGTACCATTAGAAAACAGAAAAAGTACCAAAAGGCAGCCACTTCTCGGGTCCATATAAGCTTTATTTCATGTTTCTAGGTTCATTGGTGAAGAAATTACGAAAAGTACCATTCGAATAAAGAAAAAGTACAAAAAAGTCCCTCCCTAGAATTCTCACTCACCTAGGACCATATATGCTTAATTTCATGTTTCTAAGTCCATTGCTATAGAAAAGTAAAAAAAAAACCATTAGAATAAAGAAAAAGTACCATGAAGTATCCGCTTAAATTTTCACTCACTTATTACCATATACGCATAATTTCGTACTTCTATGTCCATTATTACAAAAAATCAAAAAGTACCATTAGAATATAGAAAAAGTACCAAAAAGCCCCCACTTGTGGTTTCCCACTCACTCGGTTCCATATAAACTTTATTTCATGTTTATAGATTCATTGTTGAAGAAATTACAAAAAGTACCATTCGATTAAAGAAAAGGTACCAAAAAGTCTCCCCCTAGAATTCTCACTCACTCTAGAATTCTCACTCACTTAGGACCATATATGCTTAATTTCATATTTCTAAGTCCATTGCTATAGAAAAGTTAAAAAAGGACAATTAGAATACAGAAAAAGTACCAAAAAGCCCTTACTTGTGGTTTCCTACTCATTCGGCTCCATATAACCTTTATTTCATGTTTCTAGGTTCATTGTTGAAGAAATTACAAAAAGTACCATTCGATTAAAGAAAAGGTACCAAAAAGTCTCCCCCTAAAATTCTCACTCACTTAGGACCATATATGCTTAATTTCATGTTTCTAAGTCAATTGCTATAGAAAATTCCAAAAAGTACCTTTAGAATAAATAAAAAGTACCATGAAGTGTCCGCTTGAATTTTCACTCACTTAGGACCATATACGCTTAATTTAGTGTTTCTATGTCCATTATTACAGAAAATTCAAAAAGTACCATTAGAAAACAGAAAAAGTACTAAAGGGCAGCCACTTGTGGATTCCCACTCACTCGGGTCCATATAAGCTTTATTTCATGTTTCTAGGTTCATTGGTGAAGAAATTACAAAAAGTACCATTCGAATAAAGAAAAAGTACAAAAAAGTCTCTCCCTAAAATTCTCACTCACCTAGGACCATATATGCTTAATTTCATATTTCTAAGTCCATTGCTATAGAAAAGTTAAAAAAGGACAATTAGAATACAGAAAAAGTACCAAAAAGCCCTCACTTGTGGATTTCCACTCACTCGGGTCCATATAAGCTTTATTTCATGTTTCTAGGTTCATTGGTGAAGAAATTACGAAAAGTACCATTCGAATAAAGAAAAAGTACAAAAAAGTCCCTCCCTAGAATTCTCACTCACCTAGGACCATATATGCTTAATTTCATGTTTCTAAGTCCATTGCTATAGAAAAGTAAAAAAAAACCATTAGAATAAAGAAAAAGTATAATGAAGTGTCCGCTTGAATTTTCACTCACTTATTACCATATACGCATAATTTCGTACTTCTATGTCCATTATTACAAAAAAATCAAAAAGTACCATTAGAATATAGAAAAAGTACCATAAGTCCCCTATTTGTGGTTTCCCACTCATTCGGGTCCATATAAGCTTTATTTCATGTTTCTAGGTATATTGGTGAAGAAATTACAAAAAGTACCATTCGAATAAAGAAAAAGTACCAAAAAGTCTGCCTCCAGAATTCTCACTCACTTAGGACCATATATGCTTAATTTCATGTTTCTAAGTCAATTGCTATAGAAAATTCCAAAAAGTACCTTCAGAATAAATAAAAAGTACCATGAAGTGCCCGCTTGAATTTTCACTCACTTAGGACCATATACGCTTAATTTCGTGTTTCTATGTCCATTATTACAAACAAATCAAAAAGTACCATTAGAATATAGAAAAAGTACCAAAAAGGCAGCCACTTGTGGATTCCCATTCACTCGGGTCCATATAGGATTTATTTCATGATTCTAGGTTCATTGTTGAAGAAATTCCAAAAAGTACCATTCGATTAAACAGAAAGTACCAAAAAGTCTCCCCATAAAATTCTCACTCACTTAGGACCATATATGCTTAATTTCATGTTTCTAAGTCCATTGTTATAGAAAATTCAAAAAAGTACTATTAGAATAAAGAAAAAGTACCATGAAGTATCCAATTGAATTTTTTCTCACTTAGGACCATATAGGCCTAATTTCGAATTTCTATGTCCATTATTACAATAAAATCAAAAAGTACCATTAGAATATTGAAAAAGTACCAAAAATCCCCCACTTGCGGTTTCCCACTCATTCAGGTCCATATAACCTTTATTTCATGTTTATAGGTTCATTCGTGAAGAAATTACAAAAAGTACCATTAGAATAAAGAAAAAGTACCATAAGTACCACTCTAATATAATAAAAACTGCGATAGAGTTTTCTCCTAAACTTCTCATTCACTTATTATCATTAATGCTTAATTTCATGTTTCTAGGCCCATTATTAAAGAAAATTCAAAAAGTACCATTAGAAGAACAAAAAAGTACCTATAGTTCAGTTCTCACATTTTGGTACCTAAATATTATCCCCTACTCCTAACTCTAACTTCATTCAGATACATATCAGCTAACTTTAATGTCGATAAGTGAAATAATTGAAAATATTAAAAAAAGTACCATTAGGAAAAAAAGTACCAAATGCCCTTTTCCTCCTTGAACACCCCTCAAGTTTGAAATTTAAAAATATTCCATTTTGCCAAAATTGTTTATGCTTAAAGACATGCCTCAAACGATTAAAATCTGTGTTAATGTGCTCAAGAAAAATAAAGTTTTAAAAAAAGTACCAAACTGTTTTCCCGGATTTGGACAAATATACATCTTGTCAGTCAGAAATTAACTCTGTTAGTTAATTTTTGCATGAAACCAGGAACCAATGTTAAAAATTTATCAAAATTGGCTGAAAATGTTAAATAAAATGTATTTTTCCGTTTTTACCCCCTTTTTGGTACCATTTTTATCCCCATTGCGGTGTTAAAATTTTAATCAAATAAATTTCTGTATCGTGGTGGGAGCTTAAAATAAAATATTTATACGTCTATATCAATTTGTAGAAAAACATACTTTATGAAAAAAGTACCAAAAATGAATACAATTTTTATCCCTTAAGGGTTCGAATTTCCAAAAAGTACCAAACTTATATTTTTTATTTTTTGATATGTAATGAATACGATTTAAAATTTGTTTCTATGTTTAGTAGTTTAAAAGATACATATGGTGCCAAAAAAGTACCAAAATACAGTTTTTACCCGTTTTCTCCCCTAAAAGGTTCGAATTTCGAAAAAGTACGAAACACCTGTCAGCTTATTTTTTTTATCGAGTAACATGCAATTTTAAGTTTTTTTGTATCTTTATTAGTTTCGAAGATATAAGGTTACCGAATTTACCCGTTTTTACCCTTTTTCACCCCCTAAACGTTCGAATTTCCAAAAATCCCTTCTTATCGGATCGTTTTGGGGAGGGAGGAACCCACAGTTAAAATTTCATGATTCTAGCTTCAACCGTTTGGGCTGTGCGATGATGAATCAGTCAGTCAGTCAGTCAGTCAGTCAGTCAGTAACGTTACTCTTTTATATATATAGATAAAACAGGAACAAAAGCAGCAAAAAAGAGGAAGTATAAAAACCATGACAGTAGAACTCATTACGGATTTGGAATTTTTGTGTGTATAAATATGTGTGTGTGTGAGAGAGAGTGAGTGAGTGTGTTGATACTATTATGCAATTAAAACTTTCATTAAAGTAATTAAAAATGCAACAACAAAAAACCATTGAAAATACACACTATACAAAACAACAAAATAGAAAAAAGTAAAAAAAATAAACAACAACATTGTATAATAAAACAAAAGATTGGAATCACACATACAATTGCAAATAAAAAACAAATACAAAAAAAAATAATGCAATGGAAAAAAAATGCAACCGTACGACATAAAAGACTTTGACAAATAAACACTACAAAATAATACTTTCGTATAAAAACCGAAAAGGCATGAGAACAATAAAAACAAAGCCAACTACAAAGAGCAGCAACAACATTTTAAATGACATTTAAACAGACATCAAATTGACATGCAGTTAAACCCCCAAAAAGTGGCTAGAACTAAATACAAATTAAAACGATTATAATGAAATGTTAACCGAAAAATAAGCTTTTTAAGTTAAAAGGTTATATGTTTAAATTACTTATAAAATAAAACAATCACTAAAATTTAGATAAATATTTTTAATTAAAATTTTAATATTTTTTGTTTTTTCTTTGTTTATTTCAGAGTGCAACAGAATTTAAAATAATAATTTAACAATTTTGTTAAAATAAATTTAAAAGAGAAGAAGAAGGAAGAATGAAAGAAATAACTACAATAATATTTATATGAATCTATGCAGACAGACAATTCAATTGACAATTTGGTTTAAATAAATCTAAATAAAAACCCATAAAAGAAATAACCAAAGAATAAAATAAGATACAGCATAAATGCAAACGTCAATATAAAAAAACACTGTTTAAACGGAAACGGAAATTGTAAAATAAAAAATATAAATTGTAGTAAAACACACACTAACAACCATAGAACTAAACAGAGAATTGAAAAGAAGCATCTAAAGGAAGCCAAACTACCTAAACCCAACAAACATTTACAGTTATAAATACCCCTTAACAACTACTACCACTTCCGTTTGTTCTTCTTATTTTGTTATATTTTTTTTGGATTGCTTTTTTTATTTCCTATTGTTTTGTTTCCTCTTACGTAAACCAACATAACATCGACAATTCCAATATGACTTCTACGACAACCTCTGCTGCTACACCTCACACACAACAGCAACAGCAACATCAACAACGACTACAGCATTTACCGCTCTGCAAACGAAGAGGTGGAGATGGTGGTCGAGGAAGCTTTAGAATAAAAAAATGTCCACAACATTTGTTGGCATACAGCATTATACCAATATTAGTCTTCTTATGTTGGCTGCCTGGTAAGTAAAATATTTACAGATTTCACATAAACACAAAACATCTTTCAAAAACTAAATACCATACCATTTATATGTTAGAATTTCTCTATAAATACTACAGACTATGTCTGAGAAATAATTTCAATATTGTTTAATATTTAATATTCCCTCGTAATTTTACTAAAGTTCACAAAAATTCAAATGAACCCACAAACAAATGTTTTATGTTCCTTTATTAATAAATTCGTTGGCTATTTTTCAATTTCAATTTATAAATAAATCCATAAATATTTAATGTTCTTTTTTTTGCTCTTTCTTAAGTCTATATGTAAATACAGAGTATGGTAAAAAATAGCAAGAGATATTTGCAAAGAAAATAAAATAACTAAGCTAAAGTTTGGAAAAAAATTATTGAATTAATAAGTGTCGTTTTATTAAAAAATTTATTTATTTTTTTGAATTTCTTTTGGACATCCTGCAGCTGTTACCTATATAAACATTTATTTATAAAATTTAATAAAAAAAAATTTGAGTCTTTCATAACATTTGAACAAATGAAAAATTATATATTTACACAAATTTTGAAATGAAAACAATTGCAGTGGCAATGTAAACATGTGTTTGGGATAATAATAAAAATTCAATTAATTAAATCGAGCAAAAACAAATTCATACACACTCACTCAGTAAATAAGAAAATATTATTTTAAAAGTACTTGGGTGGGATTCCTTCTTAATATTGAAATCTTGTATTTATTTTGTATCTTGAATTTAAAAAATCAATGACATGTATCATACAAGAAAAACCTGTGACTGCAATTTTTAGGTAAAGTTACTTTCACTTACAAGTAAAACAAGTAAGAAAGTACGGTTGGTCAAGCCCGACCATATAATACCCTACACTAAGTAAATGAGCAAAAACATTTTTCTTTCAAAATTTCAATAATTTATATTCCTGAGCGATTTTCGGAAGTGGGCCTTATATGGGAGCTATGACCAATTATGGACCGATCACCATGAAATTAGGTGGTGTGATTAATGTTTATATGAAAGTTATTTATGTTGCATTTTATGTGTATACCAACATTTTTAGGAGATTTATGCTCGGAAGCGGGTTTATATGGGAGCTATGACTAATTATGGACGGATCATAATAAAATTTGGTGACGTGAATTCCATATATATAGAACTTATTTGGAGATAAACTTGTGTAGATACCTATATAAATTAAACATTTATGACCGATAAAGTCCATTCTCGGGAGCACATTTGTATGGGAGCTAGCTGAATTAATGAACCGATTTCAGCCAGTTTCAATAGGCTTGGTCTTTGGGCAGAAAAAATGATATGTACCAGATTTTATCGAAATATCTTCAAGATTGCGACCTGTACTCTGCGCAAAAGGTTTGGACAGCCAGACGGACGGACGGACGGACATCGTTTAATCGACTCAGAAAGTGATTCTGAGTCGAATGGTATACTTTAAGGTGGATTGGTATACTTTAAGGTGGGTGTAGACTAATATTTTTGGGCGTTACAAACATCTGCACAAATCCAATATACCCTCCCCACTATGGTGGTGTAGGGTATAAAAATTCAAAATATGCTTTGAAACTTCCAAGAGTTTTTTCACTAATTTGATATGTGTAGTCATTTTATTTAACTTACAGATTACATCCAACATAATTTAAAGCCGCTAGGATTTGAACACTTTTAAGACCTATATTAAACAATTTTAATATTGGTTATATGACTTAAACATACGAGAAATTTTTAGCTTTTATTTTGAAATTTATTTAAAGTATTAGCCATTGCTAGCTGTAACCTTTTCCCGTATTTCTGGCAACATATGGATTCCGAGCCAAAAGAACTATTCATCTTCTGAGGTCAAGAACGAATCAAGCCAATTTCGGATACTTTGTTCTGAAGTGAAGCGTATCCCAGAGAGAGTGTTCGATCGAAACAAATAAGGCTGGTGAGGTGAAACTGCACTTCATTCTAAATACTTTTTAACATGTATTGCAACATGTGTCCGAATGTTTTCATGATGGAATATTACAGTTTCATATCAAGCCGCATATTCTGGGAGTTTTTCCGCCAATGTTCGGTCATATTTCAGCAACTCATAATCGATAGGACGCTTTTGCTCCCACAAAATACAGAGAATTACCTTAGTGCCATGGATATTCGGCTTTGGTGTCGACTCGGCTGGTTGGCCAGGCTTCACATTCGATCTATTACACTTAGGGTTGGCGTAATGAATCCATTTTTTATCGCAAGTAATGATTCGGTGCAAACATTATTTTCTTTTATAGCGTTCTAACATTATTCGGACATACAAAATCGTATTTCAAAATCTCTCGGCTTCAATTCGTATGGTATCCAATTTCCCTGCTTTTGGCTAAATCCTGCTGCTCGCATAGGTTTTAAATTGCTTATTGAGTAGCTCTCAATGATTTTCCAAGCTCTTGTTGAATTTGACATCATGAAGTGTCACACTCAGTGTCGTCCAACTAATTTTTGGACAACTAAATTTTGGATTTGGCTAGCCTGAACGTTTTTTATAAACATTATTGAAAAATTAAAGCTTTCATTTAGCTCTATAGCATAATTAAAAATCGTCGAAATATTTGGTTAATTCACAAGGTCTCTTATCATGTCATGTTGTCATAATGTCCTAATATTTCACGTCTCGGCGACCTTTAGGCGTTCGGCACAGATCTCTGCTGGTAAGTTAGGATAACACAATAAACATAGCACACAGAGTAGTATTATTTTAGGACATTTTTTTATTGTAAAATATAACATGAAAAGAGACCTTGTGAATTGACAAATTATGTTTTTGAAAAACTCAAATCGTGTTTTTTATGTATTATGAATGTATTCTGTATTCTACTTATACATTTAGTTATAATAATTTAAGAAAGTATAGTCGGTATACTGAGTAAATGATCAAAAATATTTTTTTTTTTTTTTTAATTTCAATAATTTCGATAATAATGGATCTCTTTCGGTCAGTTTCAATAGGCTTCGAAAAAAATATATGTGATAAATTTTATCGAAATAGCTTCAAAATTGCGATCTGTACTTTGCGCACTAGCTTACATAGACAGCCAGTCAGACGGACGAAATTCGTTAAATCAATCGGTATTAGGCTAATATTTTTGGGCGTTACAAACACCAGCACTAACATATAGTACCCTCCAAATACATAATGCGAATATATTTTAATTTAAGTGAAAACTATGTATTTTTCAATTAGTTTTTCTTTGAATAGATGTAAATAGATCAGTTAAAAATTACTATGAAAAAAGTTTTTAACAAAATTGTTCGTTTCCCCAGTATTTTATTTTCTTTTATCTATTCTAAACCATTCAGTAGGTTTAAGTGTATAGAAAGAGTTATTTAATAGTTTCAAAGAAATATTGAAAGATTTATCATATACATATTACTTGTTCTTTTAATATTGCTTTTATCAAAATTCTTTGTTGGAAAAATGTGTATTTCCTTTAAATAAAATTTAATAAAAATATCTACAAAATATTGTTTTCTATTTACACCAAAAGTTTGTAAATGTAATGAAAATATTTAAATTAAAAATTTTTTTTAAATTATATTTAATGCAAACAAGATTCGTTATCCAATAATACAAAACAGTTGGTAGTTAAGCGCCACAAGTAGAATGAACAGAGTTGCTGTATTCTATTAAAAGTTCTTTAATTTTTGTTGTCAAACTTGTGATGCTTTTAAACTGAAATTTCTCTTTGGCATCGATATAATTGAAGTTACAATTCTAGGATAGCTGAGGTCATTTCTTTTTTTTTTTTCTCCAGATGTTAATTTAGTGGAATTGTTTTTATTTTGCATTTTGTTAATACATTTCACCCTTTATGCCATTTCATTGACATCGACATGCAAGTACTATATTGGGTTCAATTCAATTCTGTAGTGTTTTCTTGTATATATTTTTTACCCTTCACTATGATGGCATCTCATGTTTATGCAAAAATAATAAAGAGCAAAACAGGAAACAAAAAAAAAAAAACCTAACCACTGGTTAGTAATAAGAGCTATAGAAACGCATGTGGCAACAAAGAATAGAGCTACAGAAATGCTGTGCAACTACAATAAGAAAATATAAAATTGTACATAAACATATGACATGCAACACAACCACAAATGTAACAACACAAAAACCTTGATAGAGTAACTCCCAATTGAATTGTAAAGCACACGTACGCACGACCACCACTCACACGCATACACCCATACAAACATAGCGACATACATAAATGATGTATGTGTAAATGTAACTGATGACGTACACAAACAGTTTTTCTGTTTTTCGTTATCTTCTTGACTTTACTTTACTTTTTCACCTGCCATTGTTATTGTGTTACAAAAAAGAAAGATGAAAAAAACTCTGAAAAAAAAAACATGAGAAAAAAATACTAAAAGCACAACAGCAAAAATCCACAAAAAAAAACACAACTTGTTAGAAAATTTTAAATAAAAACTACAAATTGAAATTGCATGGTTGCTATACTCAATCATACACATGTGAGTGCAAACAGCTAGATTCATATTTTAAAACTACTTTAAGGTTAAAATGTTAACATGGCTTTAAATTTATTTTCGTTACATTAACAAGTCCGAATATTTTGGCAAATTTTTATCAAAAAGTAGTAAACGTGCTTTAATTTGCTATAAAAATCTTGTAGACCCATTACCAAAGTATAATTTAAAATAAGCATTGAAAACAAATTTTGGTAAAAAATAAATTTTAAGTGAAAAAATACATTTTGTTGAATAAGTTACAAAATATTTGTTTCCAAATTTGACCCATTGGTGGTCCGGTGTTATATACATAGGTTATTAAAAAGGTCTTCGAATTGCCCTTCATTCGATATCCATATTGTTTATGTATAAGACTCAGTTCTTGAGATAAACATAGGTAAACAAATAGGAATAGTCATAATTGTTTTCTTATATATCAGTCATTTGTGGGTCAATTTTAAATAGAAATGGAACCAGGACTATACCTGATATGTTGCTGTATCAATCGTGGTTATTTGGATGCTTCGGAACGTTGAGTTCAATTGAAACAGACGGACATACATCATGGTTATATCAATTCCAATATCTATAACAATCCAGAATACACAGATATATCTTAGGAGGCCACAGTAGGGCAGAATCAACATTTTTTGGAAATTAATCTGCCATTTCTAAACGGCTGGTCGGATCGTGATAAAATTTGACATAGGCGTAGCCCATTAAGTTATTAAAATGGACCCTACAAAGTCTCCAGGGGCGGCGCTAAGTCAGAACCATTGAATTATTGCTGAATAAAATAGTATTAAGAAAATTTATATAAATTTTTCAGTATGAAGATGTGAAATATTTTTGAAGAAAGGAGTTTTAAAGTGGGATATTTTTGAATCTAATTGAGATATTGACTTAAAATTTTTTTTCTAAGACCAAAAATTAACTTGTCTAAGCAACATTGATCCTAATATTTGCAATCCTATTAAAATTTTGATAAAATTTTTAGTTTTAGAAACTCAGTAAATATGTAATATGTAATAAAATCTTTATTTATTGACAAAACTCAATGAAATTTTCAACGTTTTTTAAATTTGTTATTAGAAATAACAAGGTGTAAAAACACTTGTCAAAAGGTCAAAGGGCATCCCACAATTACTAAAATTTGGATCTAAAATCTCAAAAATGGTATTTTTTACAATTTTACCCATAGAGTGCACATTTCCTTTGGGGCTAGGATAATGCTTTGGGGATACATAGGGAGCACATCAAAATTTCCAAACCTGCTTTCCGTTTTCTGATCCCAGCTTTGGGATTTTAGAAAATGTGGCCCAAAATTTAAATTTTGATAAAAAATAGGTCAAGTTTCGAAGGGCGTAGGGCCGACATGTTCAAAAAATAGGACATGTCTTCTATACCAAAATGTTTACCGTAAAGATGCCTTACAGAAACACATAAAACTGTTATATGTTCTTAAATAAAGTTTTTTTTTTAATAAAAAAAGATCTATGTCACCTTTTCGTCCAAAAAACCGGAAAAAACTACTATTTTTTGAATTTTTAAATTGAAAATCGTTTATTTTTGGAGCCATAATCGATATTGCCCTGAAATCTTTTATATGTTATTGGCAATTTAATTGTTTAATAAGAAAGAAATTCGAGTTCATTCGGCATAAAAGTAAGCGCTACATTTAAAAAAAGCGGACCAAGTTATGGCAAAATTTTAAAAGTTGAATTTTGAAATGCCTAGAACTCGGAAATTATAATAGATAAATAGCACATTCAAGCATATTTTGTTTAAGATCTAGTTGAGTGCTTTTCAAAAATATGCAAATCTTTGAAATCGGATGGAAAACAAAAAAAAACACGTATTTAAAGTTTTACATGTCCCTACTTACAAGGTACCCTATTTTGAGCACCTATTGCGCCGCCCCTGGAGAACTTGTAGGATACCTTTTAATAACTTAAACTCAAATGCCGTTTAGAAATGCCAGATTTATTTCCAAAAAATATTGATTCTGCCCCACTGTGGAGCCGCAAACAAAAAATTTGGAAATTACAAAGGGAATGACGAACTTATACATATATACCCTTACCACTTATGGTGAAATGTATAACAGCCGACAGTTAGGCTTAACTTGTTCACCACATCTTAAATATTTGTTTAGTTTTAGTGTATTTTAACCAAATAAAATTCCACATTGAAAACATATGCGCCTAGTTTTTGTCGAATTATACCCTTTCTTTTATTAGTTTAGTTTCAATTGCAATATTGACTAAATTTACATTTTAATGAAAATACATTATTTGAATTTTTACGCATTAATCTAAATTCTTTAAGCTTTGTAATATAAATATTTGCATGTTTTTTTTTTTTTTTTTTTTTTTTTGCAAATATATAATTCTATTTTATATGCAAATTAAATTTTTTGTTTGTCATTGAGTTTATTATCATCATATGTTTAATTTTATAATAATTTTATTTCCCTTTTTATAACAATGCTTTAACGGAAATTAAAATTTAGCAACAGACGCTTTAAGTTACAAAAAGTTTTTAAAAATTTTTTTTTTTAATTGTGGATTTTAATTTTAAATCCACAAAAGCACCACATTACGCTTAAATAGAATACGTTTCATAAAACTAAGTGAATTTTTTAAATAAATCCTATTGAAAAATGCAAAATGCGGAAAAATAAATAAACATTTCCCAGAAAGAGGATTTGTGAATTCATAATAAGCATTTGAGTAAGTACTTAATGCTATTAATTTTCCGAGGTATTCAATACATTAAAGCTAATACTCTATTATTTAGTACCTAGTAATATATGTAGCAAGGTTGGTTACCGTTACCGCTAAGCTACCGTTACCCTCAAAATACTCTTTTAGTTAAACTACCGTTACCGCTAAGGCACCGTTTCCGAAATTATGCAAAAAAAAATAATAACATTACCGATATAATCGTAAATAAGGACTGAGATTGTAAAATTCGTAACACACGTTTGTCATTAAAACTTTTAACCTAAGTATTAATTTTTTGTTTTTTGATTAAGTTACCTTTGAAAAGCATGTCAGTTATTATGTTTAATGTCAATTATGTTCATTTGTTGTTAATCTGATTAAAATCTGTGATCAGAAAAAAGTCCGTACTAAAATTATTAAATATTTTCAACAAAACCCAACTTGGTCCTACAATAAGTTGGCCTGTTTCCAATGTTATTAAACAGTACCGGGAGAACTTGTCCGTTGATATAAAACCTGGTTCAGGTAGAAGGAATTGTCCACATAATGTTTCTAAAGCCAAAAAATAGAAAGTATTTTTAAAAGAGCTCCCAACACCTCCGGTAGGAAAGCTGCCCGTTTAGGTCAGTACTCGGACTATTTGGTACGAAAAGTTAAAGCTAATGCAGGTTTAAAAGCCTAAAAGGCTAAAAAAGTTCCTGAA
Source organism: Calliphora vomitoria (assembly GCA_942486065.2). Taxonomy (NCBI): domain Eukaryota; kingdom Metazoa; phylum Arthropoda; class Insecta; order Diptera; family Calliphoridae; genus Calliphora; species Calliphora vomitoria. The sequence continues at coordinate 1,415,768 of OW818030.2, forward strand.
AGGAAATCTCCTAAAAATTTAGAAGCCAAAGACAGAGCATGGAAACTGAAGTCAAATTTTATACAAAAAATATACCGGCTGCATAATGGATGAAGAAATGTACATATGGACAATTTTTCGCAGCTTTTGGTTCAATTTTTTTATGTTGCAGATGCTCGAGGGAATGTTGTGGAAAAGTTTAGGACCCAATAGCAGATAAAATTTCCCAAAAAGTTCTTGGTATGGCAAGCAGTATGCAGTTGCGGCAAAAAACCCAAACATTTGTTACAAATGTCTCTATAAATACCGAAATTTACATCAAGGAATGTTTACAAAAAATAATGTTTCCATTCATAATATGTCCACTTATTTTTGGCCTGATTTGGCATTTGTCACTATGGTAAGAAAGGTCTTGAGTGGTACAAGAACAATAATGTGGTATTTGTACCAAGAGAGACAATTTCTCCAAACTGCCTGGAGCTGAGTTCAGTGGAGAGATATTGGGCTCTTGTTAACAGAGAATTGAAGAGCACAGACAAGGTGTCCAAAAGTGTGGTAGATTTTAAACGGAGATGGACAACCTGTTCGAACAAAGTGACATAAAGCACTATAAAAACCATAATGAAAGGGTTTTCGAAAAAGGTTAAAAATTTCATCATTAGTGATTAAAACTATAAAAATATTTCTTTTTTGTAAATTGTAACAATAATTTCAATCAAATAAAAAAATATTCAAAACTGTAAGTTTAGTGGTTTCATTTTGATTAACATATATGTATGTTAAAAATTTTTCAATCTCAGTCCTTACTCTAACCTCAGATTATTTGGAATTTTTATAAATTTTTTTTAATAATTTAATTTAGGAAGAAATTACCGTAATCACAGAAATATATATTGCGAAATAACAGCAAATACCGTTACTGAAATAATCAAAATTTAGGTTACCGTTACATTTTAACCGTATAACGCATACATATTTTAGTAAATAATTGTATATTACAGAAACAGCTTTGAAAAATATAGAGTACTATAGAACATGGATACTTCTCAAGGAACCCAAAATATATTTTTAATAAAATTATCTTCACATTTAACAAAATCAAACGCAAAATACATAGACATTACATATGTGTGGAAAACCACACATAAGTTTAATCAATTTCAAATTGTAAATTAATGCGTTTTCTATGCTTATTTTATACATCACATCAGATTAATTTCGTGTGATTTTCCACACACGGGTGGATTTAAATTTACCTTTTTTAGCTTTCTTAAGAAACAAATATGACTATACAAACATGTTCAATTTTAAATTTCAAAATTGAAGTTTTAATGTATTTTTAACTACTTGTATTACAAAAGTTTCTTCCAAATTTCTAACATTTTTTTATTTTTTGTATTTGTTGTAAGTTTTTATGGCATATTTATGGTTCATAAATACCCATATATTTGTTCACAACATTCTCAGTTTTTTTGGTGCCTTTTTTAAAAAAAAAAAAGTTACTGTTGTTGTCATAGATATTGCTATACAGTGGTTGTTGTAATTTTGTTAATATTTATAGTAAGATAAACTGGACGACACAAAACATTTTTATTTTCTATTTATTTTTTTGTTGTATAGTTGGACATATTCCAATTTAACAGATATTGAACAATAACTAACTAATACTGGTGTAACAACACAAACACAAGTTCTTATACATTTAAAGGCTTGTATGTGTACGAATACGAGTTGATACACGGAGACAGAGACATGACAGCTCGTGTGTATACAAACATATTTATTTTTAGTTGTGTATGATGTTGTTATTTTCCTATTTATTTTTTGAAAAAATATTATCTGTTACCTATTGTCGATATGGAGTCAAATATACTTTAATACTAGTTACTATGAGTTTTAAAATTAACCCTTGTTTGGAAACAAACACGATTTTCTTAGTGCTTTCCAAAGTAGACTCAGTATAAGACATAAGTTCCAGCATATAGTTAACAGAAATATTAAAACTTGACTCCAATCTAAGCACCTTTGTGAGAAGGGTATATATAAGTTTGTCATTCCATTTGTAATTTCCACAATATAATTTTCCGACCCTATAAAGTATATATATTCTGGATCCTTATAGATAGCGGAGTCGATTTAGCCATGTCCGTCTGTCTGTCTGTTGAAGTCAATTTTCTGAAGTCCCCAGATATCCTCGGGATCCAAATCTTCAATAATTCTGTCAGACATGCAAAATCAGTCCATAAATAACGGAAGTATGAGCAAAAATCCGAAACAACCTCTATTTTTGGCGTAGTTTTGATATATGTTTCGATTACTAAGTCATAAATATAGATAACATGGATATCTAATGATAGATATTTCAAAGTCCACGATGTATATAGTAAGTTGAACCTACAATGGGTCAAAATCGGGAAACATATTTTTTAACCCGAATTTTTTTTCACAAAAAACATTTTTTTGTCATAAATTTTTTTCACAAATAAATTAAAAAAAAATAAATTTTAAAATTTTTTTAAAAAAATTTTTTTAAAAAAACAATTTCGAAAAAAAATTTTTTTTTTTAATTTTATTTTAAAGTATAATTTGTTGACGGGTATATAATATTCGGCACCTTTTTCAAATTGGAATAATGTGAGCAAAAGTTCAATGTATTATCTGCAATATACCCATATATAAAGAAAATTGGAGAAAACGTTTTGAAAAGTATAAATTTTTTTTGTCGCTAGCTCTGGTTCTATTTGAACGTTTCTGCCCATTTTCTTTAACAAACATTTCTGATCAACATAGAATATTTAAGAGAAGTTTCATTCTCCTGAGTGCTTCCCTGTAGGCTCTATTCTGTAGCGAGATTGTTTTAAAACTTTACAATTACCCAGTGGGTCTGCGATGAATATTTCAATGTGTTACAGGCTGAATGACAAAATTAAAATACTCCTTATAATTTTCGTGGTGGGTATAATAGTAAACTTAAATCAATGTGGTATTTATAAAATCAGTGTTATTATCTCAAATTATTTCATTTTATGAAAAGTGAGATTTTAATACAAAATGTTATGTTAAGTTTTTTTACAATTATCTCGTTTTTATACTGTGGTATGTAAAAGTGTTTAGTCTATTTCATGCATGCATACGTTGTAAGTATTTTTTGTCAAAATTGCAAAATTATTATCTGAATCAAATGGAATTGGGTATAACTATGTTAACTTTTATAAAAAAGTTGTAAAATCATTAAGTTTTAAAATTCCAAATGAATACAAATATATAGAAATTGTTTATTAGAAATCATGTTACTACAATAAGAAAACAAATTAAATTTATAGAGTAGTGTTATTAAATCAGACATTAACATAAAAGAAGAAATAATTATAGTAATAAAGTACAGAACTTAAAAAAATAAATATATAAGTCAAAATCAAGTCAAAATTAAAATGACAGACAAATGTTTCTCAAAATATTTATAAACTTAGTCCTCTTTTAAGGTTAACTCATACACACACACATATAAATTTTGTTTCCTACAAAATAACATGGCTAACTAAACATGCCAAAAAAATAAAATCATCTATGTATGTATGACAAATGGATAAAAAGCAACTGATAATGGTAGTAAATGTTTGAGATATAAAAATATGTTTTGTTATATAATTTAAAATATTTGTCATACAATAAAAAAAAAATATAAATAAAAATACAATAAGATATACGAGAACCAAACAAGCAACGTATCGTCATTTTTAAAAATGAACTGTAAAAAATCGAATTTTATTGTTCATATTATAGAAGTCCATAACATTGAATAAAACTCATAAATCAGCAAATGGGAAAAGAATGTATTGTTTAGTTTAAAAAGATGCTTTTGCTGGGACCACCAACATCCACTGCCACCAGTACCAGCATGTTCTTGACTATAAATACATATGTATAGTATACATTTGTATGTATGTATAGTTATAACAACAAGTTTGCTTCATAGCATAGCTGCATATTTACACACGTAGATACAAATATGTCAATGTGTAAGTGTCAGTATGTAGCTTTATAAACTCGAACGAATATGTTAGTGTAATAGAACAATTTTAAGAAGTGGTCATTGAATTTATAGAATAATCAAATATTCATTTTTTCAATTAAGCACCAAATTAGTTTATTTATCAAGTATTACAATAAAGGAGAAAGAACTTTAAACTAATGCTAATAAATGTGTTCATTGAAAAAAATCTTATCAAAACGTTTTCTAAACAGGCAACTGAATATTACATTAATACAATCCTTAGTAATTTTCTCTGAGTGTAACTTTTTGTATTTATCATTTCATAGTCCTCAGATCTTTCTTGTAACTCCTTTTCTTTTTTGTTACTATTTCTCCTTATTCTCTCGAGCTGACAGTTATAAATATGCATTTATTTTTCTGTGTAAAGTGCATTTTAACATTATTTCGTACATGAATGGACTAGTGAGTAGTGTACACATATGTATGTAGTTTGTTGTTGTTTATTTTCTGTTGTATGTTACATTAGTAGTCGTTTCGTACAACAACAAAAAAAAAAAACAAAACATAAAGTAAATATGTTTCATATGTAATGGCTAAAAAAAATGTTATTTTATTTTTTCTTTCTTGGTTACTTCTTTTTTAACTGACAATCTTTATTTGAGCTTCATTGAGCTGGAAATATTTTCTTACTCGTGGTGAAAAAAAATATACAAATACACAATATAATCTAAACAAACAGCATTGCAAACACATTCATATATCAAGGTATTAAAAATTTATTTATTATACAATACATATTTCTGTAGTTACTGTAAATGCCAAATAGTATTTGATAGGGATATGTAAAACTTAACGAAGATATAAATATTTAATTGAAGATAAACTAAAAAAAAATATAATTTTAAAATAATTATTTACAGTTTTTTATGTTAAAAATATTTGTCTAATATATGTTGCCTTCCGTGATACTATATCGAGGAGTCAAATACATATCGAGTTGATAGTATCAAACTATCGTAAGCGATAAGACCCAAATTTGGCAAAAATATTATAGTTTGTTAAAGTTTGTATTAGCTATGACTCATACGCTAAGAATTTCTTACATTAGAAGATCTTTATACATACATTTTCGTATATCCAAAGTACATTACTAATGCAACCGCAGAGAACTGTTGTCCATAGCAATATTAGATTTCTTCATAAAAATGTAGCTGCAACATTTTTTCTATCAATATGTTGCTGCAACATTATTCCAATAAACAAGTTGTTTTAAACAGTTTCTAGCAACATTTGTTCTATCAGCATATTGTAGCATTATTTTTTTATCAACATGTTGTTACAACGTGTTATGCTACTTTTTTTTGCCAACATGTTGCTTCAACAATTATTTGCCAACATTTTTTTTCAACTTACTGCATCTTTTTTTTGTCAAGATGTTGCTGCAAAATTTTTTTTGACGACATGTAGCTGCAACATTTTTTTGTCAACATGTTGTCCCAACATTTTTTGTCAACATGTTGCTAAAACATTTTTAGTCAACATGTTGCTGCAACATTTTTTGTCAACATGCTGCTGCAACATATTTTGTCAACATGTTGCTGCAACATTTTTTGTCAGCATGTTGCTGCAACATTTTTGTTCAACATGTTGCTGCAACATTTTTTTTCAACATGTATCTGCAACATTTTTCTATCAACATGTTTATGCAACATTTTTCTATCAACATGTTGCTGCAACATGTTTTCCTACAACATGTTACTGCAGCATTCTTTTCTCAACATATGACTGCAACATTATTTTCTCAACATGTATCTGCAACATTTTTCTATCAACATGTTTATGCAACAATTTTTTTTACAAAAATATAGCTATTCAAAGAAGTAGCCATACAAAAACATTTTTTATGTAGAAATTATTGGGATTATATCATTTTTGGTGGCCAAAATAGTTTATTTAAAAACAAGTCAGAATGCTATATTCGGCTAAACCGGATTTTATATACCCTTCACCTAAGTTTCTGTATTAAGCAGGGTACTCTGTACGAAGTCGTGAACATTTTTTTATTAAAAACAAATAATTTAATTTTTGTGAGCAACATGTGAAAATTGTAAATGTAAAAATAACAAAAAAGCCAAAACAAAACATTTATGTGAAAGCTACACAGAAAAAATAAATTCATAATTGGAATGAATTTTGTAATAAATATTATTAATCGAACATGACTTTTTTTTCCCAAACTTTTTTCATTCAGAATAGGAACGTGTTCATAAATATTATAAAATTTTTGCTTTTTTTGCATACATTTGTTGATATTTTATATTAAATTGCATTACATAATGGCTTAATTCAAATATGTTTGTAAAATAGCCCTATATTGACCAATTATTCAAGATAAAACAACCAAATCTGAAACGTAAAACTATCATTAAATATAATTTAGCATCCATTAACATTAAAGCTTTTCATCTGCTTCAAAAAATGGAGTCAATTTTGCGCATATTTTCTCATTGTGTAGCTGAAAATCATAAAAAAATAAAATTTTCAATGGAAAATTTCAAACATTTTTAAACGGCATAAAAATATAAATGAAAATTTAAATAATTTTTCAAGCCTTCTAGATTTTATTTGAAAACAAAAAAATATGAACAAAATCATACTATTTAAGGAATAATTTATAAATGTTATGAATTGAAATCAATGACATGAAATCATACTATTTATGTTGAAACTTTTTTCTGTGTATATGTAAGTTGTTAGAAAACCTTTCACAATGAAAGTACCAAAAGTACTAACTGAAATCAAGTGAGCTACTGAAAAAATCTGTCTTATTCCAAATAAATAGCCAGTTCTGCAAAAAAAAAAAAAAGAAGTTTTAACCAGAAATGAATGGCTTTAAATTAAAAATTAATTTAAAAAACAAATTTTCTACACTTATGGTTCATTAGATATTATTACAAGGATATTTGTTTTCATTCCTGTCTACCCCTCATAGAAATCCAAATTAAATAATTTCTATTGTACTGGTTGATATAAAATAATTTCAATTTATATCCTATAATTTGTAATTTCCATAACATTAAATAATTTGCCTAAACATAACCAAAACAAATACAAGGGAAAAAGGAAATCAATAATAAAATAAATAAAAAGCGAAAAAATTTCTTCTTTGCAAACAATTCTAATGTGTTTCCATATCTCACATAAAACTAAATAAATAAGAGAAAAAAACATCAAGCAAACTTTTCAATTAGATTAGGGAGGGGTTTATATGAAGAAGATGTGAAATATATTTCTCTGCCACTAAATTAAACAGAAAAGTGAAGAAATAACAAATAATTTTTTTTTTTTTTTTTTTTTTGTTGATACTTTAAAGCATTTTTAGGTTGAAAACAATAAATACATTTACAAACTGTTACTACAAATGGTTGCCCTAATATTAAAAAAAAAATTAAATTAAAAACAAAAACATGTGTCAAACATCAAAAACTTCAGTAACCTGTCTTAGTAAAACAACACGAAAAGAAATTTAAATTTTGTTTACCACTTCAAATGTTTCAACACGCACCAGCAGCTGAACGGGACGGGTGAGGTTTGGATGTTTATAAGAATTTCCTGTTCATTTGTCACCCAATTTCAATTTTTATTTCAAAATATAAAAAAAACACAGCTCAAATTGATTTCAAGTGTTTTGCGTGTCTCTTTCAAATTAATAAAACACCCAAAATAAACAAGAATTTTTTTATATTCTTCTTTTAAGAAAAAATAGCAAAACATTTTTAATGTTAGTTAATGCCTCAACATGAAAATATTTATTTATTTATTGTAGCTGCTGTTTTCTTTTTCTTCTCAATTAAATTTTATATTTTTTACTTGTACATTGGCTACAGTGGGAGTAAACAGCAAGTGTTCATAATATTTACTGAATATATGTATATAATTTACAAAGTTTTATTGATATTGATACGAATGTGCAATAGCGATTTGAATTTAACGGTCTGCAGCGACTGCCTGCAACATTCATCATGTTTATAAACACGTCCCTTAGTAAAAGCTTCTACTCATCAACAATGTTGATAGCATGCGGTTACTGACATTGTTTGTGGGTGTGGCAACACTGAATGTTTAGGCTGCTAACATTAACATCGAAAGCTCTAGAATTCGAATGTTCTAGTTGTCCGTTAAGATCATTGTAGAAGATTAACGAAAGATGTCGTGTGTATAAATAGTGGCAGAGGTGGCAGTCGTGAATTGAGTTTATCATAGGTGCTGTTAGAGTTAACATCAACTGTCTTGTACATTTAAGTTTGAACATTATAAAGTGTGTGTGCATTTCTGCGAATTGATAAACGTGTATAAAGACACTGAGTGACTATTTTAACAGTTGTTATTGTAAATTTTAAATAAATAAAGAGTTGTTACAATTTTAAACTACTAAAACTGTTTTTATTTGCAATCAAAAGTTTATAGGTTTATATAAAGGAAATAAACCCCGCTTTTAAAAGGTAGAAACGTAGCAATATAATCTTTGTATTGAAATTTGTGAATCTGTAATTGAAAAAATTTATATTTGTATTTATGTTTATGGTAAAAAACCGATGCAGTCGTGAATTTCAATTCATTCATGAATATTTGATGGATCCGTAAGTTATCCCGGGACTTCGGAAAATCTAATTCGATCAACACATAGACAGACAGAGTTTAACCAATTATCTTATCTTAATATTTCCAAAAGGAAAATGTTTAAATATATGACCGTATTTATTTCATAGTATTTTATATTTTTCTTCCTATTGTCCTACTGTTTATCTTTTCCCCTCCCTCTTTAAGCTGAAAAATTGTAAAAAAAAACTCGTATTCACTCTAGTGTTTTCTTTTTTTTTATCTCATACTCCTTGGTTGGTAGTTTTGTCTGTTGTTGTACAATTATTATTTTATTCTGCTTCAACTGTTGTTGTTTATGTTACCTAATTCCTTTAGATCACACAAATTCCTAATTTGTTACATAGTGACAATATTTTATTGCTTAGTTTTTATGTTATTTTTTTATTTTTTTATTTTTTTCTTCGAATTCTTGTTTTTCCCAATTTGTTTTTGTGCTTTGTGTAACTTGAAGTTAATTTTCTATCACATCAATTTTCCAAGACGTGTTTCAATGTTTAAAATATTACCAATATTGTTCTCACATTTTCTATATAAAATAGTATATAGAACATTTTTAGCAAAGACAATTTGCATTGAATACAAATCAGCTTAAATATAAATACCTACTTAATGCTCTTGTTGAAATTTGCAGAATTTTAAGAAATACAAATATGTATTATTATATCCTCCATCACCACTCATGCTGAATGAGGCAGCACATATATGTAACACTCAGAAATATTCACTGTAAACTCATTGTAGTGAAATTCGAAGTATATCTAGACCAAAAGTCGTCATTAAGAGAACATGGAATATTGATTATAATAAAACGTCAATCACTTTACTTTTCTGTTTAAATCTAACCAGCTATATATTGTCATTCTTGTTCTCATTTCATAATTTTAATGAACTTTGTTGACATTCAAAACTTCTGCCCCTGGTGTTTATAAGTGCTGACCAATGATGTCAATTATAAAATTTTTATTATTGGAGTCATCCATTTATTTTTTAAATTGCCTCTATTATTTGAATGAATAACGAGTTAAAAATATTATACGGATAATTTAATAAAATATATTTAAAACCAGAAATATTTTACAATTTGTTTGTGAATAAAAACACAAAATTAATAATAATAATATAAATATGTCAATAATAATAACAAACAAGTAAGAGATATACCTTTCACCTAATTATTCTTTAAAATAAAAATTTGAAAAACAAATTTTTTTTCAATTTTTTTTTTAGTTTTTTAAAACAAAATTAAATTTTTTTTCAAAATTTTTTAAGAACATATTTTTTTTTTTATTTATCAATGAAAAACATTTTATGGCAAAAACATATTAAATATTTTTTGGTGAAAAAAATATTTTTCCCGATTTTGACCAATTTTTAGGTCGTTGTAAAGGTCATTGAAATATCTATCATTAGATATCCATATTGTCTATATTAAAGACTTAGTAATGCAGATATAGATAAAAAATAAGTAACAAGTCTAGGTTTATGTGGGAAAGTTGATTTTAGCATATAGACGAGCAGATGGACATACTTTGGGACACTCATGGTGAAGGGTATAATTAGAGCATTTTAATAATTGGTCAATTCACAAGGTCTCTTATCATGTCATATTGTCATAATGTCCTAATATATCACAATGTTTTTTATTGCTTTTTATCCAAAAAATGTCCTCAAATAATACTACTTTCTATGCTATGATTATTGTGTTATCGTAACGAACTAGCAGAGACCAACGCCGAATTCCTAAGAGTCGGTTAAGCCGAGCCGCCGAGTCGTGATACATTAGGACATTATGACAATATGACTGATAAGAGAATTGAATTGTGAATTGACCAAATATAAAGTGTCATTAAATATTTTAAGAGATAATTGTTGACCAAAAGACTTTATATTCCAAGGTTTCCAGTAAAATTTTTAAAGCACTTAATTAAAATGGATTATAAATTATACATTTATTGTTTATTATTAATTGGAAAATCATTCTAACTCTATTACTGATACCTTAACCTTACCTAGGTATTTTAGTAGTCACAAGCTGTTCGTTTTAAAGATAAACTACATGATATTCTGATCTTGGTGTGTTAATCCAAAGTTGATTGGAAGCTGAATGTAAAAAATTGTTACATACTTAAAATTTCGGATGTTTAACTTGAAATAAACTATTTATATTGTTACGTTTTTACCTTTTAAAAACGGGGTTTATTTCCTTTAAATAAACCGGATATTTTTGATTGCAAATAAAAAGTAGATGCAGTAGTTTAAAATTGTAACAACTCTTTATTTATTTAAAATGTACAACAAAAACAGGCTAAATAGTCACTCAGTGTCTTTATACACGTCTATCAATTCGCAGAAATGCATACACACTTTACAACGTACAAGCTCAAATGTACAAGACAGTTGATGTTAACTCTAACAGCGCCAATGATAAACTCAACTCACGACTGCCAGTTCTGCCACTATTTATACACGCGCCATCTATCGAAAATCTTCTACAATGCTCTTAACGGACATACTAGTACATTCAAATTCTAGAGCTTTCGATGATAATGTTAGACATGCAGTGTTGCCATACTTACAAACAATGCAAATAACCGCATGCTATAAACATTGTTGATAAGTAGAAGCTTCTACTGATGGACGTGTTTATAAACATAATGAATGTTGCAGGCGGTCGTTGCGGACCGTTAAATTCAAATCGCCATGCACATTCGTAACAATATTATTGCTTTGAGATATTTTTCTCCAATGTTTGTTTATATGAACTATTTTAAATTTATCCGATTAATTTGCAATTACTGGTCTATTAATTCTTTATATTATATAGAAAAATGTTTTTCATTAGAATAAATAATATATTCATACTTCGTTTATTCGAATAGTTGAAATTGCAAAGTAGAATATATAAAACCGAAATTAATTATATTTTCCCATGCTTGGTTGCAATTTGTCTTGTTAGTTTGGTATTGCAAAATTTAGTAGAAAACAATTAAAGACCCGACCATATAACACCCTACGCTGAGTAATTGAGCTAAAACATTTTTCTTTTATAATTTCAATATATTTTTTTTTTTTTTCGTAAATGATTTTCGGAAGTGGGCTCGATATTGGAGCTATGACTAATTATGAAATTTGGTTTGGTTATGAAATCATTCGGGATGACATTTGTATGCGGGCTAGGTGATATAATGGACCGATTTCAAGCAGTTTCAGAAAGTGACGCCAATAAATATTTGATGGCGTTACAAACACCAGCACAACCCGAATATACCCTTCCCACTGTGTAGGTGTATGTTTTAAAAACTTATGAAAAAAATAATCTAACAATCGTATAAAAAAAATTCAAAATTGATACTGTTGTTTGGCTTTTACACCGCTTAAGCTGCAAATGTAAAAACTACATACATACAATAAATTACAACTTGTTTTTATTTTATTTAATTTAATTAAAAAAAAAAACTGTATATTTATATTTATTCAATTATATTACTGTGGTTTTTTAATCATAATCACACAATTTACAGTATTTTGTACTGATTAAGCAACATACACAATATATAGATCATTCGTATTTTTATATGCATTAAATCATGGAACTAGAAGTAACTAACAAATTAATATTTTGCAGATTTTTACTTAATTTACTTAAATTTAAAGAAAATATTAATATTACTTCGACATAAGTATATTAATTTTAAGATATCTTACATAAATATAAAATAAAATTGATGAGCAATTACTTTTTCAAGAATTTTCTACAACTTGTTTACTTTATGCATACATATTTATGTACATCCATATAAAATTTCAATAAATTACAAACTTAAATTAATTTTAAATAAATCTTATTTATTGCTGCTACAAATGTCAGATTTTCTTCTAGTGATTAGTTTCGTAGACCTCAAGTAAAATTAATTTCTTGTTGGTTTTCAGATAAATTGCAAATGCAAAACAGAAAATGAACATTTAAACAATTCAGCACAGCCAACAATAACAACAATCATAGAAAAACAACAAGAAAATAAAACTAGTAAAAGGAGCTGGTAAAACATTTATAAAATTAATAAAATGTCAATGTAATTAATGTTGCTTTGTTAGTTATGACAATACCAAAAATCTCAGTAACAATTAATGACAACTCCTTCCAACAAATGCCCACCCCAACACCAAATCTACACAGTTTTGTAGACAGACAGACTAATATAGGAACCCATACTATTGAAACTTTAAATGTGTATAAAATTCGTATGCATACGTATGTATGTATGTATATGTGTGGCAATGGAACTATTTATTTAATTATAATACCGCATCAGCATGTTTTGTTGTAGAGTATATATGTATGTATGTAAATATTATTATATTTACTACAGAGCTTTTACTGCTTAATGTTGTTGTTGCTATTATGACATAGCAGTAGTAGTAGTAGTAGTAGCAATAGCAATAAGTACACTATGAAATGAAAAACCATAAATTTACTCCAAAACATAGTAACCACAAAACTCAATTCTACTACTAACTTCAACACACAAACATCGGCAACAACTACTAACTACGCAAAATTCAATCAACAAAATAACTGCATTTATAAAACACATACATACATACATTCACACATAAGACTAAATCTATACTCGTATATAGGTACATATATACATTAGGGTTACCTATGTTATGCTTTAGAGTTTTTCAAATTAAAGTCCAAAATGGTACAGCAAAAGCGATTATTGTTAAGAGGTTGCACAATTTGTTTGAAATTTCGAATTTTGGATCAAAATAGAAATCTTTTAAAAATATTTAAAACAATTCCAATTAAAAATTATGTTTGTATTGCTTTTCCACGTAGATGATTAAATGTAAAATACAACAATTTTACATCATATCATAAAATTTCATTAATATTAACGTTTTTACGTTTTTAAAATTTTTTTAAACGAACTTTCAAAAAATTTAAGTTTTTTTTATTTTTGCTTCTAATAAACGTTAATAAGGATTAAAACTAATAAGGGGATTAAAAATAAAGAGCATTTGTGGAAAATTTCAATCAGATAGCTCTTTTCGTCTGGGTCCTATCGTGTTTTCAATAGACAGACAGACGGATGGTCATAGCTAGATCGTCTTAGAATTCTACAAGAATCCAGAATATATATACTTTTGTGGGTCTGCGATGACTATTTCGATGTGTTATAAACGGAATATCAAAACCAATATACATATACCCCATATTTTTTGGTGGTGTGCATACAAATACATTTCGTAGCCTATTTTCAAAATTTAATTACAGATTGTTCATTTGAGTGGATAATTTATGAGTTCGTAATTTAAATTTTCTACCCTTTTAACCCTTGTTAACCGTTTTATACCTGTAGTGCGATTCACTAACTTTTAACGATCCTACAATCGCAATATAATCGTTCAAAATATTACTGAATATCAAATTCGATAATCTACAACCAATATTAACTCGAAGTCAAAAATTCTGTTCAAAGTAATTTCGATCACATATAAAAAATACTACAATAAAAATATTTGCTTTGATCGCATATAAATGGTTGTCACAAACATATACATGTTTACTGTAACCATATATATGGTTGAAATATTCATGTGAATCGTAATTTAACCATATTATTGTTACCACAACCATATATACAGTCACTGTGACTATAATTGTTAAAAATTTTGAAATGGTTACAGCAACCATGCACAAATGTTGAAATGGTTACAGTAACAATGCCCAACTATATTTTTTTTTCTGCGTGTGGAATATTTAAAGAAGTGAATTTTGAAATATAATATAAATTCTTCTTAGTATTGAAATAAATAGTTTTAACATTTGTATTGGCTGGCATTTACTTACTCGTAGTTCAACATAAGAAATGGGGTTATTAAAGTAAGAAATTGTATTCGTTTACATTAGTTTATCATGGGTTAATGAATCGTAGTAACAAAAGTATAATTTTGTTAATAGTTATGGTCCAATTGAATACAGAAATTGTGAATTTCATGTACTACTTTTGCTGCCTTGGTAATTTTTGATCCTAGATTTAAAATATTTTATTAATAATGTATCAGAAATTCAAAATTACAAATAAGCAACCCATGTTGACAATCTGATATTAAATATTACAAAAATTAGATGTTTGCTTAAGAAATAATTTAACAAATTTATGAGCAAAAACTAAAATTTATCGAAATTCCCCAAATTCGATTCGGTTCACACCCTAATACAGTGCCGAACTTAATTATTGGCACAGGATGCTCATTGAACTTTAAGGTCAATTTAAAGGCCGTATTGTGGACATTTTTAATAAAAAAAACTAATTTGTGGGCACATTTAACCAGCTACTTCAAATTTTATTGATCTAGCCACTTTCAGTTTTCGTTTCATAAACTGTTAATGTCAATTTGTAACAAATGTTCACAATAATTATCAATTTTATTGAAAATGGGTAACAAAAAAAGGAAACAACAGAATCTGTGCGTAAAATCATCTTTCACTTGCACAATCAAGGAAAATCATATGCTGAGATTGGAGAGATTATGGATAGGAGCCATTCTACAATTCGGAATATCGTGCAACGTTTTAATGGAAGTATCAACACTTGAAAGTGCTAAACAGACATGTCGTCCTACTTCCTGAAGTAAGCATGAATGCAGCCATATAATCAAAAAGGTCAAGTTATGTCAAAAAATAGCTTCAACATACATTGAAGAAGAGTTTGGGAAAGATGTTCACGCAGCAACAGTCAGAAGAGTGTTTCAGAAGGCAAACTATAGTTGTCGTATTGCTAGACGTAAACCATTTATTTCATCTGTGAACCCAAAGAATCGTTTAGAATACGCTAAAGACTATTTACGTAAGCCACATGATTTTTGGCACCAAATGCTATTCTCTTATGAAAGCAAATCTTATATCTTTTCCTCTGATAGCCGTCAAACGGTATGGAGAAAACTCAATAAAGGGCTTGAAAAACAAAATATTGCTTCAACAGTAAATCATGGTGGTGGCAGGGTAATCGTGTTAGGTTGTATATCCGCTGCTGGGGTTGGTGAGCTGGTGTTAATTGACGAAATAATGGACAAAATGAAATGTATGGAGACACCTCAGAAAAAGTGCAGAAAAGTTAAATTTAGCATTTTCTTTTACTTTTCAACATGACAATGACCCGAAGCATTCGGCCTATACTGTACGTATAAGGCTTTCATACAATGTTTAGCATATCCTACCACATCCTCCACAATCTCCCGATCTCAATCCAACAGAGCATCTGTGAGAAGAGCTAGATAGGCGAGTAAAAAAGAGTGCTAAAACAAAAAAGAACGAGTTGAAGCAGGCATTAGTTGAAGAATGGCAAAGTATTGGATCAGATATCACAAACAACTTGGTGGATTCATGCCTAAGCGACTCGAGGCAGTTATAAAAGAAAAATCACTTACAACTAAATATTAAATTTAGCAATATTTCTTCCTAAATCAAATGTTTTTTTTTTTAACTTTTAATGAAGTGTGCCAATAATTTTGTTCATTGAAATAAAGTATTTTTTATGTTGTTTTGTTATTAATAAATAAAAGTATTAAATCGTTGAAATGAATTTGGTTATATTTTGTAGGAAATTCATCAATCTATCTAGTAGATATATTTTTTTTTTTAATCTCTACAATACGACCTTTAAATCGACCTTAGAGTACAATGAGCATCCTGTGCCAATACTTAAGTTCGGTACTGTATATTGTAGGTAAAACAATTACAATTTAGTAGATTCGAGAAAAACAATTTTCATCTTTTAGAAATTTCGTTTAAAAATATAAAAATTGTAATAATTTATACTGAAACATCTATGAATACAAAAACTTTTTTTAATGGATTTTTTTTCCATTTAATTTCTTAAAAAAATTATATGTGCAAACTCTGCACGTTATAAGATTTTGCTAAAAAAATTTTCAGCATTTGGGTTTTAGATGGCGAAGAACAATTTTATAATTCGGTAGCACCGAAAATCTAAAATGTAAAAAATAAGGGCCGCCCTAGTACGCACACACACACAAATTTATCCAATGTGTATGTATGTGAGTGCACAGGTAGATGATGATTAAGTTGATTATTATTATATTGCCTGGCTTCTTTGGTTATAGTATTATATTTGTGTATTATACATATATGTATGCAGAAATATACATACATATATATTTTTGGTATTACGAGTGTATGTGTCTGTTTTATATATCTGCGTGTGAGGGTGTAGTTTTGTGGTGTTATTGATAGTAGTGTTGGTATGTAATGTTCAACTGATAATTCATGTATAAGTTTAAATTTAACAAATACTCTCATATACACATTAAAGTATGTAGGCAGATGTGTGGGTGTGTTTATATATTTGGCTGTGTGTCGATCGGTCTGTGTGCCATTATTTTTCAAATTACTGTTTGTTAAAGCAACACTTAAGTTTAGAGAAAGTTATAGAGACATTTTACACACAAAATTAAGAAATAGATATAGATAGATATTTTTGTGTTCAGATTTTGTTTTAAAACGAAAAGAAAATTACAATATTCTTGAAATTATAAAGTTTTTGACTGCTCGCAGAGAAAAAACATAGTTCTACATGTTTACCATAAACATTACAACATTTTTACAAGTGTTTTTAAAAATATTATGGTGACTGTAATTATGTATACGATAATATGTTTAAGTTAGTATTCACATGATTGCAGCAATCATATATGTAATTGTATTAATTATGTATATGTTTGTGACAACCACGTGATTCATTATATCATAACCAGGTCCCCCACACAAAGTGCCTTGCACATTCATTTAAAGTTTTAATTCTGTACAGTCCGAATTATAACTCATTCAATTCCCTATAGAAGGCAAAAACGGTTTTTATTAATTATAATCGATGTAGTGTCAATGGACTTTCGCCTAGAATACGAACATATTAATATAACAAGATGCAAAATGATAAGTAAAAACCCTACTTTGTGACCATAATCCAATTAGATCTTAGTTTCAAATCCTTTATGTTATTTTCTATATTTTCATAAGCTATTATAATTTTAACAAGTTCCATTTATTAGATTTTCATTCATTAGGTAAAGCCTAATTTAAGTAATTATAAATTTCAATTACTGACACTATGTGATTATTGTAGTTATTGTTGCCTTGGTCTAAAATTCCTCCGTCACTCTTCTGCATTAATGATATGTAATGAATTTCACAATTTATATGATACGTATTTATGATGATGAAATGCTTATAAATTCTACAAAATATCAAAGCAAAACAGAATTTAAAGGCTTTTCATAAAGTTAAGCGGTTTGCAAAAAAATGCAAATCATAATCATACAATGACAAAATAATAATTTATATTGGATTTTAATGGCTTTTCAGCAAAACAAGACAAGCCAGCCAGAATGAAACAAGTCAACAAAATGCTGATTATGAAATTTTCAATTGTACCCAAAAACTAAGAAATATATTATGCACACATTCACAGCCTACTCACAAACATGCCAGTATTCAAGCACACTTTTGCTCACTAACATATACATATATAAATGTTTTATTGAAGTATTTGACAATGTTGGTATTTAGCAGTTGTGTTAAACATAACAGCACTTGTGGCCTACAATAGTATATTACTATTCGTTTTATTTTGTGGTTTTAAATGCCGCTAGTATTTAATGTAGCACTGTTTGATAAAGTACAATAGATGATTTGAAACAAAAGAGTCAAACAAAAAATAATGTGCTAAAATGTTTATGCATAAATATGTACGTCTGTTTGAATGTATACATTGCTGGCTGCTGCTGCTGTTGTGCTGTTGAAATATTTATTGTTGTATAATTATTGTTGTTGTGGTGATTGCTATTTACGTTTACAAATACACTTTCATGCCCACACATATACACTTTCAAATCTACATATCGCCAACTAAAATGCTTAATGCCAAAGTAATGTTTTGTTATGTTATAGAGAAAGAAATATTGAAAACTGTTAAACTTAAATTATATTTATTCGCTTTACGATTTCAGGCTTCAAATATGTATTGTTGATGCTTAAGACTAAATAAACATCGTTTAATGTCCCTGTAAAATAATCGAAATTTTAGTCAGGGCTTTATAAATTTCAATTGGCGATATACATTTATATATACACAAATTTAAGATTTTGTTAACATTTGCTGGTTATTATGAATGTCTGCTGTATATAAAAGTATGCATTCGCATACCTTATATTAGGGCAGACCTTATTTTGCACTTTTAGGATTTTCCATGCTACCAACGTCTAAAATTGTTCTCTATCATCTACACATCAAAATGGGAAACGCTTAGTGGCGGCACATTTTATTTGAAATTTGGGTCGTTTTCAAAAAAAAATTAATTTAAAAAGAAGTTCCAATCAAAAATAGTTTTTATTCTTATATGTATGTTTAAATATAAAGTATATACATGCAACTTTGATAACCAATAATAACTTTATACCCAAAAAAATTATAAAACAAGTAAGAAAATATGGTCGGTCAAGCCCGACCATATAATACCCTACACTAAGTAAATGAGTAGAAACATTTTTCTTTCAAAATTTCAATAATTTATATTCGTGAGCGATTTTCGGAAGTGGGCCTTATATGGGAGCTATGACCAATTATGGATCGATCACCATGATACCAACATTTTTAAGAGATTTATGCTCGTTAAAGTGATTATCGGAAGCAGGCCTTATATGAGAGCTATGACTAATCATGGACCGATCATAATAAAATTTGGTGACATGAATTCTGTATATATAAAACTTATTTGGAGAAAAACTTGTGTAGATACATATATACATTAAACATTTATGACCGATAAAGTCCAATTTCGGGAGGGCATTTGTATGGGGGCTAGGTGAAATAATGAACCGATTCCAGCCAGTTTCAATAGGCTTGTTCCTGGGCAGAAAAAATAATATGTACCAATTTTTATCGAAATATTTTCAAGATTGCGACCCGTACTCTGCGCACAAGGTTTACATGGACAACCAGCCAGCCAGACGGACGGACGGACATCGTTTAATCGACTCAGAAAGTGATCCTGAGTCGATCCGTATACTATAAGGTGTTAGACTAATATTTTTGGGCGTTACAAACAGCTGCACAAATCCAATATACCCTCCCCACTATGGTGGTGTAGAGTATAATTACATGTATGTATATCTCAGACCCCACATTAGCTTTTTTACAATTATTTTAAATGAAAATTGAAAAATTTACAAAAAAACTGATCTCTTTTCTACTAAACGCTAAACGAAGATTAAAAATAGAAATATAATTGGGTGTACGACTTAAAAATGCGGAATTTTTTTTAAAACTTAAGCTTTTCATTTTATTCAAATTAATGACCTTTTCCCATCTTTCTTGCAACATATGGATTTCGAGCCAAAAGAACTGCTCATCTTTTGAGGCCAATAACGAATCAAGTTAATTCCAGTTATTCTGTTCTGAAGCGAAACATATCCCAGAGATAGCGTTCTGCATCGATTGAAACAAATAGTAGACGGGCGGGACAGTGTCTGGACTATAAAGCGGGTAAGGCAAAACTTCACAACCACTAATTTAAAATATCCGCATATTCTGGATGTTTTCCGGCCAATGCTCGCTTCAAACGAATCAGTTGTGTTTGGTACAGGTTCCTTGCGAAGGTTTGGTCAGATTTCAGCAGATCTTAATATATAGGACTCTTTTGATCCCACCAAATACAGAGCAATGCCTCAGCGCCAAGGATATTTGGCTTTGATGTTGATTCGGCTGGTTGCCAAGCTTCACAGACGATACCTTACCTATAATTACCACTTCTTAACCCACGTTGAAACCAATGAAACACTTTCACTATAAGCTTCGGTGTGCTTCAGCGGCACTTTTTTAAATAATAAAGTAAAGCAAAACTTTCCGCATATGACGCTTTGATAGCACAAAATTCGATATTTTCAAAGCAAAAAAAAACTTTGTTGTTTACACTATAATCAAAAACTAAAATTACATATAAGTTATTAAAAACAAAGGATCGCGTTCAGAAGTTATGGTAATTTTTTGGTATCAAATAGTAATGTAAAACGATGTATTGAAGTTTCTTATAATTTACATTAATACAGCTGTGGGTAAGTGAAATAAGTATAAAAATAATTTTTAATTGGATTTTGTTTTCAAAAATTAATATTTTTATTTTATTGCTACTTTGAATGAATACACGTGACTTCAAATAAAATGTACAAGCCATAGAATATTTTCACTAGACACACAGAGTTCTATAAAAATGTTTAAATTTTAATTTATTAAAATTTTCTTCTATTTTCAATACCAAAAATTGAAACTCTGTTCTATAAATAAAATTCTATCACAGATAAAATTAAGTGTCAAAAATTATTAAAAAATAAATTTTTTCATTTAAGCAAAATTAACGTGTTTCTGAAATAAAAGTGTCCTGCTAAGTATTCAAAAAATTTGCCAGAAATTGTGTAGCAGTGTAATAAAGTGGATCGGTCAGTATTTAGTCGGAAAATTAAAGTTAAAAATTCAAGTATTTTGATGTGTTTAATTCTCGCACAAGTATGTTGAATTCACATATCACAAGTACGTGTGAAGAGAGTAATTATTGTTACTCTCAGCTTGCTCTCAGTTGCGCCTCTAGTTGCACCCTATGGTACAAGCATTTAGATTTTAGAAATTCCAAAAACGTCATTATAATAAGTGCCACCCTAGTGTATATGAATGAGTATAAATTGTTTGCTGTTTGTAATAGAATAATCATCATTTATCATATGATCAAGCAATATGTTTTGTCATACATTTTCCAGGTATATACATATATCATTTGTTGTATATTTGTAAATGTGTTTGTGTTGCGTTTGTTTGTATGTCTCGACAATACCTACAATACGAATAATTATTTGAGGTTTGTATGCGTATTTGTAGGACTATTGTTGTCTTGATATGCTAAAAACAAATGATTTATGATCACAAAACATTATTCAAATGTTGTAAATTATCTTTAACAAACAGAAAATTGACTATTTCTTTGTATAAACAATAGAAGTGACAACAAAAAACCCCCTCCTTCACACACGCACACAATAATAATGTCAAAAGTTGATAACTGTGATAGCAATTTCTGAAAGGTAAAATAAATGAATGACAAAACGACAATACAGAAGAAGAAAAAAAAAACTGTATTTATTCAGGAGAGATTTCTAATTGAACTTAAGTTATCTAAGTATGATAACGATTTGTTTAATAGTTAAACTCGAAATGTGATAGCAATAGAACTTTTAAATAACTTGAGTTTTTAATGAAAAAAACATTAAAATAAACGGAATATGAATTCAAAAGTAATATTAACTGATAACACTTACAGTAATTCAGGTGCAACTCCGGTTAACAAACCTAATTAGACAGGCTGGTTAAAGGAAATTTCGTCTCCAATCATCTACTAAAATAAATTTTTGCCTTATCTAGATCATATTATGAAATTAAATAGCATTCATTTGATTTTACGACAAATATGGATTGAATTTTCTTTTAGCCTAAACTGAAAATTGTTATTCAAAAGAAAAAAATATCTTTTTCTATTTAATATTCCATTCTGTATGCAAACACTTTGTCTTTTCCAAATCATTGTCATATACTTTTTTTTAAAAAAAACCGCTAAAAACAATAATATGCATCTAATCGCTGTCTGCGATTTTTCACATTTCTGTAGTTTTTTTTAATCACCACATACCAGCAGGAGGACTACTTGCTTTTGTATAAAGAAATTTAATTGTTTTGGTTTTTGGTATTCCATTTTTCTCTTATTTTTTTATTTTTATTTTCATTTTTTTTATTTAACACATGCATTTTTATTTGTAGTCATACAGCCGTCAGGGTTGCCACCACACATTGTAATGGTCTAGTGAACAAAATTTTAATTAAGTGTGGAATAATTTTGTTTTGTTTCGTTTGCTGTTGTGCATTGTAACCACTGCAATCTGCAGCAGTAAGAACCATTGGGGGGTTGTGTGGCAGAAAAATGAAAAAAAAAATGGGAGAAAATATAAATTTTTTTAAATCTAAATTCTTTCATCACTGGCAATAGAGATAAAAAAGTGCAGCTCACATAGATTAATCTGTTTTTATAGGTTTTGTTGGTAGAGGGTTGGTTGGTTGGTTGTTTGGTTATAGCCATTATCGAAATGGCATTTTATTACATTACTTTTCCATTTAGTTTACTAGTTTATGGTTACAATAATACATTTTTAAACTAACAGCATCTTAGGTTTACTTTAAAACATTTTCACGTAGATTTAAGATGACTGATGTGACCACACCCAGAGAAAAATTTAGTTTCAAAATTTTTACAAGTTATTAACTATATTATGGTCAATGTAATTATGTATATGATTGCGGTAACCATAATATGTTTATGTTACCAATCACAATCATTTCATATTGCCATAGGTGATAATTAAAGGCAGGGAAGTGTATATACCCTTCACCTTCGTGAGAAGGGTATATACATATAAATTTGTCATTCCGTTTGTAATTTCCACAATATAATTTTCCGACCCTATAAACTATATATATTCTGAATCCTTATAGATAGCGGAGTCGATTTAGCCGTGTCCGTCTGTCTGTCTGTTTTTCTTTCTTTCTGTCTGTCGGTCTGTCTGTTGAAATCAATTTTCTGAAGACCCCAGATATCTTCGGGATCCAAATCCTCAATAATTCTGTCAGACATTCTTTCGAAAAGTTTCCTATTTAAAATCAGCAAAATCCGTCCATAAATAACAGAGATATGAGCAAAAATCCGAGACAACCTCTATTTTTGGCGTATTTTTGTATCTATATCTCGATTACTAAGTCATAAATACAGACAATATGGATATCTAATAATAGATATTTCAAAGTCCATTGCAACGATGTATATAAGGTTATACAAAGTTGGACCTACAATGGGTCAAAATTGGGAAAAACATTTTTTAACCCGAATTTTTTTTCACAAAAAACTTTCTTTTGTCATAATTTTTTTTCAATAATAAGTTAAAATTTTTTTTTTTTTTAAAATTGGAAAAAAACTTAAAAAACTATTTTGAAAAAAAAGGTTTTAAAATTTTTTTTTTTTAATTTTATTTTAAAGTATAATTTGGTGAAGGGTATATAAGATTCGGCACAGCCGAATATAGCTCTCTTACTTAGCATAAACAGTTTCCAAAGAAATTCCATGGCTCTGAATCAAACTTCTGTTAATAGCAAATTTGGACTTTTTTATGACTTAAAGCCAAATTCATAATAGCGGTATTCAGTGTTTGGTGCATTTTAGTTTGCAACTGTTTGTTATTGCAATAATTTTTCCATTGACAGTGAGCGGTATTTTAAACAACTTTGCCAAGCTAAATGCAAATTAGGTAACAGCTGATAGGTATACAAAATGATTAGTCATGAAAATTTTCAAAAACGTGTTTGATTATTTTGTGATATTGTTTTAAAATACCACGAAATAATTCAGAACAATTCTTATTTCATCTTGAGTCCACTTTCTGCTGGTTTTTATTTTTTTAATTTTTTATTTAGAATTGTCGGCTTGAATTTTGTTCGACTCAACTGTTCGAGTATCAGTGATGCAAAAGCAATACATGTTGCAAAAAAAGCTATATATTTTTAGTATTGCGAAAAAGCAATGATGTGTCTATTGCAATTCTGTGTATTTTGTTGTTGGATTGCAAACAAAAGCTACAATATTTTGCATTTTCTCAAGACCATATGCATCAAACACTGAACTCTGCTAATAATTGCAAACTTTGATAAAAAAAACGTACATTAATTAAATGCTTGTTATTTTTTTTAGTAAAATTTAACAAAAAACAACAAAAAATAACTCCAGCCAGGTTTTAATAAAATTCCTAATAAATTTTCACAAATTCCTAATAGCAAACTTTGAGTTAAAAAGTAAATTGTTAGCATTTTTTTATATTTATTATAGAACTCATCGAACAAAACATATACATACAAACATTTGTAAAAACTGTTTTTATCAGACAGTGCGTATAAGTAACATTTTTCAATCACAACAAGTATACTCAAGAATGCAAATTTTTTTAACCCTGCACAGTGAGGCAGAATCAAAATTTTTTGGAAATAAATCTGGCATTTCTAAACAGCTGGTTCGATCGGGATAAAATTTGACACGGGCGTAGCCAAGGAGTAGTCGAGTTTAAGTTATTAAAATGGACCCTCCAAATGCTGCAGGGGCGGCGTTATAGGTGCTCAAATTAGGGTACCATCGACATGTATAATTTTTAAACATGTGTCATTTTTTTGTTTCCTATCCGATTTCAAAGATTTGTATATTTTTACAAAGCGCTTGGCCAAGTCTTGCAAAAACATGCTTGCGTGTGCTACTTGTCTCTTATAATTTCCGAGTTATAGGCATTTCAAAATTGAACTTTTAAAATTTTGCCATACCTTGGTCCGCTTTTTTAAAAATATAGCGCTTACTTTTAGACCGAATGGACTCGAATATCTTTTGTTAGTTAGACAACTAAATTACCAATAACATACAAAAGATTTCAGGGCAATATAAATTATGTATCCAAAAATAAAAGATTTTCAATTTAAAAATTCAAAAAATAGTAAATTTTTTCAGTTTTTCAGAGGAAAAAGGTGACTTAACTTTTTATTAAAAAAAAAACTTTTTTAAGAACATATAACAATTTTATGTGTTTCCGTAAGGTATCTTTACTGATAACACTTTGGTATAAAAGACATGTCTTGTTTTTCGAATATGTCGGCCCTACGCCCTTTGGAATTTGACATATTTTTTTACCAAAATTTAAACTTTGGGCCACATAAAAACGGTAAGCAGTTTTGGAAACCTTGATGTGCTCCCTATTTATTCCCAAAGTATTTTCCCAACCCCAAAAGAAATGTGAACCGTTTGGGCAAAATTGTAAAAAATACCATTTTTGCGATTTTCGCTCAAATTTTTAGAAATTGCGGGATGACCTTTGACCTTTTGACAATTTTTTTTACATCTTGTTATTCAGAATGACAAGTTTAAAAAAACGTTGAAAATTTCATTGAGTTTTGTCAATAAATAAAGATTTTATTGCATGTTAAATATTTACTGAGTTTCTAAAACTGAAAATTGTATCGAAATTTTAATAGGATTGCAAATATTAGGAACAATTTGATACACATTTATTCCGAACTAATTTATTTTGTTTAGACAAGTTAATTTTTGGTCTTACCAAACAAAATACAAGTCAATATCTCAATTAGATTCAAAAATATTCCACTTTAAAACTCCGTTCTTCAATAATAATTTTTATTTTTCTCAGTCCTGTTTTAAGTGAGATCCTTGAATTTTGGTATAAAGCATTGGTTTACAAAAAGCCCACGTGAGCTAAAAAACTAAGTCAGTAGTCAATTACAAAGGAAACAATTAAAAAATTGGACCAAATGGGCCTAACCTAACAGCAGGGTTAATAAAACAACCCTTTAAGATACAAATTTTATTAGAGAAAAAATATAGTTGAAAAACAATTTTATGGTAAGAAAAAACAAATTCATTTTTGAAAAAAAAAAATCGGGTAAAAAACTATTTAACTGATTTTGACCCAGTGTAAGTCTGAACTACTATGGCGTCATGCACGTCGTTGGCAAGGTCTTTTCAATAACTATCATTAGATATCTTCACTGTCTATATTAATGACTTAGTAAGCCAGATATATACAACATATTAATACATATATTAATATATGAATTATGTATTTGGGGGCTACGGAAAGTTGATTTCTGACGGATAATATGTTATATTATGTACTATTCCGATATTTTAAATTATAATTATTTCTTAAGGCTAGAATAACTACTACTTTTTGTGCCAAATCACAATATGAAAACGAAATCAAATTTTCTACAACTAGCTGGTCTCATTATTCTATTGTCCCAAAAAAAATATGCTGCATACATTTCAAGACACAAAAACCACACACATAAATTTCTACTATAGACCGGATTATAAAAACAATATCAATTGTTTTTTTTTTTTTTTTGCAAAATGTTGTTGCACTTTTGCTTCACACTCGTACACCTTGACAATTGAACTTCCTTTTCCGACTAAAGCTATCACTAGCAATGTTTTTGTCTCGTAATTTCTGTTCCTCCCCCCACTCTGTTGCTGCCCTCCTCTAGCTGTATACACTTGAGAAGGGAATTTACTTTATTTTAAGTGGGAATTTATATCGTTTTAACATTTATCTGCATATGTTGCTGCTGGTGTTTGCTTTTGTTGCTGTTATTATTTTGTAACATCTACCTACAAAAAAAATGAAAAAAAAAAACGTACAAACGTTAAAGTTAAAGTTAAAACTTACGACAACTTTATGCATGCCCTCATATAAAATGCAAGTTTGATTGTTTTAGCTTCCACCATTTTTGCTCTGCATATAGTTTTGAATAAGTTGTTGTTTTTGTACAAAGTAGAGAGGGGTAGTTGGACCAGAAACAACTATATACACGAGAAAAATCGTTAAATGTTAGTGTTGTAACCTCTTGCCAAAACCGCCTCATCAACACGTGACATTCTTTCACTGATGAGTGTATGTGTCAAAGTTAAAAATGTGAAAATAATATTTTCCAACTTCACCTTTCGCTGTGGTGTCAAGTTGTTCTTTGCCAAAAAACAAAAAATAAAAATATGGTGTTTGTAACAAAAACTTTGTTATATATAGTATTTTTTTTTTCCCAGTGTTACAATTGTTTATCGCAGTTAGTTTTTAGTCTTGCTGCGACGTTTCGTTTTGCTCTTCAAAACAATTCATACGATTGTTGATAATGGCTTTTCTTTTACCCATGTCTTATGTCTTACGTATGCAAATCATGCTTATTTTCATAGCAGTAAAGTGATATTTCTTACGTTGTTAAGAGGTCACGAAGAACTATCATCAATCCGGCAAGTAAAGGTTTATAAAATGATACGCAAATATGCAATAATACGAAAGCCATTTATTTTGATTGACAAATAACTAAAATGAGTATTTGATTTTCAATTTATTTTATATGCTCACATGTATGTATGTAAGTATGTGGCTTCTTATTTCAAAGCATATATACATAAGTACAATGATACACATTTATTTAGAATAATTTTCAATTTAATGTGAAAATAAGTTCATGATTAGCTCAATCATGTTGATTTGTGTAAGCCATGTATGTGCAGGTATTATATTAATTTCAATAATACATTCAAAATGAATACTCTTTTTCATAAATACTTGCATTTGAACTTTTGAGAAAAATCTAGAATTGGCTTCAACCAAACGAAACCATCCTACTATACATTCTGTAATAATTTAACCTATGACTTCTACAACCACAGCATTATTGTATAAACATGATTAATTAAATTGATTTAGTAATTCAACAATAACTTACCTATTAAGTGTGTACAAGAATCTAAAATTTACAACAGAGAATTGTTTTTTAATTGAATGTTTCTTTGTTAATCGTAAATTAAATGTATTTGTGTGTATTATATTATATATTTGAAGTTCAAATTTATTCATTAATCTTAATTTAATGCTAATATAGTAAATTGTAATGAAAATATCTTGGCCTGAAGCCATTCTAAGACAATTATAAACAATAAATATCCTTAAGATTTTAATTTAAAGAAATTCGAAGGCAAAACAACCAAACCAACTAACTTTGTAGACAGCACAAGCAAATAAAACAAAATTAAAAGCAATGATAAACCAAATAATAGACACCAAGAAATGGCCAAAGAATCAGCAAAATACTTTTGCGGTTGATAAAATCCTACATTTATTGCTTTGCATTATTTGTGATATTTCGTATTAAATGAAAATGCTTAAGTCATTTTTGTTTACAAAATCTTAAACAAACTCAATGTGCCATGAGGTTCATGTGTCAAAATGAACACGTTTGACCTTGTAATTGAGGTCTCGGTATTTTTGTGCTTGATATGAACTTATCTTCTGTTAACATATGGAAATGTATGGCTTTCGTCTAGACAGGTTAATAAGTGGCTGGAATATGCATATTTTTAGAAATAAGAAATTCAAAACTTTTTAATAAACATTTTTCTGTTTTCCACAGAAAGTTTAACCTTAAGTATTAGCTGCACAAAATCAGTATTAAACAGAATTTTCGTGATAAAATTGATTTATTTTAATGTTGTTTTTAAACAAATTTATCAAAATTTGTCGGCATTTTATTACACAGTAATTTTTGTTTGTTTTTTATATTTTTATACAAGAAGTTATTAAGTAAATTAATAAGGGTAGCATTAAATTGACTATCATATTCTAAGGATTTAAAGATAAAAAATCTAAAATGACTGGACTAATGTCTTCTAAGAGAGATTTTATGTCTACCCATACTCATAAATAAGTATATGTTTTTGACAAAAAATTTTTTAAAATGAGGATTTACCACATTATGTTGTTCTAAGTTTTTTTTTTTTCTCCATTACCCCTCTTGGGGGCATTTGGCTTCCACAAAATATCTCCATATTATACGATTTGTTATTTTTGTATCATTCGTTATAGGGTTGCTGTAGCGGATCCTTTGATACATGTTACGATGTTGCCAGTCTGTTGTTATTATTGCCTTGTATCAGTTTCGCTAATCGGTTGTTGTTCCAGCTAAGTAGATGATTGGTCTGCTGTAGTTGGTCTAGGATAATGGGGTTGACATCTGTTGTTGCCTAGAAACAACGCCATCTGTGTATTTGGTGTAGTAGTGGGCAACCTTACCAATCTTTGATTCCTACTTTTTCCCAAGGGGTAGCGGGCTGCCTGACCTTTGCCATGATGTTATCCTCTTTTCCAGGGGGAGGGGTGGTCAGAGGTCTTCTTGGGTGGATTGTTTACAGAGGGCTTAATTAAAAAAAAAACTCGAAAACCATGATGAAAATTTGTCGTCCTCTACCAGGAATCGAACCTGGAGTGCTAGGTTTTGTAGGCAAGCACTTTAACCACTACGCCATGCCCCCACCAAGGTTTGTGGTTATCACAATATGTTGCTCAGAGAAAAACTGTGACCATTTCAAAATGTTCAACATTTTTTAACAATATTATGGTCACTGAAATTAATTATATGATTTCGGAAACCATAGTATCTTCAAGTTTCACATGATTGTAGCAATCATAGATATGATTGTAGTAACTAAATATTTGCTTATGGCATTTAATAATAAATAATAAGCAAAAGGTTCAAATTCGAAAGAAAATTTTATGAAATTTTTGGAAAATATGGTTGACAGAATATTCATATAATGAGATCAAAGCAAAGGCTGCTACCTCCAATTGAAATTGTTGTCTTAGCTTTAATCAGTAGCTTTTAATCTTTATCTTATATTGTTTAAAAGCGAATTTGATATTGCCATATTGACTAACCACAATTATTTATATAGTTCACGAACAAAATGAAGATTCCAGACTTTGATTTTATACCCGTCATATGCTATTGAGCATGCCAAATTTATATTGAATGGCTTTCGCACTTACATTGAATTATCTCCTGAACTTGAGCATTGTACTGTTGTTACCGTGGAGCTAGAGATGCCAAACTGGGAATCATGGGATTTCTTAAATCCCGAAGCCTGGGATTTTTGTGCCCCATAGACTACACGATAGTGTGCTGTACTATCAATCTGGGGGTTGTGGGTTCGATTCACGTCAGAGACGCTGAGTGTATTTGCAGAGAAGAAAAAAGCTTCGCAGTTTACGTTTGTTTTCAAAAAAAATAAAAAAAAAATGCCGGTATTTTCGGGATTTTCTAAATCCCGTTTTTCATAAATAAATAGGTAAAATTGTAATTTTTGTTTGCTTTTTATGCATTCTGACATTCTACATGCCCGAATATCGCAAAGTGATGTTCAGCAAAGTTGTTAAGCTCAACGCCTGCTCCAACATAGTTAACAAAGGAATGCGGTATTTTGGTTTTCCTTTAGTGAGGCCCTGGAAAATCAAATTTGCATAATTTTTTTGTCATAAGTTATCTGAAAAAACTCAATTAAAATCCTCTTCAAACGAAATTAATTTTATCTCAGATGAGGAGCTCGAACAAAATGAAAATATTGATGAAAATATTTATATTTTGGCGACAGCAGCATATTACAGAAACAAAATTTGTTTCAGAATGGCAGATAAAACCATAGATGCAATAGTATTCTTAAGAAACTATTTAAAATAAACACTAATTTTTACTAAGGTACAGTTTCTTACCAGTATGTAAAATATAGCTATAATTTGTTTAAATTTTTTTGCAAATATCATAATGGTGTAGCATAGTCGAATACGCCATTGAAAGTGATTTAAAAAATTGGTATTATTACAAAACGCGGAAAAGCTTGGAGATAATTTTTTATTTTTTTATCCAAAAAACGCAAATATTTTTTTTTTTATAAATAAAATCAACCTGGGTCGAATCTATATTTAATCTATATTTATATTTGCGGTAACGGGAAAGAATCCGCTGTTTTACAATAAAAAAAAGCAATACAAATTTGAGAAAATTTTTACTTTAAAACATCGTTTTTGTGTGTGAGTAAATAACACAAAATTTCCCATCGCTTGGTGCTATGGCCAAAATTTGGTTATTGCCCTAATGTACAATTGTACATACTTTAGTGCTATTTTGTACATACTTTAGTGCTATTTTTTCTTACATAATGTACATACTCATGCATGTATTTCATTGCAAATAAATTTGATTTATTTATGAATTATATATATATATATTTTTATTTTTTTTTGTATAATATATTCATATTTATGCTATTTAGTGTGTAATAAAAATGAATTGCTAAATAAACAAATTACTTTTAATTTCTCGATTGGCATCTCTACTTGGAGTGATAGTCATGTTCAATTAAGAATTTGAGGTAGTTTATTATCCTCTTTGACATGATGATAATTATATATTGCTTAATAAACGTACTTACCCTATTTTAGGATAGTGGTAGGTTATAGTAGGGTATTCAATCGATTAACCGTTAATCGGTTGACCGATTTTGTATAGCCTTATATACATCGTTGCAATGTACTTTGAAATATCTATCATTATATATCCATATTGTCTATATTTATGACTTAGTAATCGAGATATAGATAAAAAAAAATAGGCCAAAAATAGAGGTTGTCTCGGATTTTTGCGCATATCTCCGTTATTTATGGACGGATTTTGCTGATTTTAAATAGGAAACTTTCCGAAAGCATGTCTGACAGAATTATTGAGGATTTGGATCCCGAAGGTATCCGGGGTCTTCAGAAAATTGATTTCAATAGACAGACGGACAGACAGACAGACGGACATGACTAAATCAACAAGGATTCAGAATATATATACTTTAGAGGGTCGAAAAACTATATTGTGGAAATTACAAACGGAATGACAAATTTATGTATACCCTTCTCACGAAGGTGAAGGGTATAATAAACCGATTAATTTGTGTCGATTAACCGAAATTTGTTTTTTTTTTGTATTTTATATAGAAATATAGTTTTAAACACTCAGATTTTACTTATTTACTCAGCAATAGTTTTTGGAAGTATAGTTCAAAAACTGAAACTAAGGAATTTGGAAATGACCTTTTTTCTAGAATGTTCCATGATGAATTTTGTCCTAATGAGTCGGAGGAAGACATGATAATAGAGGCAACTGAAGACATTATTGAAACGAGTCTTTTATCAAAACTTAGCGAAACTATTAAAATTATTAAAAATCTAACAAATCCAAAAAGGACTCCAATGGTATAATGCAGGATTTAATAAGCTTAAAAAAATTAACAAAGAACTGAGAAATTGGATAGTCTTTCTCATCCATTACTTTCGATTTCTACAACATCTACAAACAATGAGATTTTTTTTCAAGTCAAGTTTTATAAAAACTAAAGAAAAATCGTTTAAAAGGAAACCTTTTATATTATATTCTTTTTTTAAAAGATTATTTCAGAAGATATCAATAAAATCCTAAAAAACTCACTTGTGTATATCAAAGGAATCTCAAATACCATATTTTTTGCTATTATTTATTTTTTTGTTGAAATGCTTAAATAAGTACACACAATTCGTGGTTTTATTTTTAATTTAAAATTAAAATATAAATTATTAGGTTAATCGAATAATTTAAAATTAACCGATTAAATCTAAACCCCGATTAATTATTCGCTCGATTAACCGATTAAACCAAAAACCCGATTAATTGAATACCCTAAGATCTGCATTTGTGCAGATCTTTGTAAAGCCCAAAATATTAGTCTAACACCAATCTTAAGGTGTACCGATCAACTCAGAAAGTGATTGTCTAACTTGTCTTGTTAAACATATGAAATATCGATATTTAACAAATGATGTGAAAACAGGTAAATTTATAATATTGCTCGTTCTGCGTTGTCTGTTTAAACATTCTATCTTGTAATTACTTAGCTATGTTTTGATACTATTTCTTATTTATCGCTATTCGAAATATCATTATATTCTCTAATATGTTGTACTAAATCTGAAAAGACTTTCTGATAGTAGATCTAACTATGGCAAAGTTTCAATGCTTTGTTTATTTATTTATATAAAAAAATATAACTTTAAGTAGTATTGTGAACTTTGAAAAGTCTAAACTATAACTACGAGTAACAAACTGTATTATAAATTTTACATCCTTTAGTACTCTTAACAAAATTCCTATATATATATATATGTATATATAATTTTCACTCAATTTTCAGCACAGAATTTTCACTTCATAATATGTTCACAATAATCAAAACAAAATAAATAAAAAAAACTTTGTTAAAATTTGACTTTTTTTTTTTGTGAAACAAAACCTTTGACCAATACACCAATGACATGTTTATAAACAGACACAAACAACAAATAAAAAATAAAGTTTTTTAGCATGAAATAAAAATAAAAAATAAAAAATGAAATAATAGTAGCCAAAGCTACTTGCAAACGACAACAACAATGCCAATAAAAGCAATAACAACAAAAACAACCACATGGCGCCATATGTATGAAGAAGCACAACAAATAAGTTTGTAACTCTTAACAAAAATAAACTGAAAATCAAATATTCACATAATAACCAAACAAACACACATCCATACACCCATACTCATACATACATACACACATATTAACTGACATATATAGACAAGCATACATACACCCATACTCATACATTTAAATGAAAATTTAACAAAATAAAGAAATGAAAAACATAAACAAAAAAAAAATGAAATTCATAAAAAATATATATAAACACATGAGTACGTGCATGAATGTGTGTATGTGAATCTGTATTTGTATACACATACAATTTGATTTCATTTTAAATGAAATTGTATAAATGTAGCTGTGAGAGTGTAGACTAGTAGCGTTTTTATACGAACATTGAACATACAATGTATTTATACGGTTTGCAACAAATACGAACAGGCAGCAGTACCCAAATGGAATATTGTTGCATAAATGTATGTTATATGTAGTATGAGAATGAATACATGTGTATTAGACTAGTCCAAGAATATTTTCTGTGGTCTCTGTTCCATTGTAGAAGTGTGTACATAAGTAGACCAAAAATTTTAGTAATACGATCATATTTAGCAACACAGTAACTTTCATAAAAATTTCCTTTTTCAACAAACGATATCTCAAAAAATTATCTTCCATTTTGTTAAGATTTTCTTCATCATAAGCCATTGTATGATTAACAACATATACAATATTCTGGGTGGGATCATGAAAGGATCGCGAGGTAATAAACATTTAGTAAAAATGTCCTAATATTTCGAAAAATTTTACAAAAACTTTTCAAATGCTTTTAAGTATATCTTTGTAATTAGTAATTTCTATCACTTCTGGCCACATATGGATTCCGAGCCAAAATAATTGCTCATCTTTTGATGCCTAGAACGAATCAAGCCAATTTCGGATACTCTGTTCTAAGTTGAAGCGTATCCAAGAGAGAACGTTCTTCGTTGATCGAAACAAATAGTATTCGGACGGGGCAAGGTCTGGACTATAAGGCCGGTGAGGCAAAACTTCCCAACCACTTCATTCTAAATAGTTTTTAACAGGTATTACAAATTAATCTGCTGACATATGGAGTGTTAAGTCTCCTGGCATGCACACCAATCAAGAAGTACCCAATAAGCACTGATATCAAAGCTCGCAGCATAGCCCGATTAGGGACATTGACCTGTGATGGTCAAAAACGGGCCATGTGAGCCTCGATATTGAGCAATTTGTTAGATTAGTCCATCTGAGCTGAGCGGACTCAAATAAGTTACGCTGTATGAGTGATTTACAGCAGAATAGCGTTAAACCGACCATGAGATCTATCACATCAACTTGTAGTCGTGAGCCTCTTTTGGCCAGATCATCCGCAATAACATTGCCAGGTACACCAGAGTGACCCGGCACCCAGAATAACTCCAGGTTAGAATGTCTCGCCATCTCGTTAAGAGCTGCCCGGCATTCATGTACCAATCTGGATGTTGAGTAGACACCAGATATGGATTTGATAGCAGGCTTACTGTCAGTCCAGATTCGGATATTCACACCAAATAGCCTATAGTACTTCATCCAGTGTACCGCCCTTTTGATCGCTGAAATTTCAGCTTGAATTAGAAGCGACCACCCACCCTAGCCGCAGACTTTGAGCAATCTGTATAAATGACAAACGTGTACCTAGAAGAAAGTACCTCGTCCACCAACGATATAGAGAAGCGTCTATCGATAGAGGGTAAGAGTGCAGTAGTCAATATTAGCAGGAAGATAAGGTACACTTCCCAAAATGGACGCATAGCCGGTACCAGACCTCCATGCTCAGTACTTAGTCTGACCGCCGAATTTATGGCCAATTGTTTGGCCATGAGATCAGCCGGTAGCCAGTGCATCATAACGAACAGAGCACGAGATGGAGTGCTCTGTTGCGCACCCGTAATCATTAGTGCAGAGATCTGCAGGATTCTTTCAATCATCCTTAGAGCAGGATTCTCTCAATCATCCCTAGATCCTTCCACCATACTAGTGCTCCATACATTAGTATGGGCTTTACCACCATATCAAACCGCCATTTCGCATTCCTAAGGCTTATTCCCCAGGTTTTTCCAATGGCCCTTCTACAGGCATAAATAGCGATAGCCGCCTTGGACGCTCTCGCATGGATACTCTGGCTCTAGGATAGCTTAGAATCTAGAATAATTCCTAGATACTTAGCACTATCCGAGAGTTTAAGTTCCACTCCGTTAAGGCATGGTAGTGGGAACGAGGGGATTTTGTACCTTCTTGAAAAAAGTACAAGCTCCGTTTTCCCAGGACTCACACCAAGTCCACTAGCAGTGCTCCACTGGCTTAGTGTACTAAGTGAAGTTTGTAGTCATAGTGATAATGTTTCAAGATGTTTCCCAGAAACGGCTTCAGCAACATCATCAGCATATGCAACAGTTTTGCACATCATGGAGTCTAGTTTCATGAGTAGTATATTAATGGCAAGATTCCACAAGAGTTGCGATAGAACCTCTCCCTATGGAGTGCCTCGGTTCGGTAATCTAAAAATAGTAGCAGTCCCCATAGAAGAAATGATGATTTTATTGGTCAGAAGTCTACCTATGAAGCAGATAATAGACTGATCTATATCCAGGCCGCCTAGAGCTGAAAGAATCGTCTATCTCTTCACATTGTTAAAGGCCCCTTCAGTATCCAAGAAAGCCATAATGTATCCATTTTTCTTCCCAAGTAATGATTAGGTGCAAAAATTATTTTCTTTTATAGCGTTCAAACATCATTTTAGATATTCAAAAAAGCGTGTATACCAAATATTATAGAAATCAGATGAGAAAGTTTTCAACCATAGAATAAAAGCATAAAACGGAAGGAGAGAGCAATAATATGGAAAACATTACTCTCTTTTCACACATACGGGTAATACAATAACAAAATCCATGCAATACATTCTTATGAATTAGGTTACCTATCTAGTTGTCATCTATGGTTTCAAAAATTAGTTTTTTATTGAAATTATTCGTTTTGAGAATTTTGTCTGATTCTAAAAATTATACATTAACACGTTCCTGTCCTAAGCAAGGAGTCAATTGACCCTTATTGACTACAATGAGACTGTCTAATAGCTCAATTTGTATAAAACCAGTTTGAACGAATTATCACACAACACGTTTAAAGCGACTACACTCCAGATTACTTAGAGACATTTATGTGACAATTGTCTTCATGCTAGATTACCTGGGATGTATAAAGTAACCAATTATCTTATCTCTGCACTACAAAGAGCACATACGTGTCAAATGACCAAAATATATAAATTGGAGTCAGCCAAGTGATAAGACATTTGTGACGATTACTGTCTATAAGGGATACATTGACTACATGCTTAACTGCTGGGAGCCTTGCGAAAACCATGATTTCAATCATTCTGCAAATGTTGGACCAGTCTAATGCATACGAAGTATGCAAGTATGAGTACATATCTGTATTTTTCATTTGTAGGTTATAGAGATAATCTAAAAAATAGAGCTCCAATAGTTC
The DNA here is from genome assembly GCA_942486065.2 of Calliphora vomitoria. Lineage (NCBI taxonomy): Eukaryota > Metazoa > Arthropoda > Insecta > Diptera > Calliphoridae > Calliphora > Calliphora vomitoria. The sequence goes on from OW818030.2 coordinate 1,452,991, forward strand.
TGTATTATTTAATTTTTGTTTTTATTTTATTTTACAGTGTTATTGACATAAACATGTAACATGTAGTAAATAGTTTCGTTTATTTAAATTTTTATTACAGCATTTTATATTTTTTGATAAGTTTTATTTTTGTTCTATGTAGTTTAATTTGAAATTTCATTGTTACTGCTGGCCATAAGGGAGGTTTACCACGTTGGATGAACGAGATTAATTAAGATAGACTGTCATTTAAGATGTGTTTGTACAGTTTTAAATTAAACTTTTTACATTAAAATACTATTATGTATGTGTATTTTTTCTGTGCGTTTTTTTTTCTTATTTTGTTGGTTACTTGCATTTACAATGGCACAAAAACTGTGCCAGGGAAATGGCTTTAAAAAAAATATACATAAAATGAGATTTTAATATCCGCTGTTTCGTTTTTATTACTTGAAATTCGTCAACACAGTTGCCCAGGGTAGTATATTTGTTGTACATATTTATTATTTCATAAATATTTATTTGGAAACTTGAAACCATTTCTTTTTTAAATTATTTAAATTTTTTTTTATAAACAATATACGTGTTTAAGCAATCATGTTTTGTAAATTATGTTTGTATAGATAAATAATTTAAATTCTCTTTAATAAATAATGCAACATTTTATATTGAAATAATTACATTTTAGTTTGAGTTTCCTACCTTAGAAAAACATTTCCAAAAACTAGTTTAAGCAGAATCTAAAAACTATAATTTTTAGTATTTTCCACCTGCAAAACCCACAAAAAAAAAAAAGAAAAGTACAACTGATAACCAATAATAAATAACTGTAAAGTTTAGACAGAAACCAACAGAAAAAAACTTATAAATTGATATGTTCAGGTGAAGGTTAACTGCAAATGATAGCCAGTGGTAACAACTAAAACTAGAGAGAGAAAAAAATTTATATTTACATTACCAAAAAAAAAAAAAAAGCAAACCAAAAAATAAAATCCAAAAACTAGAGACAAAATGCTGGTAGCAAAGGAAAACGGAGATTTAGAAAACAACTAAACTAACATTTCTTTTATGCAGAAAATGTTGCAAAACAAACTGATAAACTTTATCTAAATATTGTTTTAAAAAGGCTGTCTATTTTCTGTATTCTCTACTCTATACAGGCCATAGAGAGCTTGCGATATTCTAAGTTTCTTATTTTTTATTCAAAAAGGACTATATTGGTCCTTTTAACAGTTATTTTTTGTTAAATGGCAACAAAATGGTGGAGTTGACCAAATAAAAGGAAAAAATCTATACAAACTAAAAACATTTGCAATCATGAACAGTTTAGTGATTTAAAAAGGATTGAATGTTTTTGTGACAAAGAAAAAAAAAAAAAAGAAATAAACTCTTGTGGTGTATGAATTACAAAATGTATTTTCTAAAATCGTTCCTGCATCTTTTTTTTTGTTTAAATTTTATTCTTTTTCTGTGTAATATTTAACTTTTTTTGTTGTTGTTCTTTGTTCAACAGCAAACATATAAAAACTGTCATCACCAAAAGACCAACTAAACCATTATAAAACTGGAAAAACGAAACGAAAAAGCACTCCTGCACACTGAAAGTAATGAAAACTATAAACACAAATACAACATTTTTCCTTTTCTTCTCTCTTTCCCTCTCTTCGTTTTTGTTGTTGTTTTGTTTCCTCCCAATAAACACATACACATGATACTTTGTTTTGGTAATAACAGCAACGACAACAACAACAACAACAATACCAACCAACCATACCGAAAACAACAACAAACAGTGTTTGTACATATTACAACAAAAACAAAGTTTTATGTGGTTGTAGCAAAATGTAACGAAAGAAAGAAAATTTGTTATTCTAGCCAAAAGAAAAGTTTTAGTTTAATGTGTCTTTTTAATTAGTTGTTGATAAATGTTTAGAATTACAAATTATAAATAAAATAAGGAAGAATACAAAAGCTGTATGTATGTATCTACTTACTAAATTTTCTAAAATAAAATGGAATAAATAAAAAAAAAATACCATAAATTTTATTTTGCGAAAATAAAATCTTTAATAAAATAGCATCAGTGAGTTTTTGGAAGATATTTAAAGCTGTTTTAGAAGGTATGGCATTAGATGAACACATAATAAATATGTTTGTGCCTAATCTTATATAAATTCCACATTAATACATTGAATGACCTAAATCTCGGTCATTAATTAAACGATTTGACAGATTTTCTAAAAGTCTGCCTGACGGAACTATGTATCAATTTTTAGCATGTATTAAAATTTCCGATGTATAATTCATGTTCTTTAGATATGTGAAAAACTTCGGAAAGTTGATTTTAATATGCACTCGAACATCGGCTAATCGTCGTCGCTATCTACAATGATCTAAAAAGTGGGGTAGCTAATAAACATTGTTGAAATTAGTAACGGAATGACGAGCTTGTATAAACCATTACTACTCATGGTTACGGATATAAAAAGAATTACCAAATATTATTCAAAGAAACGATATTAAAATTATTTAGGGATGTTTCAAAATATTTTGTCATTGTTTTTAAAACACCACTTACCTGGGTGATTAGGCTGGGTGGTTTAACTTTACAAAGTGGGGCCCATCACAAATAAATATTTATCTTCTATGCTACTGCTCTGAGATCAAAATTATACATCTATACATAAGCTTCCAGAAAGTGTAAATTGTATGCCACCGTGTACAAATATGGACAAATTTCAATGAATTTTACTTAAAAACTTTTTTCCTAAAAATTTTGAAAAGATTTCCTTGTGATCTTGCCTAAGCAGTCAGCAAAAATTTTACTTGCAAAATAGGCTGAAAAATAATGGGAACGAAATAATGGGAACATTTGTCTTAATAATAAGTAACAGAGCTAAATTCGGCTGTGCCGAATCTTATATACCCTTCACCTAAGTATACATATTTACGTATATTGCCTTTACCCATGCAAAACTCTTCATATAGCAACAACAACAAGAAAAAATCATAATATTATATCAGATGCAATTGCAAATCATCCGATATTCATATTCATACGTTGAGTGCTCACTGATAACTAACCAAATAAACACAACAATTATTTTGCACAATTGTATGTTGAAAAAATAACAACAAATAAACGAAATTATGCATGCGTGTGTTTGATTTATAATTCTTATTCGTTTCATCTCATTCCACATTGTAGAATAGAGGTGCGCAAAAGTAAATTATCTCACCAACATATTCAATTCTTGATTTTGTTCAGTGCAGCTACAAACAAATACAAAAACTGAAAAAATAAAGAAAAAGTCATACACCCGTACTCATGCGCTTTTGTAGTTGTCTCGTTGAGTGGACAACGACTACTAAATTGTAAGAGCATAAGAATACGTGTGATTTGATTTTGCAATTGTGCTATGGGTTTTTGTTGGGTGTGTGTGGTGTTTACGTATGATAGAGTTGCTCATATGAAAACTCATTATAAACAACTATCTCTTTATATATACCCTTGCCTCTCATGGTGAAGGATATTAAAACAAAAACGAAATACGCCAAACAATTACCAACACACATCCACACATACGCTTTGTTGCTTTTTTGTCACAGCATGCAACAAATTGTCTTTTTTTATGAAATTTTCAGAGGTTGTCTCGGATTTTTGCTCATATCTCCGTTATTTATGGACGTTATTGAAGATTTGGATCCCGATGATAACTGGAGTCTTCAGAAAATTGATTTCAACAGACAGACGGCAATTGAAAATGGTCAAAATCGGTCAGGTGGAACCAGAGTTTTATGGTTTTAAATGTTCAAATATGGAATTCTAGTTTGTACCTTTTTTTTGCAAATATCTTCGGTAACAGTTGTCCAAAATTGTTTTTAAAATATATCGTCTTATTTCTAATAAAATTTCAAAATAACATGTAAAATGTTTTTTCAAAAAAATGTTGTCGTATAAAAAAATCTCTAAATTTTAATTTTTAAGCTTACATTTTGTATGACCTTTCAAATCCCATAACAAAAACGCTTAAAAACCAAAAATTATCCATTACTATTTTAAGAGTTTTATTAAAAAACTATTTGACCGGGGCAGCTTCGTTCGGTAGCTACTTACTAATGTTAGTTCTTCAAGTTTCCCCAAAAAATTTCTCTTATTAAGAGAAATGAGAATTGCATATATCGCTCATTTGCTGCAACAACGTCATAATTCAAAACAAGTCGTTTCGAGAAAGACGGCTTTGAAAGTTATATTTTACTATTTCTTAAATAAATTTTCAACAAATCATGAGATTTCAGAAATAAAACCTGATTTAAATAGTAGATGTTAATATCCTTCTAATCTGTATTTAACCAAATTTGTTCTTGTCAAATATACGAGAAAACGTGAATCTTGAAAATTTCGAATCGAATAAAAAAAATCAGCCAAATCGCTCCAGCTGTTCTCACGTGATGCCATTACATACATGGATAATTTGATTTTTATATATATAGATAAAAAACCGAAATTACTCACCCTTTATACAAAGATTAATTGTCCTTTGCACTTCTTTATATTTCTGGAATTTTTTTCTAACTATGTATATACAAAATCTGAATAGCAGCACCATTATTTTTGTTAAAAAAAAGAAATGTACACAATGTATGTCAAAATCCATATAAAAAGACATCAATGAAATTATTGTGAAAATTTTTAAAAAAATCACACAGAAATGTATGAACATATTGCAACAAGTTTTTCACATACAAACAATTAAAACTTGTAAAATACACAAAACAAAAGGAAATTATTTTATTGCATTTGTTCACCAATTTGTAAGCTGTAGGGAAACAAACTAAATGCAGCTGCATTCAAATATTTATTGCTGGGATAGTACAATGTCCACGTTTACATGAACCAATTTGATCAAATTGAAATTTTGGGTGAAATATAGTAAGTTTATAGAAATTCAAATCACTAATTTACATAGAAAAATTCTAATAAATTTTGTCATAAAGTTAAAGAAATCATTTCTCTACATTGTATATGGATTATTCTGCATTGATATAAACAAAAATATTAGATGCAACGTGAATATCTTAAAATTATTTAAAGCATTTGGCTTCAATCTAATATTTATAGCCCCTAAGAAAGTTATCTTTAAACTGAGAAAATATTTAAAAGATAAGTTCCATTTTAATCTTAAGTCATTACACTCACCACTATTTTATTTACTACAAGTTTTTATACGTTTTTAATGTTAAATTCATGCAACTAGTAGTTGTTGTTAGGCATAAAGTAAATATTATAATGTCAATGCAAAGTTGAAGTAACAGCGGTAGCAACATACATAAAGCAAAAATACCAGGCAACACCATATGCACATGTCACTAAACATGGTGTCAGACTTGTTTTTTTTAATATTTCATACACGAGTATCTAAATGTATATTATATATGTATATGTATGTATCTATGTATATGCAAACTACAATGTTGTCTGTTATTATTCAATACACACACTCTCTCCTATTCAAATGTATTTATATTTTAATGTATGTGTTTATATGTATGTGTGCATAATGCTTAAATGTTAGATAGTCCTCTATCATCTCTATCATCATTCTAAACATAAATTCCAGTATACACTAAACATAAGAGTATATGTGTGTTTAACGGAAACGGAAACTTTATGATTTGTTAACAGTATGAAAAAAAAATATATTCTATAAAATATACTTACATATACAATATATTCTAAAATGATTTTTACTGTTTTTTCTACTCCATGAACAAGGGAAAAATATTGCATGTAAATGCATGCTGTAGACATGACATAATACAGAACCGCAAAAAAAAAAAAAATAAAAAAAAAAAACTGACATGAACAGAAATGTTCACTACTAATGGAGCCAGAGTTTAGAGACTCAATATCAAAACTTATGTAAATATGTAAAATGGACATAAGGGTAATAACTATAAATAGATAAAAACAAATAGACACAGAATTCACAACAGCTTGCAAATTGAATTTAATATTGCTTAAAAACAAAACATTAATACGAGAACTCACTGAAAGAGAAAACTTATGGAGATTTGTTTAAATATAGATGTCTTGTTAAGTACGTAAATTTAAACTATATATTTACTTTAAAACTGCTATACATAAATTGTATTTTGAGAACGCTAAATTGAACTACTTGACTTACTTATTGCTGCTATGTTCTTTGATTTAAAAGCGAAAATTAACCATTTTAAATTTCAAATAATATTTTAACCGTTTCCTAACCAGTTAAATTCGCATTGTTATCTATTTCATCCCCCAACAATACATTTCAATGAATTTATTTAAAACTAACTTAAAACTTAACTAAAACAAGTAATCGATGTCGATACAATAGTGGCTGTGGTACTAATTGCAATCAAACTGTTAATTTTCATTTGATTAGAAAAAATAAAGATAATTTTTATCTAGTTTTCTCATTGTTCAAAATTTATGTCCCAAATTTCACGATAATGAATCAGACAGTTCACAATTGACAGAATTATAAAATTTGCCTTCTATGTGTATATCAAAGACAATTTTATTAATACTAAGAATTTTTTTATTATTCTTTTAAAATTTCAATAATTTCTTTTCGTGAGTAATATTCGGACGTTGGCCTTATAAACTGATCGCTATGAAATTAGATAACGTGATTTATTGCATAATTTTTTAAAATTTTTATCTTTCATTTTGAAACATTTGTACAATATAAATTTATTCAGCGTATTGGCCATTGTTATCTATGATGTTTTCCAGTCCTTCTGACAACATACGACGCTTACGTGCCAAAAGAACTTCCCATCTTTTGAGGCCAAGAACGAATCAAGCCAATATCGGATACTCTGTTACAAAGTGAAGTGTATCCCAGATAGAGCGTTCTGCATCGATCGAAACAAATAGTAGCCTGACGGGGCACGGTCTGCACTATAAGGCGAGTGAGGCAAAACTTTCCAACCACTTTCTTCTAAATACTTTTTAACAGGTATTGCAACATGTGGCCGATTGTTGCTATGATGGAATATTACTGTTTCATGTCTATTCGCGTATTCTGTGCGTTTTTCGGAACAATGCTCCCTTCAAACGAATCAGTTGTGTTCGGTACAGGCTCCCTGTGACGGTCTGGTCAGATTTCAGCAGCTCATAATAGATAGGACCCTATTGCTTCCACCAAATACAGAGAGAAATTACCTTAGCACCAAGGATATTTGGCCTTAGTGTCGATTCGGCAGGTTGGCAGGGCTTCACATACGATCTCTTAGAACTGTTATTGCAAGTAATGATTCTTTCGGCTTCAATTTCAATTTCCCAGCATTTGGATGAATCCTGCTGCTTTTTCAAGCACTTGTTTGGATTTTTCAATAATTTTCATGGAGTAATGCCTCCAATTCTTGGTCTTCAAACTGGCCTGGGCGATTTTTGTCTTCCGTGTCAAAATCAGCACTTCTGAACCGCACAAACCATCTATCGGAAGTAAAACCCGATAAGCTTTGTTGAGCAATATGTGTGCTTTAACGGACATTTTTATACCCTACACCACCATAGTGGGAGGGGATAATGGATTTGTGCAGATGTTTGTAACGCCCAAAAATGTTAGTCTTACACCCACCTTAAAGTATACGGATCGACTCAGAATCACTTTCTGAGTCGATTAAACGATGTCCGTCCGTCCGTGTGGCTGGCTGGCTGTCCCTGTAAAGCTTGTGCGCAGAGTACAAGTCGCAATTTTAAAGATATTTCGATAAAATTTGGTACATATAATTTTTTCTGCCCAAGGACCAAGCCTATTGAAACTGGTTGAAATAGGTTCATTATTTCACCTAGCCTCCATACAAATGTCCCCCCGAAATTGGACTTTATCGGTCATAAATATTTAATTTATATAGGTATCTACACAAGTTTTTCTCAAAATAAGTTTTATATATACGGAATTCATGTCACCAAATTTTATTATGATCGGTCCATAATTAGTCATAGCTCCCATATAAGGCCTGCTTCCGATAGTCACTTTAACGAGCATAAATCTACTAAAAATTTTGGTATACACATAAAATGCAACATAAGTAACTTCCATATAGACATTAATTACACAACCTAATTTCATGGTGATCGGTCCATAATTGGTCATAGCTCCCATATAAGGCCCACTTCCGAAAATCGCTCACGAACATAAAATTTTGAAATTTTGAAAGAAAATGTTTTTGCTCATTTACTTAGTGTAGGGTATTATATGGTCGGGCTTGACCGATCATACTTTCTTACTTGTTTCTAATTAACGAAGTAAAGCAAAACTTCGCGCATATGACGCTTAAATTCGAAATTTTCTGAGTGAAAAAACCTTGTTGTTTAACTTTGTTTCAACAACTTAGTGAGAATAAACTACAGATATGTACCCTTCAAAATGACATATGAGTTAATAAAGACAAAAATTGCGTTCAAAAGATTCTCCATCTATTGTAAATCCCGCATTTTTAAGTCATATGTATTCTATGTGAAGCTTATTTGTTTCGAATTTTCTGTGGATACTAGTGTATTCAATCGATTAACCGTTAATCGGATAACCGATTAATTTTGGTCGGTTAACTGTTCGAATAATTTAAAACTGCCGATTTTTAAAGATCAAATAAACCGATTAATTTGTATCGATTAACCGATTAATCGACATTTCTTTTTTTTACACTTTTTTGTATTTATTTTCCGTTTTAATTCAAAGAAAAATTACATATTTTGTTCATTACATCCAATAACATCCATTTAGTGAGTATAACAACTGATAAATTAAATTTACATGTATTTAAATTACATTTGTTTTTACACAATTTCAGACGAAATTAAGAGACATTACTAAAACGAGTCTTTTATCAGAACTTAACGAAACTATTAAAATTATTCAAAGTATAAAAAAATCCAAAAGAACTCCAATGGTATAAAAAAACATCTACAATCAGCGAAACAGTTTTTTCCAAGCCAATATTATATTTTGGTTGAATTGTTATGTGTTGTTCTTTTTATTAATAAAAACTTAAATAAGTGGTTTTAATTTCAATTTAAAATTAAAGTTAATCGATTAATTATTTGATTAATTATTTGCTCGTTTAGCCGATTAAACCAGAAACCCGATTAATTGAATACCCTAGTGGATACCAACATTGTTAAGAGATTTGTGATTGTTAAAGTGATTTTTGGAAGTGGGGCTTATATGGATTTCTTTTTATATAAACTTATTTGAACGTTTTTGGATACCTGTGCACATCCAATATTTATGACAAACAAATCATATTTCGGGAGGAAATATATATGGGGACAAGGTGAAATAATAAACCGATTTAAAACAGTTTCAATAAGCTTCGTCCCTGGACCAAAAATATTACTACCTGTACTTTACACATAAGGTTTACATGAACAGCCAGCCAGATGAACGGATGGAAGCACGGACGGGTATCATTAAGTCCATTAGTATACTTTTAGTTGGTGGTGCACTTATATTTTTGGGCGTTACAAAGATCAGCACTAATGTATTATAACCTCCCCACTAATAATCTCAATTACGGAATACAAAACTTATGTTTATATAACGGCTATTTTAGCGGTAGTCGATCTAAAAGGGTATTTTAAGGATAACAGTAGTTTTTTTTCTCAAATTCTTACTTTCGTTCCATTTTTATTACCGATGAATTTTCATTATACCCTTCACCTTCGTGAGAAGGGTGTATATAAATTTGTCACTCCACTTGTAATTTCCACAATATAATTTTCCGACCCTATAAAGTATACACATTCTGGATAATTATAGATAGCGGAGTCGATTTAGCCATGTCCGTCTGTCTGTCTGTCTGTTGAAATCAATTTTCTGAAGGACCCAGATATCTTCGAGATCCAAATCTTCAATAATTCTATCAGACATGCTTTCGAGAAATTTCCTATTTAAAATCAGCAAAATCCGTCCATAAATAACGGAGATATGAGCAAAAATCCGAGACAACCTCTATTTTTGATCTATATCTCGATTACTAAGTCATAAATATAGACAATATGGATATCTAATGATAGATATTTCAAATTCCATTGCAATGATATATATAAGGCTATAGTAAGTTGGACCTACAATGGATCAAAATCGGGAAAAATATTTTTTAACCCGAATTTTTTTCTTAAAAACATCTTTTTTCACTAATAAATTAAAAAAAAAAATTTTAAATTAAAAAAAAAAAATTTTTTAAAAAATCAAAAAAACTCTAAAAAAAATTTGGAAAAAAATTTTTTTTAAAAAAATAAGAATTTTTTAAATTTTATTTTAAAGTATAATTTGGTGAAGGGTATATAAGATTCGGCACAGCCGAATATAGCTCTCTTACTTGTTTTATTTTCTGTTCGTAAAGTTGAACGTAGAGACTCATAGTCTAAAGACAGCTTTAAATAACTTTTGAAAAATGGAAAAGATATTTGGACAGAAGTGATGTAGTTTGTTTTATATCGTCATCTTACTTGCACGAAGGAAACAGAATATTTTTGTATGATAGAAACACTTCACTTTATCCTACTAACTCATAGCTCATCCTTTTCATCCAGAAAATCATGTGACAAAATTAAAATTAAAGTTTTTCCGAAAATTCTAAAATTTTTCATATGTAAAATTAATGATTTATTGTAATATACAATTTGTTGAAGTAAATTTAAATCAGTTTTAAATGTAATTATTTCCTACTTTTAAAATTTAACTACAAATATTACTTGCAGGACTAAAAAAAAAACTTATTTTAAATTCCAGCAAAACTTTTATAAAAAGAATCTCAATTAATTTCCATAAAACTGATCCTAATGCTTTTCTAGAAATATTACCAAGTCGAGTGAATACTTTTTCTTTTCGTATAAAAAAGAAGAAAAAAATGTTATATAAAATGCATGATGAAATTTCTAGATACACTTCTGTTAAATAATTTGTAACATATTAAAGTTGTACACATGTGAACTTTTATAAGAAAATAATTTACATATCCTTATTACACTAAAAATACAAAGTTTAATATCAGTATTACTGTACAGTATTTAATATGTACAACTATTAACACAAAACATATGTATTAAGTAAGTATATACACATGTACATACACTCACATGTAATAATCATTACATAAGTATAAGTGTATATGTATGCATACAAATACACATTTACATTCAAAGATACATATATATTTATGTACATAACTTTTTAAACAATATTTCCTGTTTGTCTTTCGTTAGTTAGTTTTTACTCTCATATTTTTATGTTTTAATGTTATACAAAAATACCAACAGCAACAACCATTATTATAACTCTTTCATGCCAACTTTTTTGTCTTCATCTTGTTCTGCTTCTCATTTGTTTTTTGTCTTTTTGTATTTGTGTTGCAGATTTCATTGTGGCACTCAAGGATGTTTCGGTAACGATACCACAAGCTGTAAAACGTGGTAGTAATGCATTGCTAACATGTAATTACGATATGGAAAATGATACTTTATATTCTGTGAAATGGTACAAAGGACGACGTGAATTTTATCGTTATACACCAAAGGAAAATCCGGCAATGAAAGTTTTTCCTAGCCAAAGTGGTCTAAATGTAGAGGTATGTTTTTCCAACTCTTAATTTATATTTCTGAAACAAAATGCCGGTACACTTTTATAGTGCATTGGCATGCCAAACCAAACCGAACCAAACCAAACAAGAACGCACAACTTTCCCGTAAAATAAACCGGTGTAAAAAGTATAATAAATAGATGAAGGGTAAAAAAGAAATGTAACGGAAAAGGAAAACGAAAAATAAAAATTAACCGAAATAATTCATAAATACTGGCACAAAACGAGGACGAGGACGAGGACGAGTACGAGTACGAGAGAGTATGTAAAGTATGTATGTAAAGTTATGAAAACATAACAAGCAAACAACATCAATACAGTTGTTTTAAACAACGCACAACGATTACTTGTAATTAAAGCAACTGTTGTTTAATGAGCAGAGCAACAACATTACAACAACAAAAGAAAAAAAAAACAAATCTCATTAACAATACATTGCACAGTAATGCATTATCGATCGATTACATTTAATAAACAATATACCTACCATAGTTATGAAAAATATTTCCATTTTCTTTTTTTTTATATTTCTTTTTGTAATTTTCTCATTCAATAATTTACAGTGAAATTTGTACAAACAAATAAAATAAAATAACAAAAAAAAGTATACAATAATTTTATAATATACATTCATTTGCAATTCAATTTACAATCCAATAGCATTTTAGCCGTATTTGCAATACCTGTATGGTTAAACAACAGCAAAAAAATAAAACAAATAAGATAAAATACAGATAATATCGCTGTTAATAATCCAATGTTTTTACGATTTTTTTCTTTTTTGTAATTTTTCCATACTTTTCAATGCGTGTTTAATTTGTTTTATTTTATATTTTTTACATTGCAACAGTTATTTGGTTTTAATGACCAACATTTTCAACACCAATTTAAATTTTTTCTCCCTTTGCTACCAATGAATACAAAAATATATAGACAAATGAATGGCGCGTATTAATTAAAGACAAAAATGAAATTTTATTTTTTTAAAGCGGAGATTAAATTACTTAAGCAGAAGTTTATCAAAGAGGTTTGATACTATTAACGTTGTTCATAATTTTTTATTTAATATTTAAGCCTGCTTTATATTAATACTGAATGAAATTATTATAACAAAATTAAACAGATTTCAATAATTATAATAATTACTTGAATTATAATCTGTCAGTATGCCAGAACAAAATCACATGCGGTGTTTTTATATTATATACCTTCATAGTGTGGAGGCTATATTGGATTAGTGCTGATGGTTGTAACACCTACAAATATTAGTCTAAATACCAACTTAAAGTATACCGATCGATTCAGTATCAGAGTAGATCTAAAGATACCCGTTCGTCTGACTGTCCACATGCAGAGAAAAGACGTGATTCGGTATGGTTACGACAACTATACTTTGTTCTTTGTTATATTAATTTAAAAAATTAAACAAAAATAAGATTCATATATACCTATACACAAATAATGACAATCGGTTCATAATTTCTCAAAGCTCCCATATAAGTCCCATTTCCCACATACATTACGTTAGCTTAGTGACGAAAGTATACAAAACGTTAAAATAAGTAAACATATCGACCACTAACCGAAAAGATATCAGTGTTAACAAAAACAATGATTTCATATAAAATTTTAACGAATAATCGGAAAACCGAATAACCGAATAACCGTTTCAACGAATAATTTTATATGAAGTAAGAAAATTTACAAAAATTTGCGCAGTATTAAAAACTATGTCATATGTTAAGTATTTTTCAAGAAAAAATTATATGTATCTACTAAATTTGGACGATTATTCGTAAAACCGATTGAACAGTTATTCGAATATAAAGAATATATGAATATATTATCAAAAATATAGATTTCATATAAATTTTGCTAAATATTCATAAAACCGAATAATCGATTAATCGAATAAAAAAAACACGGTTAACAAACTTTACAGGAGAAGCTTTTTATGTGATTGTTTTAATATTTTAATTGGATGTAAGCAAATAATGACGTGAATTTTATATTAAAATCTCAACATTTTTTGAAAACGATTATCGATATGCATTAAATAACCAAATCGAATATGTTACTAGTTAAGATATTCTCGCTATTCTCGTTCTTATACTGTGGTATGCAATAGAGCTAAGTCCATTTTGTGGTATACAAACATGCTAACTTAATTTATTGTTTGTCAACATTGAAAATTATTATCTCCGTGAAATGGAATTGAATTTAACTTCATTATTAAATACATTATTGGGATAATGCGGATTTTTTTTTTTTAATTTTTAGCATTTATTTTGAAACATTTGTACAATACAAAATTTATTCAAAATATTGGCCATTGTTAGTTATGACCTTTTCTCATCTATCTGGCAACATATGGATTTCGAGCCAAAAGAACTGCCCATCTTTTGAGGCCAAGAATGAATCGGATACTGCACGCAGAAAAAAAATATAGTTGTGCATTGTTACTGTAACCTTTTCAACATTTGTGCATGTTTACTGTAACCATTTCAACATTTTTAACAATATTAGAGTCACAGTAACTATATATATGATTGTGGTAGCAATAATATGGTCAATGTTTATGACAACCACTTATATGATGAATAATTTTATCATAATATGTTGTTGTCAGATTATGATATCCATAAACCGAGAGCAACATAATATGGTAAGTCCTTCATCATATAAATGGTTGTCACAAACATATACATGTTTACTGTAACCATATATATGGTTGATACAATCACGTGAATCGTAAATTAAACATATTATTGTTACCACAATCATATAAATAGTTATTGTGACTATAATATTGTTAAAAATGTTGAAATGGTTACAATAAACATGCACAACTGTTGAAATGGTTACAGTAACAATGCACAACTATATTTTTTTTCTGCGTGTGTGTTCCAAAGTGAAGCGTATCCCAGAGAAAGCGTTCTGCATCAATCCAAACAAATAGTAGTCTGACGGGGCAAAGTCTGGACTATAAGGCGGGTGAGGCAAAACTTCCTAATCACTTTTTCTAACCAGCTATTGCAACATGTGGCCTAGTGTTGTCATGATGGATGTTACGGTTTAATGTCTGGCCGCATACACGCAGAAAAAAAATATAGTTGAACATTGTTACTGTAACCATTTCAAATTTGTGCATGGTTACTGTAACAATTTCAAAATTTTTAACAATATTATAGTCACAGTAACAATATATATGATTGTGGTAACAATAATATGGTTAATTTACGATTCACATGAATATTTCAACCATATATATGGTTACAGTAACCATGTATATGTTTGTGACAACCATTTATATGATGAAGGACTAACCATATTATGATGCTCTCATATCATAATCTGAGAACAACATATTATGATAAAATTATTCATCATATAAATGGTTGTCACAAACATATACATGGTTACTGTAACCATATATATGGTTGAAATATTCATGTGAATCGTAAATTAACCATATTATTGTTACCACAATCATATATATTGTTACTGTGACTATAATATTGTTAAAAAATTTTAAATAGTTACAGTAACCATGCACAAATTTGAAATGGTTACAGTAACAATGTTCAACTATATTTTTTTTCTGCGTGTATTCTCGCAAATGCTCGTTTCAAACGAATCAGTTGCGTTCGGTACAGTTTCCCTGTGATGGTCTGGCCATATTTCAGCTGCTCATAATAGATAGGACACTTTTGCTCCCACCAAATACTGAGTATTACCTCGGCGCCATAGATATTTGGATTTGGTGGCGACTCGGCTATTTGTTTATAGCGTTCAAGCAGCATTTCGGACCTTCAAAATCGTTTTTCAAGGTCACTCAGCTTCAATTCGTATTCTACCCAATTTCCCTGTATTTGGATGAATCCTGCACTTGCACATGTTTTGAAATTGCTGCTTTAGTAGCTCCCAATGATTTTTCAAGATTTTCAGTTTCACAACAATCTTCAATTCTTAGTCTTCAAACTTTTTTGGCTGGCCTGGGCCATCTTTATCCTCAGTTGCAAAATTATCACTTCTGAACCGAACAAACCATCTCTCGCACGTTAAAACCCATGTAACACATTCACCATAGGCTATGGTGAGCACTTCAGCCGCACTTTTTTTCAAATTAAAGAAGTAAAGCAAAACTTCCCGCATATGACACTAAAATTATACTAAAACAAAAAACAACGCACTTCTTCTAAACTATTATTATTTATCATCATAAATCATACCAAATAAGTAATAAAACTGTATTAACGGATTTCAAATATAATTAAAGCAATAGTTTTTGAAAGTTTTTTGTATCTCCTGTATAATGTAAAAAAGGGACGTTTGCACACTAAGCTAACGATAAATCTCTATTAATCTGCCCTTATAACCAACAGAGTATTAGCATCGTGATGGACGACAAACTCGAAAAAAATTATTGAAATTTTAAAAGAAAACTGTTTATGCTCATATACTAAGGGGAAGTTATTATATGGTCTGGCTTGAACGATACGATATGATGATTGTTTTTTGGGATCTAGATATAAAACTACAACTTTTATGGATATGATACCGATCATCTCTTTTGAACTCACATCTAAGAAGATTCTCGTATTTAATTCAGTTAATTCAGCTGTTATTGCAAAAATCTGTGAAAAACAAGATTTTTTTCAGCATTCCTAAATTAAATTAAAAAAATTATCACCTTTCGAAAAGTGTAGTAACCAATTATTCTAAACACCAACTCCTTTTATGATTTATAAGTAAACTTCGAACTGACAAGAATAATTTCTAAACACGTTTCAAATGAAAAATCTATTATTCAGCCAATTGCAGACCTTCCCTACACCCAATTTTCAATCACAACTAAAAATAATAGGAAAAAGAAAAAAGCCACATAAAAATACTCATCTAATTCAAAAAAAAAAAAGAAAGAAAAGTAAAATATATATAGTGGTAAAATGGAAAGAAAAGAAAAAAAGCGAATGAATCAAATATATTATTCATCATTTTTTTTTAATTTTTTTTCTGCCATGAATATAATAATAAAAACCACAGCTAGAAGAAGTAAAAACTGCCAGCATACTAATTTTCATGACTTGCAATTTGCATTTTGTGGAAAATTATAACTCAAAGCATTATTGAAAAACCCAATGTAGTAAAAGAAACAAAAAATTATGTGAATAATTTGTGCCGCTACTTTTACTCCTTCCTACTCCCGCTAGCTGTAGCTGCTGTGCAAGTGTTGTGGGGGGTGGGAGGAATTTCTATTTTTACAATATTTTTCTATTTATCAAAATGAAATGATTTCATGTTTTCTTTTTTCTTGGCATTTTGCAGCGCAATCTTTCTAATCAAAGTCATGTCGTTTTATTAGCCGTACCTCTGAATATATCAGGCAAATTCACTTGTGAAATATCCGTTGAAGCGCCTTCATTTCAAACAGCAATGGTATCCGGTGAAATGGAAGTTGTAGGTGAGTACGATGAGTTCTTATCAAATGATACCATAGCCACATAGTATGTAGGTGTGTGTGGGTGTGCGTGTTTTTATGCTGCCACTGAGTGAGTGAGTGTGAAACCAATAAAAAATTTAGAAAATGTGTTAAACAAAAATGTATGTGGCCTGGGTAAAGTTAAGAACAAAAACTACTAACGGACGAAAGAAGGTTGAACAAAAAACAAATTAATTAGACAAATGAATTTTTGTGGTATTTCTTTGCAAACTTTTTTGTGCCAACCAATACAATTTTTTTCCTTTCGTTTCTTTTTTTTTTTCAATAACCACAATTACCCTGTAAAACATTTACTGCTGCTGCTCATTTTGATTAAACATTATTTCGCCCTTGCTGGTGCAAATTTAACACTACTGCACCTAAACACACGCACTCACAGACAGTGGCTACAACAAAAATGATTAGTTGCTTTTTCTTTTAAACACCCTACAATATAAACGAAGTATTTATTGAATTTGTACTTAACATTATGTAAAAAAAAAAAATATTTAAAAAAAATTTAATTAAAAAATAATAATTTTGTTTTACAGAAATTAATAAGAAGTTATTTTATCATTTTAAGAACAAAATAAATAGCATTTAATTCGACCAACACTTTCCTTACTTTGTATAATTCTGTTGTACATTTTTGTAATCGTTCTCCTTTCTCTTTTTGTTTTTTTTTTTTTATCTCGTTTCAATTCACTTTGACACAGAATTACCCGAAGAGCAGGCTACCGTAACGGGTATACAGCCACGTTATCGTATCGGTGATTTGGTTGACGGCAATTGCTCAATTAAATACTCTAAACCAGCTGCTAATTTGACATGGACTATTAATGGCATAGTGGTAAGTATTAAGCTTCTGCACATCAACATCAACATCTACAGCGACAGCAACAAAACGAAAAGAATATTTTTTTTTTAATACTAGAAATGCTATAGAAAGGCTTATTACACATTTTATGATGGCATTAAAATCAATGAGCAACTTTTTTTTTAATTTCTATTTTTTTTTTTTTTTTTTGTTTCCAACATTCAATCAAATATACTCACATAAAAGTTAAGAGTATTTTGGTGAGCAGAGAAAAAAAAGTGGTCTATTGTAGATTAATGATGATGGCAACTTTTATGCACAAATTAAGTTAAAGTTGAATAAGTATAAAACTTCACAAGAATATTAAAATAGATTTTGAAATTACCTTTATCACTGAACCAAAAATGGGAAGTAGAATTGAAGTAAGCTAGATTAATATACAATTTACCAAATTGTTACTCAAATAAATAGTTTCAGTAGATTTGTTAAATTAAATTTTGAGTAATAGAAGTTTATGAAGCTGTTAATTTAAAAATATTTCATCATATTACAGAGTAGTATTATTTCAAGTATACCCACTGTCAATATTCCCCCTTCTATAGGGACTTGAATCAGCTATGGTCCGAACTGTGTAGAATTTGATACTTAGTGTGATTAATTTCTTAAAACTTTAAATGACTTATGCCGAAATTTATGTTAATATCAATATATATAAATTATTTATTGAAAATAAAACATTTTTCTGACATAATGGTTATATGGGGCGTAGAATCAATTATGGACCGATCCTCACAAATGTTAGTAGAAAGATGTAGGTTGGTATAGTACTTGTTAATGTCCAATTTCAAAATGATATTTATTATTAAAACCCAACAACAACTATTATTACCTTGTATGGAGACTAGGGGCAAATGCTGCCCGATTTTGACATACTTTACAGTATATTTTCAGATTTCAGCATAATAAACACATTTCAGGATTTCAGCATAATAAACCCATTTATAACTCCTCGAACAGTATTCCGGGGGGTAGGTGAGACCATGGTCCGAAGCCGAAAAAAACTTTGTCAGCAAAGAGTATTTCAGCTAAACTAAAATATGTCCTTTTCTTATTTTAACGATTTCTATTCTATTCAAAACCTGTTACTACTTATTGGGAATTTGTTTTATGTCATATTGTCATAATTTTCTAATATGTCGCAATGGTTTACAAATGTTGTTAATGCCTTTCAAGCAAAACATTTCTAAAAACAAGTAAGAAACCTACATTCGGCTGTGTCGAACCTTATATACCCTTCACCAGATTATACTTTAAATTAAAAATTTAAAATATTTTTGGGTAAAAAAATTAATTTTTTTTTTAAATTATTTTTCAAAATTTTAAAAAATTTTTATTTTCAAAATTTAAAAAATAATAATTTTTTTCAAATTTTTTTTTTCGGTTTAAAAAATATTTTTCCCGATTTTGACCCATTGTAGGTTCAAACTACTTTATCCTTATATAGATCGTTGCAATGGACTTTGAAATATCTATCATTTGATATCCATATTGTCTATATTAATGACTTAGTAATCCATATATAGATCAAAAATAGGCCAAAAATCTAGGTTGGCCCGGTTTTTCCTTATATCTCAGCCATTTGTGGGCAGATTTTCTCGATTTTAAGTATCAACCGAGCCGGAAGAATTGATGTATGAATAAAGTTTGTAGGTCACTTGGGGTCTTCAGAAAATTGATTTCAACAGACAGACAGACAGACAGACAGACGGACAAACGGACATGGCTTAATCGACTCCGGTGTCTATAAGGATCCAGGATATATATAGCTTGTAGGGTCGCAAAATTATATTGTGGAAATTACAAACGGAATGACAAACTTATATATACTATTCTCACGAATGTGAAGGGTATAATACTAAGTACTACTCTGTATTTTATGTTTATTGTGGTGTGTTGAAATAAGAGTAATTTTTGTCCTTTTTATAACCTACACCACCATGGGGAGGGTATATTGGATTTGTGCAGATGTTTGTAACGCCCAAAAATATCCGATCGACTTAAAGTATACCGATCGACGCAGAATCACTTTCTGAGTCGATTAAACGATGGGTGGCTGTCTATGTAAACCTTGTGCGCAGAGTACAGGTTGCAATATTGAAGATATTTAGATAAAATTTGGTACATATCATTTCTTCTGCCTAAGGACCAAGCCTGTTGAAACTGGCTGAAATCGGTTCATTACTTCACCTAGCCCCCATACAAATGTCCTACCGAAATTGGACTTTAACGGTCATAAATGTTTAATTTATATATATATCTACGCAAGTTTTTCTCCAAATAAGTTTTATATATACGGAATTCACGTCACCAAATTTTATTATGATCGGTCCATAATTAGTTATAGCTCCCATATAAAGCCTGCTTCCGATAAGCACTTTAACGAGCATAAATCTCCTAAAAATGTTGGTATTGACATACAAATCAACATAAATAATTTCCATATAGACATTAATCACATCACCTAATTTCATGGCGATCGGTCCATAATTGGTCATAGCTCCCATATAAGATCCACTTCCGAAAATCGCTCACGAATATAAATTATTGAAATTTTTAAAGAAAATGTTTTTGCTCATTTACTAAGTGTAGGGTATTATATGGTCGGTCTTGACCGACCATAATTTCTTGCTTGTTTTTTTTTTTTTTTTTTTTTTTGATTTTAGATTTTAGATTTTTCATATTGTCCCTTTTCCTCTAGTACCCCTTATTAAGTAATTTTAGAGTTTTCATTTAAAAATGGATGTTTGGTGGGAAATAAGAGTGACCTCTTATTGTGATTCTATGAGTGATTTTAGATTTTTCATATAAAAGTCGATATTTGGTGGGAAACATGAGTGATCACAGATTATTTCATCTAGGACCTCTTATTAAAGATATATGAGTGATTTTAGAAAAGGACAGATTATTGTCCTTTTTCCGCTAGCACCTCTTATTGTGGTTCTATGTTTCATTTTAGATTTTTCATATAAAATTCGGTATTTGGTGGGAAATATGAATGATCACAGATTATTGCCCTTTTCCCGCTAGGACCTCTTATTGTGATTCTACAAATGATATTTGATTTTTTATATAAAATTCGATATTTGGTGGGAAATATGAGTGATCACAGATTATTATCCCTTTTTAAACCAGGACCTCTTATTAAAGATCTATGAGTGATTTTAGATTTTTCAAATAAAAGTCGATATTTGGTGGGAATTAAGAGTGTTTACAGATTATTGTCCTTTTTCATCTAGGACCTCTTATTAACGATCAATGAGTGATTTTTGAAATGCCAACTAGCTGATACTAGCGCCGAATGCCTAAGAGCTTTATAAGCCAAGCCGCCAAGTCGTTAAATTCCTTGAGTCAAATATTTTTAATTTTAGCATATTTTACGATATTTTACTTGTGACAAATTATTACCCTCTTGGCAAAATTTTCGCTGAGTATTTGTTGGCTAATAATATTAGTTGATTTGTGTTAATTGTTTTTGATTTAAACATTTTTT
Organism: Calliphora vomitoria; assembly: GCA_942486065.2. Classification (NCBI taxonomy): domain Eukaryota; kingdom Metazoa; phylum Arthropoda; class Insecta; order Diptera; family Calliphoridae; genus Calliphora; species Calliphora vomitoria. The sequence continues at coordinate 1,474,456 of OW818030.2, forward strand.
TCGTTAAAAATCTACAACATTTTTCGTTGCTTTTATTTAGGAGATTCTCAGCAATGTTAGTAATTGTAAATAAAAACAAGTAAGAAAGTATGGTCGGTCAAGCCCGACCAGATAATACCCTACACTAAGTAAATGAGCAAAATCATTTTTCTTTCAAAATTTCAATAATTTATGTTCGTGAGCGATTTTCGGAAGTGGGCCTTATATAAGAGCTATGACAAATTATGGACCGATCACCACGAAATTTGGTCACGTGATTAATGTTTATATGAAAGTTATTTATGTTGAATTTTATGTGTATACCAACATTTGTAGGAGATTTATGCTCGTTAAAGTGATTATCGGAAGCAGGCCTTATATGGGAGCTATGACTAAATATGGACCGATCATAATAAAATTTGGTGACATGAATTCCCTATATATAAAACTTATTTGGACAAAAACTTGTGTAGATACCTATATAAATTAAACATTTGTGACGGATAAAATCCACTTTCGGGAGGACATTTGTATGGGGGCTAGGTCAAATAATGGATCGATTTCAGCCAGTTTCAATAGGGATCGTCCTTGGGTAGAAAAAATGATATGTACCAAATTTTATCGAAATATCTTTAAAATTGCGACCTGTACTCTGCGCACAAGCTTTACATGGACAGCCAGCCAGCCAACCAGCCAGCCAGCCAGCCAGACGGACGGACGGACGGACGGACGGACATCGTTTAATCGACTCAGAAAGTGATTCTGAGTCGATCGGTATACTTTAAGGTGGGTGTTAGACTAATATTTTTGGGCGTTACAAACATCTGCACAAATCCATTATACCCTCCCCACTATGGTGGTGTAGGGTATAAAAAATATGTATATGAAAAATAAATTCAAGATTTAAGAATCATCTTGTTAACAGAAAACAGTTTTGGGAATATCAATATTGTTAAAATTTCAAGCAAAATCCTATAGAACCTTTAATGAAGCTTTACTTTGCTATAGTATAAATTAAAATCTTAATAAAAGAAAAATATTATATAGAAGAAATAAGGTTTTGATTATCGATTGTTATGTAGAAAATTTTAGATATCTATAAGTTTTTTATATTTTTCAAAATATCTATGCGTAATAATTGTAATAATATTTTGTACACATACAATTATTTAAATAACTTTTAATATGTTGTATAAACTTCATTTTAAATATCTTAAATTTCTTTATATTTATCCCTAACAAAAAGTCATTGTTTAAAATAAAAAAAAAAAAAACTTAATAATTTCTTCAAAATATCTTAAACAATTTTATTATTACTATTATTATTTTTTTTCCTTAACTACCACTCTTTCATTGTTTCACAAATAAATTTCTCATCATTAGTTGTCTTCTGACAAGTACTTTTTCATCATAAACTAAAGAATGAAAACTGAATAAAAAAAAAAAACTCTACACAGACCATCAAATTCCAGTACTTTTCTTATCATCAACGCCACCAGTCAAAGTCAAGTCATTCGATAGACGAGTAAAATAAAATGATGATGATGATGGTAGTGGTGGTGATGGTGATGGTGTCAGTGGATGTGCAGCAGAGGATTCATTGAAAAATATTGTAAATTTTCGTTGAGATTTACTTTATACTTGTTACGATACAGTGGTTAAACTTAAAAACCGCAATAACATTGTTTTTCACCATTTTTTTCTACTTTGCTTTTTTGAAAAAAAAAAAAAAAATCAAAGAGTGACTACTCCTTGCTCTACTTAATCACTCAACTGTAAATCTATTCTTTTGTTAAAAACATTAGAAAAAGCACAACAACTTGTATCAGCTGTACAAAAAAAAAAAAAAAAAAACATAGTATTCTATAGATTTCTTGAGACGCCAAAGACAACAAAAATTTTAACATTTTCTTGTACAGAAGCTACAATAAAAACAAATATTGAAGAAACGCACCATGTAATGGTCATGAATGTTCTGTTTGTATATTTAAATAAATACCAACAAGAAAAAGAAATGGGTTAAAATTTTGAGATGAGCACAGTTTAATCATTACTTTAATAAAAACTCAAGAAGTATTTAAAACTTTTCATTACCTTCTAACAGGGGATACAGTTTTAAATATTGAATATTTTGCAGGCAATAGCTTATATTTTTCTAGATTATAAGACCTATATTTCATGGTCATGACTATTTTTCCAGCCTCGATAGCAAAAAACTATTCTGTATAATTTTTAAACGTTTCATCTGGTACTTTTGTGTTTTTCTCCAACTATTTTCTGTTTTTTGTATTACAAATATTTCCGCTTGAATAATATTCCTCTTCGAAGAGTTTTTCTTTGTTTGCCTTAAATGTATGTGTATAAGTTTCCATATTTTGCTTTGTTTGCTCTGTAAATATAGTAAATTTATATGCAAGTAGTACGTACGTTCGTCTTAGTTCTTTGGATACAATAATAAATATTTATAAATTGATTTCATATTTTAGAGTTTATTTAAAAACACAACAACGACTACAACAGACATTTTAAATATATGTATAAAGTTTAAATATGTAAACAATGAAAATGAAAACCACAACAAATAAAGAAGGAATATTTATGACTTTGGATGAGTCAGTAGAAATGTTTAAGTGTTTAGGATTTAAAAGATTTTATTATTATAAATGACTGGAAAAGCCATAATGATAACTCTTCTTTGAAATTTGAACTACGCTAAAAAGAATACAATAAAGCATAAACAATTCGAAAGGGATTTAAAAATGAGCAATTTCTTGTAGCATACTTTAGGGGAGTGTATAAAAATACAATTATTGCATAACATTAGAATGCTTTAAAAGCAAATAACTAACGAAATTACGAATTCTACAAAAACAAAAATAATAATCACACGCACATTTTCACACATTTTGTATGTATCTACCAGTAATTTTTTAACAAAAATTCAAATTATGGATGGAGCTGTAAATCGTACCCGCACCTGTCAAAACAAAAATATATTTTTGCAAAAATAACCAGTGAAACAATTGAAAATATATATAGAAAAGGTCGTGTGTCAAAAAAATGAAACCAAAACAAAAAACATAAAACAGATACATTGTTTCAGTTACTCCTAAAAAAAACAAAAAACAAATAATGGTACTAGTACTGGTACTGGTATAGTTTCATCAAAATGAAATAAATAGAAGTCTACATACCATCTTTTAAACATTTCCATTTTTTTCGCATAAAAGTATGCAGCAATAAATAAACGCTGTAGATTACCCTCTAGTGTTTTGTGGCTGTGTGCGTGATACATTACAGGCCTATAAATTGAGGGTGGCAGCTACGGGATGTTGAATTTTTTTTTTCCAACATTTTCTCTGATATCACGTCGATTTGGTATTTCCATTTTAGCTTGAACTCTTGGACATTTCAGTCAACTTTTTTACGCTTTACTTACTTTTTCATTGGGGTTTTTTTTACTTCTAGCCTTGAAATCTGTTGCTGTTTCTGAAACATAATTCATTTTTTCATTACTATTTTTTTGGTATTTTAAACCCAAGTTTTTCTAACTCCAACATTGAAATTGTTTTATTTTTTCCCCAACCCAAATTCATTGTATGTTTTCGGTATTTTATTCGCATATTGTACTCAATCCCTTTTTTCGGCCAAAGCTTTAAAATTTTTTTATTTTTTGCTCTAAATTACAATTTTTTATTTTGTAAACAATTTTTTCACTATTTGTCATGTTTAGTTTTATTTTAATATTTTTTTTTTATTGTCTGTGAATCATGTACAGGAAATTATTGTTATTTTTTTTTTTTCAAAATAATCTGTTGAGGCCAGATTTTCTATGCATAAATTGTTAGAACTTTTTATATATTATTTATATATTTTATGTATGTAAGTTTTGCCCAAAAAAGTGCTTAAATTTTATACAAAACATAAACATGTTAACAATAATAAATAAATTAAACTATTGTACGAAATAAATGTTGATTTGTTTAATAAACAATCAAATAAATTTCTTTATTTTAAACATATATTTATTTTAATTTAGATTTTTTTTTTAACAAAATATAAAATGCTTTGAGTTTTAAATTCCATTAAAACCATAAAGTATACTACTAATTTAATTTATAAATGATTTTTCAAAAGCATTCAACAAAAAAAATTTTAATCATTTGAATCAAGAGATTAATGCTACTACTTTGGAGTATATTTAGCAGCCTACAGAGTAGAGTGTCCAAGAAACCGGCAAATTCAAAAAACCGGTTTCCGGCTTAACCGAAAACCACTTTCGGTTTTCTAATTCTAAAATAACCGGTTTTATATTAATTTTTATTTAATATGAAAAATGCCAATTTAAATTTATAGACAATTTTGGTCAGGCAAAAGTTGTAAAAACATAAATTATTTTAATTCCATTCATTTAATTTCATATAAACCATTAATTTAATTTCTAATTTACATAATTAAAATTTAATCGTTATTGTTTTGCCATCCTATTTCAGTTTTGTGGACGCTAATAAGATATATGTTAAAAATTGTGTACTAAATTTCAAAATTTGTCAAATGCTGAAATTTTCTAAAAAAAAAAAAAAATATTTTTAAAAATGTTATCAAAATATTTTTAGTAATATGTTCAAAAAAGCTTTTAGCGGTTAAGCGTCTTAAAAAACCAGTCTGTCAAAAAACCGAAAAGCTAAAGAAACCCAGTCGGTTTTACAAAGATGAAAAAACCGGTTGATCGGTTTTCGGTTTTGGATACTCTACCACAGAGGCAGCTGAGTTTAAAAATATTAAATTCTATATAGCTTTTAAATGTATGTATGAGAAAACAATATTACATAAAAGTAAAATTTTAGCATAGATGAGGAATTTGTTTCATTATAGGGGTGGTCACACGGTATGTATTGCATGTGTTTTTGACATGTATTGGGTAATTTTTCCACATGTACATACCGTGTGATCCATATGAAATTTTGTGTATGTAAAATACATGTGTATGCCTTCTGACATTTTTGGCAATTAGAGCATGTTCTATTTTCGTGTGGTTAACAAAAAACTGTAGAGAAAAATCATAACAAAATAAGTTTCATCAAATTAAATATATTTAGTGTGATTTAAAAATGTATTAAATAGATATATAGTTAAAGATAAAAATTATATAAACTAATAGAGGTTATGTCACACGCAATTACATATGTACGTGTGAACGTGGAAATTATGAATCGCATGTATAACGTGAATTTTGACATACACATGGAATTCCATATGTATCGAATACATGTGGAATACATGCCGTGTGACCCCCCTTTTAGTTGTTATTGGAATTAACCTATAATATTATCCTAAATCTACTTTAATTAACATTTCCCTATAAATAAACTTTAGTTTTCTTTTTATACCCTTCACCTTCGTGATAAGGGTATATATAAATTTGTCATTCCGTTTGTAATTTCCACAATATAAATTTCCGACCCTACAAAGTATATATATTCTGAATGCTTATAGATAGCGGAGTCGATTTAGCCATGTCCGCCTGTCTGTCCGTCTGTCTGTCTGTTGAAATCAATTTTCTGAAGACCCCAGATATCTTCGGGATCCAAATCTTCAATAATTCTGTCAGACATGCTTTCGAAAAGTTTCCTGTTTAAAATCAGCAAAATCCGTCCATAAATAACGGAGATATCAGCAAAAATCCGAGACAACCTCTATTTTTGGCCTATTTTTTTTTATCTATACCTCGATTACTAAGTCATAAATATAGACAATATGGATATCTAATGATAGATATTTCAAAGTCCATTGCAATGATGTATATAAGGCTATACAAAGTTGGACCTACAATGGGTCAAAATCGGGAAAAAAAAAATTTTAACCCGAATTTTTTTTCACAAAAAACTTTCTTTTGTCATAAAGAATAAAATTTTTTTAAAAAAAATTGGAAAAAAAATTTTAAAAACTATTTTGAAAAAAAAAAAAAAAATTTTAAATTTTATTTTAAGGTATAATTTGGTGAAGGGTATATAAGATTCGGCACAGCCGAATATAGCTCTCTTACTTTTTGTTTTGTAAATAAAGAGCTGTAAATGAGTCTTTCTTTTTTGATTTTAATTCGTTACGAATTAGCTAAATTTTGAATTAATTCTTTGCACAACAAAAAAGAATTGAATGAAACTTGAATCAATTCAAACGAATTAGGCAGAAATGAAATTCAATTCATTTCCAATTCAAGTGAATTTGTAAAAATGAGTTGCAACTCGTTTTCAATTCAAATGAATTTGCAATTCAACTCAAATGAATTTGTTAAAGTGCATTCAAATGAATTTGTTCCAATTCATTTGAATTGGAAACGAATTGCAAATTCATTTTACAGATTCATTTGAATTGAAAACGAGTTGCAATTCATTTTTACCAAATTCATTTGAATTGACTCAGATTTCGTTCAATTCATTTTTTTGTGCGAAAAGAATAAATTCAAATTTTGCTGATTTAGTGCATGAATGATTCGCGAATAAATTCAAAAATTAATAATTCATTTATAGCTCTGATAGGTATTTATGCCAAAAGTCAATTTACTGAAGAAAACCGTAATCTTAAAAATGTTTACAATTTACAACAACATACATATTCGAGAAAGTATTCTGAGAATTTTTTAAAGCTTAGAAACAAAAACTCATAATTCATTAAGGTTGACAAGGACAATCGAAGAAAAAAACAACAACAATAGGAAAAAAAAACTTTCCAAAATACATTTGAAGTAGTAAAAGATGCTGTTACTTTCTCTTCCACAAACATAGCCACAAAAAAAATACTTAAAAAGAACCTATTCAAGTGAGATTGTTGTTTATTTGTTTATTCTTTTTGGCATACCCAAATAAGTATGCTACAAATATTCAACATCAACACTTCTTACTCATACAACTAGCAAAAAATTAGCCCAACAAAAAAATGTATAATGAAATCATGGAAAGTAGACATAAAATTTCTCTATAAAAGAAACTCATAAAACATGTTAGTTGATGTCCACAAAAAAGTAGACTCCATAAAGTGTGACAATTTTGGTTAAACACAAAAAATGTTTTGTTAAAATTGTAGACCACTTTCTGCCAACGAGGAGAAGAGCCTTAAATGAAATTCAGGAAATATGTATAAGATGGAATTTTTAGAAAAAAAAAAAAAAAACTTGATTGACCACAAATTCTAAAATAACCGCAATTGAAAATTCATGATTGTTGAGAGAATGTTATTAAAAAGATTTTAATTGTACTTTCTTTGCTTTTTTAGGTGCCTCCTCATCATATAAAAACTTATCAAATTGAAAAGTATGAGGAAACGAATTTGGAGTCCGTAATGAGTGCCGTTCATTTCATGGTGACCACACAACATTTTATTAAGGGCCAAATGAGGGTGAGTTTTTCAAACATAAATATCTATAAACGACTGTCAAATAAATCCAAGAATAACAATCTTATGTGGCCCTTTGTTAAATAAATTAGAAAACAAAGTGCTTAAGTTAATACCCAAAAAGTCCTAAATTTATTGACTGACAAGTGTTTTTAATTATACTATGATCAAATTTTATTTTCAGCTCAAATGCACAGCTAGTATTTTTGATATTTTCAAAGAGGAAATTGAAAGTGTCATCGAAGAAGATCGTCCACGCATTATGGCCTCCGGTCAATCGTATCCACCCGATCATGGTTATGGTACCCATGGCGACACTGATGGTTATGAGCACAATGAATCATATTTGACATATTTTTCAGGTGACTAAATATTCATTACTTAATTGTTATTATGACTTTAATGGAAAAAAGAAATGTGTAAATTAAAATGTAATTTTCTCTAAATTATTTTAAAACCTTGCAGCTCCCAAATCATCGGCTTCTCCTGCTGCTGATTTTGTATTGGGTAAAATCTTTAAAATATGCAAACGAAAAATGTTAGATAACTTCCAAATGCTAAAGTCATTAGTCGTGAGCACAACTCAAAATGCCTTAACCACGACACTTGTCAATAAAGTGAAAAATAGTTTGGACAAAATCTCTCTTATTAAAATAAAAATAACGTATAGTAATGTCTTACATTTAATGCTATTAAAATTTATAGTAACAGCATTGGTAATATTGTTGGCAGTGTTGCTTTTACATGTACAACAACAAAACTACTTAAGAAAATTTCTTAGAAAACAAATGACAGAAGACAAGCAAATGGTATATAATTGCATTGGAAAGATGAGGCAAATGATGGGGAAAATAAAAGAGAATTTTTTAGCAATAAATTTATGGCATAAAACACGTAACAGTGAAGAAAAAAACCAGCAGCAGCAGCAGGAGCAAGAATATGAAAATTGTTATCAAGATGCCAATAATGATGACTGTCAGGCTGAATGTGGACAGCAAAAACAACAACAGCAACTACTACAACATGATGAACATTGTTTAGTAGCAAATCAAAATGTCGTCAGTGTAGAAAGTGCTCTTCTAAATGATACAAATATTACTACAGCACACCAGAATATAAAAAACAAAATGTTTGCTACTCCAACAACAACAACAACCTTTGATTGCCAACATCGCCTGTCACAAACACTAGCCTTTGCTACACTGCTCTCAACTAACACTCCCACATCGCCACCTACATCATTGCCACCATCATTCGCTTGCTGCTCATCATCATGTTCATCCACATCGACATCGACATCAGCAACATCATCATTATCATTGTCAACTACTTTGGGTTATAGAAAAACGTATGCACATGATAGTTTTCCATTATATTGTGTAGATGCATCTAAAAGCAATAACGCCAAGTATATGTCAAAGGATCAAACATTATTGATGACTTCTACAGCGACTGCTGCAACTGCTATTGTTGCTGTTGCTACTTCAAAATCAACTTATGAAACACCAAGTGCTTTTCCACCCTTAACAGCTACAGCAACAAAAACAGCACCATCAGTGAGAGCATTAGTTTTAGAGTCAAACTTATTACAAACATCTGTGCTACCCTCGCTGGCAATCGTAGAAACATCAATGCCATCATCATTATCGTCCTCATCCACATCCACATCCTCATACCCGTACTCATCAGCAACACCAACAGCAACAGCAACATTTTCCCGGAATAACTATTTAATGGCGTTTATTGGTGAATTGTTATTGCATCAATGCTGATGTTAAAATGATGATGAATGATACTATTCATTCTTCTTTTGCTCGACTCTCGTCAATCTTTGACAACAACAAAATAAGCTTAACAACAACATTAGACTAAAAAAAATACAAAAATACAAAAATTATTTTATTGTTATTATTTGTATGATACGTATACTTCTACATACATACATATTTTTTTAATAAAAACCTGCATAAATTCTTTTTCAATATATATTTTTTAATATTAATTCTCCAACTGCATTATGTCAAAGGAAGGAATTGTACCATTTATTGATAAGCTCACTGTAACCAAGTGAGCATTAAGACAAGCTGTGAGGAGAGCAAAAGTAAAATGAAAAATCTGCAAGTAAAATACAAAAAAGTGTTGTACGTTTAGATATTAAGTGTTAAATGTTATAATTTTTTGTAAGAATCTAAAAACCATAAGAAAGAACTACACTTACACATATAAAAAAAAACAAATTTCATTTATGTTGACTGTTATAAACAAACATAAAGAAAAACACATAAATAAAATTTAATAAATAAATTTATATACATAAATAATACAATATTTCAAATAAACTTAAACTTAATTAAGCCTTAATGTTAAATTCAAATGAAAATTAGAATGCAAAACAGTATATAAAACAGTACATACTTATATGTATCTAAACGAAAAAGGAGAGATTTTTTTTTAGAAATTTTCATTTTTAAATATACCAGATTATAATGAAATTCTGAAGCATCTATCACATCCATTTATTTGAGTGATATTTTTTTCCGCAGAAAACAATGGTTAATGAGCAGACGAAATTCACTTTTTTCCAATTTTTCTTCAAGTCACAAGGTAGTCTCTATCAATAGCTGTCAAACACAAAATAAATGACACAGCTTGACACAAATTTTATCTAATGCCTGTTGACAGGAGCAGTGCTGCCAAATATTTTAAATAAAAATCATAATCAACATAAATATTTCTTGAACTAAAGAATATAGATATTTTCAAGTACTACCTAAATATAAATAAGTTTCTTGTCATTCGGATAAGACTTGTAGGCCCATGGTGAGCAACTTTGGAGGTCCTCCACTAGTCCCACTTCCAACTACGATTCCATTAACTCATAATCGCCTCAGTACTGACTATGTGAAATTTCACTAATATATCTCAAGTCGTTCATTAGCTACCGAACCACTGTCTGACAGTTGATAGGTTCGAATCTCACTTGAAACAAACATTTTTCTCTTATATGTACATTTTCTAAGAAATTATAATGGATTCGCTTTAGGATATCATGAACAAAATTAAGCTCTTAAGTCTAGTACTCTGTTCATATTTGCGAAAAATTATAGTTTTGTCATGCAAAAAATTTTATATGTAACAAATGATCAGCTGTTGGAATTAATTTAATGCGAAAGAAGTGCTGCTTATGTTATTTCGTTTGGAAAAATAAGGTTGTCAGATGTATTTTACATGTTTCCATAATAAAACAAGTAATAAAGTATGGCGCGACCATATAATACCCTACACTAAGTATATGAGCAAAAACATTTTTCTTTCAAAATTTCAATAATTTATATTCGTGAGTGATTTCCGGAAGTTGCCCTTATATGGGAGCTATGACAAACTATGGAAAGATCACCATGAAATTTAGTTCATGTGATTAATGTCTATATGAAAGTTATTTATGTTGAATTATATGGGAGCTATGACTAATTGTGAACCGATCATAATAAAATTTGGTGAAATGAATTCCTTATATATAAAACTTATAAAAAAGCTTGTATAGATACCTATATAAATTAAATATTTATGACCGATAAAGTCTGATTTCGGGACTTTATTTATTTACCAAATAAATTTTGTAGCTATTGTAACAAAATTTCAAAGTAAAAACGTAAGAAAAATATTTCGATTTGAGAATAAGCAAAGGTTAGAAAAAGCTTTTTCAAGCATTCACAGTTTTCAGTATAATCACTCTCCATTGAAAAGGATTTACTTGTAAACTTAAGAATTTTCAAAAAACACTTAAGAGAGCGTTATGTTTGTGGTGCTCTTAATTTGTTTCGGAGTTCTCAAAAGTTTGTCGTTAAGAGAAGCTTCAAGGACACATTTTGTTAAGCAACACAGTCTTGTAATCTTTATTTAAATGCAAATCTGATGTTTCAAAGCAATTTAACTCTTTAAATTTGACATCATTCTCACAAAATTTGGACAAATGATTATAAAATGAGATTCAAGGCATCAGAAAATGTCTTTTTGTTCATAATACTTGCAATTATTCAATACTCGTCCATGAAACTCAGCCCTTTCGATTTGTTAAGTAATAAAAAAAACATTTAGTTCATTTATACCTTTTACTTTTAAAAAAGTTTGAATATAAAAGTATCATTTCAAAATCTTTGTTTGCCATTCTTGCTTAAAAGAGTAGAAAGTTCAGAATACGACACAAAATGTTTTCTTTCTATGTTTTTTTCGGAATTTCTTAAATTTCTCTCCACAATTTGTATAACTACACTTCCACAAATAAGCTCAATATTGGAAAAGTGTATTTTTAATTGTAAATATGTAAATAAATTATTAGTCAGTTTCAAAACATTGTTTGGTATGTTTAAAGAATTACAAAAGCAAAAAAAAAAAAACAATATTTTGGGGAAAATAATTACCGTTAAAAAAAAAACAAACTCTTTGGCAACAAAACCAAAATTAGTAAAATTTATTATGAAAAAAAAATATGTAAAATTTATTTCAAAACTTTTAGGCCAAAAAAAAAAATAAATAAATAAAAACTTTATATAATTGGTTAATTTGAAAAAGAAATCCATAAAAACGGTAACTAGTTCCTTAAATTAAGAGATAAACACAACCAAAATTTAATAAACATAGATAAAATTTAAAAAATATATTTAAAATAAATGACAGGTTTTATAGCATTCTATAATTCTGCATTATCTTCAAATACATGTCTGAAATTTCTAAATACATTTTACAAATTTCTAATTGCGTTTCAGAATTTTCCAGTTGTATTTCAGAAATTCCGTATTGAAAACTCAAAAATACAAATGAAAATTTCTTAAATATAGGGTGTATGAAATAAAAATGCGAGATTTTTTAAATTTTGTAACTTTTGTACAATTTAAATACTGACCGTTGTTGGCTATGACCTTTTCCAATCATTCTGGCAACATATGGATTCCAAGCCAAAAAAAAACTGCTCAACTTTGAAGCCAAGAATGAATCACGCCAATATCAGATATTCTGTTCCAACGTGAAGCCTATCCCAAAGAGAGCGTTCTGCATCTATCGAAAAAAATAGTAGTCAAACGGGACACGGTCGGTGAGGCAATACTTCCCAACCACTTCATTCTAAATACTTTTCTACAGGTATTGCAACATGTGGCCGATCGTTGTCATGATGAAAAATTTCGGTTTCATGTCTGGCTGCATATTCTGAGCGTTTTTCTGCCAATGCTCCCTTCAAATGAATCAGTTGTGTTCGGTACAGGTTCCCTATGACGGTCTGGTCAGATTTCAGCAGCTCATAATAGATAGGACCGTTTTACTCCCACCAAATACAGAGAAATATCTAGCGCCATAGATATTTGGCTTTGGTGTCGAATCGGCTGGTTGGCCGGGCTTCAAATACGATTATAAGATACGATGCAAAATGATTATCATTTCGGACATGCAAAATCGACTCTCAAGGTCTCTCGGCTGCTTGAGAGACCTCCCAATGAATTTGACAACTCTTGCTGAGTTTTACAATAATCTTCAAAAAATAATGCCTACAATTCTTGGTCTTCAAACTGGCTGGGCGATTTTTTGTCCTCCGTGTCAATCATGAATCGGTGTGATTCAGCGTATCTTTTTTAAAAATTAAAGCAGTAGCAAAACTTCCCGCATATTACGCTTTATTGGCTCGAAATTCGACATTTTCGAAACAATAAAAAATTCGTTGTTGTTTTCAATACCTAAGTGAGTATAAATGTCAGATACACACAGAAAAAAAATATAGTTGTGCATGTTTACTGTAACAATTTTTACATCATTAACAATATTATAGTCACAGTAACTATTTATATGATTGTGGTACCAATAATTTACGATTCACATGATTGTATTAACCATATATATGGTTACAGTTAACAAGTATATGTTTGTGACATCCATTTATATGATGAAGGACTTACCATATTATGCTGCTCTCGGCTTATGGATGTCATAATCTGAGAACAACATATTATGATAAAATAATTCATCATATAAATGGTTGTCACAAACATATATTTGTTTACTGAAACCATATACATATATGGTTGATACAATCATGTGAATCGTAAATTAACCATATTATTGTTACCACAATCATATAAATAGTTACTATGACTATAATATTGTTAAAAAACCTCGAAAAATTTTGAAATGGTTACAGTAAACATGCACAAATGTTGAAATGGTTATAGTAAACATGCACAACTATATTTTTTTTCTGCGTGTATATACCCTTATTAAAAACAACAAGTAACAGAGCTAAATTCGGCTGTGAAGAATCTTATATACCCTTCACCAAAGTATACATATTTACATACATTGCCTTTACCCATGCAAAACTCTTCATATAGCAACAACAACAAGAAAAAATCATAATATTATATCAGATGCAATTGCAAAACATCCGATATTCATATTCACACATTGAGTGCTCACTGATAACTAACCAAATAAACACAAGAATTATTTTACATAATTGTATGTTGAAAAAATAACAACAAAAATTAAAATAAACGAAATTATGCGTGTGTTTGATTTATAATTCTTATTCATTTCATCTCATTCCACATTATAGAACAGAGGTGTGCAAAAGTAAATTATCTCACCAACACATTCAATTCCATGATACAAAAATAGAAGGTAGTCTCACTTTCTCTTTTTGTCGCCATATTAACGTTCTGACGTTTATTGGAATTATGAAAAATCGTGCTACCGTATTCATTCTTAAAATCCCATTTTTTGTTTATTTAGAAGTAAAAAAAAAAATAAAACAGCAAACAAATAATTTAATAAAAAAAATGATAACTAAAGAAATTCTTTTTTGAAATAATTATAAACTATCCCTTATACAGACTCCAAGAGAGAAAAAACACAAAAAGCAAGAAGCCGAAACAAATTTTTAATATAAATTACACATTTAAATTAAATATTTCTTAAACGTTATTTCCCTTTTTTCATATGTGGCAAAGACTTTTTTTATTGTTTACAAAAAAATAATTTCAAATAATTCCAATAAACTTCAAAAATATTTTTGTGAGAGAGAAGTGAATCAACCTTGTATATTTCAATCATGTTCAATTCTGTATTTTGTTCAGTGCACCTACAAACAAACAAATACAAAAACTGAAAAAATAAAGCAAAAGTCATACACCCGTACTCATGCGCTTTTGTAGTTGTCTCGTTGAGTGGACAACGACTACTAAATTGTAAGAGCATAAGAATACGTGTGATTTGATTTTGCACAATTGTGCTATGGGCTGCGCACCATTGTTGTAGAGTGTTGTTGTTGGGTGTGTGTGGTGTTTATGTATGATAGAGTCGCTCATATGAAAACTCATTATAAACAACTCTCTCTTTATATATACCCTTGCCTCATACGCATACACATACGATTTGTTGATTTTTTGTCAAAGCATACAATAAATTGTCTTTTTTTGATGAAATTTTCAGAGTTTGTCTCTGATTTTTGCTCATATCTCCGTTATTTATCGACGGATTTTGCTGATTTTAAATAGCAAACTTCTCGAAAGCATGTCTGACAGAATTATTGAAGATTTGCTTCCCGAAGATAACTGGGGTCTTCAGAAAATTGATTTCAACAGACAGGCAGACGGACAGACAGACAGACAGACAGACGGATGTGGCTTAATCAACTCCGGTATCTATAGGGATCCAGAATACATTATAGGGTCGGAAAATTATATTATGGAAATTACAAACGGAATGACAAATTTATATATACCCTTCTCACGAAGGTGAAGGGTATAAAAACCACGTTCAAAAGCTACGCCATCTATTGTAAATTCCGCATTTTTAGGTCATACACCCAATATCTCAAAAATTTTTAATGGAAGATTCTAAAAAACTAATGAAAATTTCTTAAATACAATTGGAAATTTCTGAAAAACAATATAAAAACTGTGAAATACAAATAAAAGTTTCTGAAAAAAAGTTAGAAATTTACAATTTGAAAATTCTGAAATAGAAATATTCTGAAACACAGTTGGGAAATTCTAAAATAGACTTACAAATTTCTGATATATAATTGGAAATTTCTGAAACAAAATTATAGAATTCTGAGTTACCACTACACCATTTCCAATTGTGTTTCAGATATTTTCAATTGAATTTCAGAAAATTCTAATAGCAATAGCAAATTTTGAAATGCAATTGGAAATTTCTGATAAACAATCAGAAGATTCTGAAATACAATTGGAAATGGTGTAATTGTTTTGAGAATATCTATAAACTATCTATAAAGTCTAACATTTATTCAATTTAATTTTCTGCAATAGTTTTATGTAAAAAAAGAAAAATATTTATTTTGTAAATTAAACAAGCATGTAAATTTATATATTTAAAACCCGGTAAAGAGTAAAAAGTATAGTTTAAAATTCTGTAATGCAAACATTTCTTATTACAGAAAATTAAGAAATTCTTGGATTTAAATTCAAATGCCCTTAAGAAGATTATGGGGAAATAGAAACCCCAAAAATTAAGCTTTATAATTTTATTATAAATTATTAACAATTGTTATAATTTTATTAGTCTGTATATGCTTTTTAAAAATGTTATAACATTATGATTTCATTTAGTATTTAGCGAAAGTGTTGTGCCAATTGTCTTCCTTAAGTTATGTGAAAAACACAATTATGGAAAATTTTATTGTTAAAAAATAAACAAAAACAAACAATATTATGCAAATTATTTCAGTTTTAATAATATATATTTTAATAAATTCAAAAGCTCACAAAATCAAAAAACAAAATAATAAAACGCTCATATAACTAGGTTGATGTCATGGCTAAGTATAGATTATATTTCCTTAAAATAGTAATAATAAATACACAAGTAAATAAATAAATAAATATACATATATAAATATAAATATAATAATAATAATTTCTATTAAACAAAAAATAAAAAAAAAAAAAATGATAACAGTATTAATTGCCTCCATATAATGGTGTTAATTACTGTACAAATTAATAACACACAATTAATTACCTTCTTTTTTTATTATTGTATTAAACACAAAAGTGACCCTATTTTTAATTTATTTAACTGTTTAAGATTTAAATAAACTTATTTATTTTACAATATTAAAACAAATACCAACAAGCGAACAAACAAACATACAAACAAACATACATACATCTATACATAAATTAATAATAATGTTTAATAAATAACAAAATCTACAGTTAATTAGTTGTCGTATGTAATGTAATGTAATGAAATGTACAATACTATACATAGACATATAAATATAAATACATATATGTACATTTATGCATATTAATTTGATTGATTGGTTGTTTGATTGATTGATTTAATGAATAAATTGTAAATAAAACTAGACATTAATAAGTAAATAAATAAATAATAAATTGAAATAAAATGTATGTAAATTGATTATGAATGAGCATAAAATAAACATGCTATAAAAATATAAACAAATCCATAAACAAATACAATAACAACAATGGAGTGAATAAAAGAAAAAAAGAAAAATAATAATAAAAAAAAGAAAACTTTAAAAGCATATTTGAATAAAATCATACATAATTAATAAATACATACAAACATACACACATACATCCATACATACATAGTATAAAATATTATTATAGTATTGTAAAATAGTTAAAATAAATATATATTAAAAATAGTCATATCTTAAATACAAGTAATAATAAATAATAAATAATAATAGCAACATGAAAAATTAAATTAATTAATATAATAAACATAAAAATATAAATATAAATAATGAAATTATAATTAAACATAATTTTGCAAATAAATATAAATAAAGACAAACAAATTTATTGATAATAAAAACGAAAATAATAAAATTTTATCTAATGATGTTTTTGTTTTTAGATTAAAATAATCAGTTGGGATAAAAGTTCATAATCCGATTTGCTTTCTTAATTATGTGTTGGGGGGGGAGATAAATTAAGAACTTTAACAAATATTAAATAAACTCCGTGAAATATTTCAAATTCAACACCCATTATTTAAAAGAGAAAGACAACAACAAAATTATTGGAATTTAAACCATAGGTCACTGGTTCATAGAATTTTAACAAATATTGAATAAAATAAAAAAACGTTTTTGCAAACTGCGTGGTAAACAATTTAAGTCCATTGCGTTTTGTTATGGACCTCCTCATTATATGCTAAATATCATGTATTATGTCTCTCTCTGCGAATTCTCACTCATCTAGTGTCTCTAATTTAATGTTTATTTATTCGTTGTTATTCGTTGTTATGAAATCCTCTTTGAGGATTGTAACTTATTATACACTTCCCCTTGAGTGGCAAGGGTATATATAAGTTTGTCATCTCGTTTGTAATTTTTTACATTTTTCATTTGCGAGCCCACAAAGTATATATATTCTGGATCGTTATAGATAGCGAAGTCGTTATAGCCATGTCCGTCTGTATGTTGAAATCAACTTTCCCTAGCCACCAAATAACTTACAAACATGATTGATATATTAATATATCGGGAATTCTTCCGGCTCGGTCGCTATTTAAAATCGAGAAAATCGGCCCACAAATGGCTAAGATATAAGGAAAAAACCGGGCCAACCTCAATTTTTTACCTATTCTTGTTCTATATCTGGATTACTAAGTCATTAATATAGACAATATGGATATCTAATGAAATATATTTCAAAGTCCATTGCAACGACTTTTATAAGGCTATAGTAATTTGGACATAAAATTTTTTTGTTATAAATTTTTTTCACAAATATTTAAAAAAAAATTTTTTTCAAATTAATAAAGATTTGGAAAGAAATGAAAAAAAATTTTGAAAAAAATTAAAAAAAAAATAATTTCAAAAAAAAAATATTTTGAAAGAAAAAAAATTTAATTTTTTAACTAAAAATATTTAAAATCTGTATTTTAAAGTATAATTTGGTGAAGGGTATATAAGATTCGGCACAGCCGAATATAGCTCTCTTACTTGTTCACTATCAAGTGTGTTTAATTTCATGACTCTAGAAAATAATATAAACGTACCATTGCAATAAAGAAAAAGTACCAAAATGTCCAAACTTATGGATTCTCACTTTCTCAAGACCATATTGCTTAAATTGATGTTTCTATGTTCATTGAGAACAAAATTTTAAAATTACCATTAGAAAGAGTAAAAAGGGCCATTAGTAACCCCCTTGTGGTTTCTTATTTATACAGGGATATATTTGTTTAATTGAAAATGATTGGTAAAGAAAATACAAAAATAGGAAAACAGGAAAAAGTACCCCCTTTGGATTGTCACTCAATCAGAACTATATATGCTAAATTTCATGTTTCTATGTCCATTATTATAGAAAATTTAATAAGTAGCTAAATCCACCATTTGCGGATTCTAACTCATTCAGTATAATTTTTGGAAAATTTAATGATTCTATGCTAGTAAGTACTGTTAGAATAAATAAAAAGCAGCATAAAGACAATTTGGGAATTCCCACTCACTCAGATTCATATAAGCTTTATTTCATGTTCTATGATCGTTGGTGAAGAGCTTACATATCCTATTAGCAGTTTTTTGCAAAAAAGCTCTATAAAGTCTCCCCCTGAAAATCTCACTCACTTAGCAACATATATGCTTAATTTTTTAATTCTATGTTCATTGTTATAGCAATTTTATAAAGTACAATTAGAATAAAGAAAAAGTACCATCCTCGCCATAAATTCTCACTCACCATATATGCTTAATTTCATGTTTCTATGTCCATTATTATAAAAAATTCAAAAAGTACTATTAGAATAAAAAAAAAGTACCATAAGGCCCCACATATGGATTCCCATATAAGCATTATTTAATGTTTCTA
Source organism: Calliphora vomitoria (assembly GCA_942486065.2). NCBI lineage: Eukaryota > Metazoa > Arthropoda > Insecta > Diptera > Calliphoridae > Calliphora > Calliphora vomitoria. The sequence goes on from OW818030.2 coordinate 1,493,703, forward strand.
GAAACAAAATAAATAATAAAGAAAAAGTACGTTAAAGTCTCTCCCTTGAATTTTCACTCACTTATGACCATACATTTCATGTTTATAGTTCCATTGTTATAAAAAATTTAAAAAGTACCATTAGAAGGAAAAAAGTACCAGTAAATACACTTTTTGGGGATTCTTAATCATTCAGAATCGTATTTATCTAATTTCATGATTCCAGGTTAATTATTATAAATATATTCAAAAAGTACCATTAGTACTTTTACCACTGGATTCTTATTCAGAACCATATATGCTTAATTTCATATTTCTAGCTCCATTATTAAAGAAAATTCAAAAAGTACCATTTGAAGAACGAAAAAATACCTATAGTTCAGTTCTCACATTTTGATACCTAAATATTATCCTCTATTCCTAACTCTAAATTCACTCAGATACATATTAGCTAACTAAAATATCGATAAGTTAAATAATTTAACATATTTAAAAAAAGTACCATTAGGAAAAAAGTACCAATTTCCCTTTTCTGGAAATTGAAAAATACACCATTTTGCCAAAAGTTTTTGTACTATTCACATGTATCAAACGATTCAAATCCGTGTTTCAAAAAGGTACGTTTCAAAAAGGTACCAACTGTTAACCCAGATTTGGGTCATACCTTGGCACTAGAGTTCCAAAAGACATTCTGTTTAGTTAATTTTTGTATGAAACCAGGAACCAATGTTGAAACTATTATCAGAATTGGCTGAATAATTTAAAATAAAAACTTATTTCTCGTTTTTACCCCATTTTTGGTACTTTTTTTGTCACCCTTGCGGTTAAAATTTTATTCAAATATACTACTGTGTCATGGTGGGAGCTCATAATAAAGTATTCATATAAGTCTATGTTAATTTATACAAAAACATATTTTATAAAAATAAACACAATTCTTATCCTCCAATTCTTCCAACAAGTACCACATTTTTATATTTTATTTTTTAACAAGTAAAAAATGAAATATAAAATTAATTTCTATGCTAAATAGTTTAAGAGATAAATAGGATGCCAAAAAAAAGTACCAAAAAGTAATTTTTTACCGTTTTCTGCCCTAAAGGGTTTAAATTTCGAAAAAGTACCAAACACCTGTCAGTTATTTTTTATTTTTCAAATGGAGTAAAATGCATTATTAAGTTTTTTGAATCTGTATTAGTTTCAAAGATATAATGTTGTTCCATTTGGGGCATCTAGCTTCTGCCGTTTGAGTTGTGCGCTGATGAATCAGTCTGTCAGTGACGTTTCTCTTTTATATACATATATAGATGATTTGCTGTATAAAACTGAATTAAGAACATTTTCAGTTTAGCAAAAACATAAACCTGTAATATGTATTTAAGCTCTCAAAAAGCTATATACGTCTAAACATTTGCTAATGCACAAAAAGCTTTTATTTCAAAAATACGTAAAACAAGACACTATCCTATAATGTAGTGGGTTCACACTTTTGAAACTTTTTGAAAATGTATTTATCATGTGTTATGTAAAATTTAATAATTTTTCTGATAAAGTTTATAATTTTTATTTAAATATTTTCAATTTATTACATATTCTTTTAGGAGTTTTTTGTTTTTTTTTTTCTTTAGTTACAACTTAATAATGTTAAGAACAATGTTTTGAGGATGTATAATTTCATGCAGTTCAATTTTTCTTTTTTTTTTTCAAAATAAATATAAAAATAAATAAATAAATAATTACAAATAAAAAATAAATATTTTAAATAAATGGACTTTCATTTTGTGTTATTTTATGCTTATGTTTTTCGCATAAAATCAATTTGTCTCTTAATAGTTGTTTCTTAAACAATTGTCGACTGTTACTTTTAAAGAAATTTGTGTACAAATACGAGTATAAGTCATGTTAAAGTTTGAAGAGTTTTATGTTAAAAAATAAATAGTTAATAAAATTTTTTATTAAAATTTCATAAGACAACAGTCGTGCTTTTAAGTTCTTCATCGAACAAAGATCAATTGATTTTAGTTTTTGTTGCTGAAAATTTAGCAAATTTCTTTTACGAAAGTCCTTTTTACAAAGAGATATTTTAATTGAATTCATAGTTACTTAGTGGAATAAATGATTTCATATTGTAAGGCATGCAAAAGAAGAAAAAATTAACTTAAATCTACAAAATTATAAAAAATAGGAAAAGGTTTAGCAAAAGTTCAAAGTTCAACTCTAAACTTTAAGCACTACAATGGTGTGTCTACCACTGATTTGAAGGTCTACGTTCAGCACCGGGTGCTGCAGAACCAGAAAATCGTGGTGAAGAGGCATTCGAGGAGGATGCTGGGGGCATTGTTGATGTGACCGCCTCATTAGCTTGCAAGGTGTGTATAGCCGTTAGCATTTTCTTGCGAGGTCCAAATGCTGTTATACCCATTTCAATAATATTCTCTTCAGTGAGTGTAGTAAACATTTCCAAATCAATTTCGTTCAAAACGAAAATTTCTACAAAGAAAAATAATATCCATATGTCCAAAGAGTTTTCACACTTCATATGGTTTGATACTTACTAATATAATGCTCCAAACCCAAGGCTGTCAACAATGAGTGTATGTCTTTGTATTGGGTAAGCTGAAGGCGACGATTGACGGGCGTCGAATCAACAATTCCAGTTGTTGCACCCAAACCATAGGGTGAAGCAAGAATACCAGCTCCTGCCAAACCACGTTGCCATGGCGTCAAATCATCGACAGTCTCGATTGGAGCAGGTGAAGTGCGACTCAGGCCCATACCCATCCAATTGGGTGTGGGAGTACGCAGTTCTCCAGCAACGGCTGGACGTTCCATGGCCTTAAAACCCATGGCGCGCTTAATGTCAAAATCAAAAGTACGATTGTGCTGAAATGAATTTGGAACTGTATAAGAAAAGTATTTTTACTTAAAACAATAGTGTAAAGACACACCTTTAAGTCATAGTGTAAATTACGATAACTTTCAGCGCTACCGGGTATCATGGGACCAATGGGTCCAGATGCATTCAAACCCAATAAAACTCCATCACTCGATCTCCTGGCCAAACGGCTGCAGCCAGCTTCACTGCTATAGTTCGAGTCCGGCGAAAATGGGGATGGTCTATTGGCCGTTAATAAAGTGGGGCCAACATTAGAACCGGCTAATACATTTCCAAACGGTGGATAAGCCTGTTCCAATGATGTAGTACTGCTGCTGAAACTCTGGTAACCGCTTGTATTGCTGCAACTGTTGCGTGGCGAAACATTGTGAGTTTGATGTACAGCCTGCTGCTGCTGGTGTTGTTGCTGCTGCAAATGAGGTGGCGGTTGCATTTGTTGCTGGGCCTGTTGCTGCTGCACTTGTTGTTGATGCTGCTGTTGCATAGCTTGAAGATAGTTGTTGTTGTTGTGATTGAGTTGTGGTGGTTGTTGATGTTGTTGCTGTTGCCTGGCATATGTGTTGTTGTGGATCTGCAAATACTTTTGAGTCGGCGAGCAAATGCCCGTTGGAGTGCTGGGGTATAAACCAAACTGTTGTCGATTCAATTGATTCAAATTGTGATTGTTATTATTGTTGTTGTTGTTATTATTTGCATTGTTATTGTTGTTGTTGTTGTGATTGAGCAACAAATTATTATTGTTGCCATATGGTGATATTTGTACATGTCCTGTTGACATTACATTCGGAGTCTTTGGACTCTCTGTGTAGCCAGCCAGCAAAGCTGTCAATGTGGTACGATACACCAAATTGAGATCTTTGTCCTGTGGCATAAAATATGTCTCCGGTATTTCCGGTTTAATCATCGGTGTTGTCAAACGTAAAATCTCATGACGGGCCTCGTATATTTTATCTAATTAGAAGGTGATTTTCACAAACACATCAAACTGATAAAAGAGATTTTCGAACTTACCTATAAACTTTTCCACACCCTTTACAACAATGGCCAAAGTGCTTTGTCGCTGCTTTTGACGTAACGTTATGTAAACGCCATATTTAGTGCTAAGGCTCATTATTTCAGAGGCATCGTTTTGATTGTCGGGAAAGTCAAATATTAAAGCGATCGGTAGATTACCCTTAAGTTATAGACAAATATTGTATATTTGAAAAAAAATGAACACAAGTAGAGAGACATTTTACTTACGAGTAACTGTTGTCGTGCTTTATAGACACCTTCTATGGTCCCAGTAATAGTCACTTGAGATTTTTTCAATGGTTTAACATTCATATCCGATAAATCGGGGAATATTATCTAGACGGTAACAATTAAAATATAAATATAACTAGGGAATGAAATGCGATAAGTTATTTATTTACCTTAGTATTTGTACGTTCCATAATACTCAATAAGTTTGTATTATTCTTTCCTTTCACGATTTCATGATGCTGTGGAGAGATTTCCAATTGCATATTTACCAATATTTGATTCTGAAAATAAATTGTAATGTAAAATAAATCATATTAGGAGAATTATAAATTTATTTTTCAATTGATACAAACTGCTATATTTTCACAAGAAAAATTTATCAAAGTTTGCGTAGCTTCCTGAACATGTCCAGCTTCTTTTTCAGAGCCCTTTACCAAAACCAAGGATGAATGTAATTTAGGACGAGAAGAAAAAATGACCTGTAGGTTGTGCAAAAGTTTATAGGCTTTACTTTAAATCTTCTCTAATGAATAAAAGTAGATATAATATTACCTGCACATTATATTTCTGCTCTACTATTGTTACATATGGAGTCTCCTTGTCAGGCTGTGGACGTCCTGGTGCCATAACAGGCAACTCAAATGATATTAGTAGTGGCGTCGATAAACGAACCAGAGCTCTGGCCTTTTCGACACCCTCTAAAGAACCGCATAGCGAGACTTGATTAGATTTTTCCGTAGGATTCGAACGATTCGAATCGGGAAAATGTATATGTGTTGACGTATCCTCCATGATACGTTTTATATTATTACCACCACGTCCTATAATATAGGAGTGATCCGTGTAAGAGACATCCATTTTCATAATAACACGTGTGCCCTATGGTGAAGGGTATTTTAAATATATGGAATGTAAAACTATTTCAGGCCTACTTACTCTTGAGTCTAGATTAGCTAAAATACGTTCTTTAGCTTTTGCTACCTCATCAGCTTTACCTACTATACGAACATGAGGATCTATTGTGTTAAAGAGAATCAAAAGTGTTACAGGAAATTGATTAGATGAATATTTTTGCCATACCCTTTTTACTCTTTGCACCGATTTTAAGTCTACAAGGCCAGCTTATATAAGTTTCAGTTGTTTTCATCACCTTTTATAAAATAGTTTTTCAATTTATATGCATATGTATGAAAGTAATCTGTATTGCACTTACGCTTTCAAAAAAATACTCTGCTCCATTCATACCCTCAATAGAACTGTCAGCTGAAAAGATAAATTTAAAAAAATAACAAGTAAGAGAGCAATATTCGGCTGTGCCGTATCTTATATACCCTTCACCAAATTATACTTTAAAATAAAAATTTAAAATTTTTTTTTTTAAATAGTTTTTCAAAATTTCAAAATTTTTTTTTTTTCAAAATTTAAAATTTATATTTTTTTCAAAATTATTTTTAATTTTTTTTTTTTTTCAAAATTGTAGTGTTTTTTAATTTTTTTTTTTTTCAATTTACTAGTGTAAAAAAAATTTTTTTGGTAAAAAAAAAGATCGGGTTAAAAAATGTTTTTTTTTTCGATTTGACCCATTGTAGATCCAAATTACTATAGCCTTATATGCATCGTTGCAATGAACTTTGAAATATCTATCATAAGATATCCATATTGTCTATATTAATGACTTAGTAATCCAGATATAGATCAAAAATAGGCCAAAAATCGATGTCCGGTTTTTTCCTTATGTCTCAGCCATTTGTGGGCCGATTTTCTCGATTTTAAATAGCAACCGAGGCGGGAGAATTTCTAATATATTGATGAATGAATCAAGTTTATAAGTTATTTTGAGTCTTCAGAAAATTGATTTCAACAGACAGACGGACATGGTTTAATCGACTCTGCTATCTATAAGGATCCAGAATATATATTCTTTATAGGGTCGGAAAATTATATTGTAGAAATTACAAACGGAATGACAAATTTATATATACCTTTCTCACGATGGTGAAGGGTATAACAAGTGAAGATTTGTAAATATTTCATTAACATAATAATTATATATGTATGTATATATAAAATATTGTACGTACTAAAAGTTCAACGAAGCTCAAGTCTAATGACTTTCTGAATTTCTTGAAGTTTCGACCAAAGTTCAGAATTTCTGTTTTTATTAGCATTTATATTAAGTCATATCTATAATGTACTATTTTAATAATAATTGAAAATATTTCCAAATAAACGATGAATAAGGCTCTCAAATGGTCAGATACAAACATTTCCTAAGAATTACATGCAGACCATTTTGCAAGCACTAAGACGATAAAATCTTGGTTTTGTCCTTCAATCTTACCTTTTATCATTTGTTCCAATTTCTGACGGTCCACTTTGAAACGTTCGGTGTGCAAATCATCGGGATTGGAAACACCCAGTTTCATTGCTATCGCTCGTATGTCACTCCAATCACTATCCACGGATGAAATTTCACTTTGTGTTTCACTGGGTGCTCCACTCGAAGGGGCCAAGGTAGCTGCAGCCGAAGCTGCGGCCACTGTGGCAGCCGTGGGATACAAAAGTTTATTGATGCAAGAAATCATGATGGTTTGTGTATTCAATCAGTACTCAGAAAGCTTTCCGTTTAATATATTAAGTCCTTAAAGCTTGCTGGAGGCACGTACTTAGTTCAGTTTTACAGTTAAAGCAAGGAAAATGTAAAAAAGTGAAAAGGCTAGAAAAATATTTTATCGAATAATAAATAAGCATTGTAAATAACATTGTACTAAAAAAAAGTTTCATTTGTGTTATGTTATGTTTAATTGTGTATTTAGTAGAATTTTTTTTTTTCGAAATTATTTACTGAAATTTTAAGGAAAACAATATGGAGACATATTTTTTCTTATTTTTCAAGTTTTTTGTTTTATTATAACTTTTCCAATCTCTTACCTTGGGTTTTTGGTTATTTGTGTTAATTAATACACTTTTAAATCACTTTATGTTAAATAAATTCTGAAAGTCTAAATACACAGAATGAAATAAATTTTGTAAAATTTCATTAATTTCTATAACACAACAGTTCATGACAAATCGGCTCAATTGTCTAAAGTCTCTATAAATCGGCATTTATGCAGGTCTTTAAAAATTCGCAAATCAAAATTAAATCTAGTTTTAACTTAATTTTGTTTTAACAAAACTAATAACACTCAGTTTAGAAATAAAAATTCATTGGATTTTATAATCGTTACATTAAACGCCTTAAATTCTTTTACAAATTAAAAATTATTTTAAACGTGTTAAATTGTTATCTCGTGGTCAAATTCAATAAGCAATTCCATTCGAAAAGTGTGTTTAAAAGAAAAATAAAAACTAAAATCCACTTGTCTTTAAAGAAAACAGAACGAAAAGAAACTCAAGTTCTATTGAGGTCACACTAGTTAAACTAAATATTACAAAAGTAATTAGACCGGCCAATGAAACTTTAACAATTGCATTTTGTAAGTAAAAGATCTCACAAAATACGCTCTCAGAGCACAAATTGCAAATAAATTAACGGTTTTCAAGTTCAATGACCGTTGAGAGTGTTTTGATATAATTTTGCTAACAATTGTTCTTGTTTTTTTTTTCGTCAGTCATGTATAAATACAAAAGTTTTAGGTGCTTTGGTTTGTTCTTACAGTTTGAGAACATTAGCTGATTACTAAAAGCTTTTGCTCAGAGAAAATCGTGTGTTAAATAACAGTTGATGTAAGTTATTTAACATTAAACTGTAAGAGTGCAAAGGAACTCAGCTGTGGTGAAATTTTAAAACAGCTTTGGTTTGCAATTGGAATAGTCGGAAGAAAGAAAGAATAAAGGACAATAAATTGAGCTTTTAAAGTTTATTGATAACATTAAAAATATTTGTATTTCATATACAACAATAACTCACTTTAAAGTAGAAAAGTTTTACTGAATGAATTGCTTTAAGCTTTAAAATCATAACAAAAATATACTCTGAACATCGAGTGTAACTTGTACACCTGTGAGACTTTTCAAACAACTAAAATGTTCAGATTTTGTTTTTCATAATATACAAGTTATGAATATTAGAATTATTTGTTATAGATCTTATTAAAGAAATACATTTTGGAGTTGCCAACCATTCCACACAGATTTCTTTCTTAAGAGATATTATTGTTCGTACTTACCTTAGAAATGGCTCAATAACCAAGATTAAAAAAAAAAAAAAAACAAATATAAACGCGATACGAAGAATGAAAAAAGAACACAATTGTAGTTACAAAATATTTAAGCAAAACACGCGAATTTAATAAAAGTAAAGGGTCGAAACACTTGAAATTCTTTAAATATAGTTTGTTTGTTTTTTTTTAATTTATGTTGTTTTACAATTTACATAAAAAAATTAATTGCAAAATTAATTTAATGTCAATTGGTCAATTATTAAAATAAAAAGTTGTGGGAGAACCTAAAGAGGGAAGCAAGTGAATTTTTAAAGAATAAAAATTACTTCTTCCAAAAACTTTTACAAAAGAGATAAATACAAAGTCAAATAAAAGTCAACGCGTTTAAAAAAAGTTAAGAAGTATAAGAAAACCGAGAAGAGCCTAGTCAAAAAATGTTTAATAACACAGATTTTATGTATTTTAATATTTTTTTATTTATTTATTTATTTTTTTATATTATTTTTAATATTTAGTTTTGTAAAATGAATTTTGTTTTATGAAAATTCTTAGCTTAAGATTAATTTAGAGCAGCGTAATTGTGTATGAACGAGTGACCGATTATTGTGAGCGATAGAGGGTGTAGACAATCACTGAAATATTAAAAAAAAAAAATATTTGTTGAAAATATAAAATAGCTTACTGTTTCATTGAGAGATCATTTTAACGAAAAGGGGCACAAATAGAAAAATTAATAACGAGTAGAATAACGGTAGTTGGTTTAAAAAATATTTAAGAATCAAAACAAGTAAATTTGCTAATCCGCTCTTATTAGGGGAAGCATAGCGTAATCATCATATCCCCATTCCAAAAAAAATATAAAAAATTCTGAACATTATTTAAATTATTTTTCTATGCAAATTTGTATTTCCCTTAACCTTCGTGTATTATTTTAACATTGTTAAATATAAAATGTCATTCATGGCGCTTATAAATCGATTTAAAGAAAATTAACTTCAATTATTTTGTTACCCAACAAGTGCATACACACTAACTATACACTCTAACCGAGCTGTGGAATTCTACACTTTGCCTCAGCTTGCTTGTGTGCCACATATTGCAACGACTTTTTTGTATGGAACTTAATATGTGTTCGGCTATGTATGGGGGATAATAAAATCCTATAATTTAAATTAAGGAAGACAGTTAACAACAGAAGCTTTTGCCTTCCTATGTTTGGGTTTCATACATATTTACACATTTTTGAATAGCCACACATACATATTTATGTATGTATATGCAGTCATATACTTGGGTAATGGGAATGTCAACAACAAGAATTTGCATATAAACATACATATACGTATGTATTTACATGCAATAGAAAAAGATTACAAGATAATTGGGATGCATTTCTTATAAAGAATATCTGCAATGAAAAAAACCAAGTGTATGATCATTTTGTTGGCGAACAACAGAGGATTAACAAAAGTGGCAAAATTTGCAAATTATAAAAAATAAGTTTAAAATATGCAGTGTTTTTAATAGCATAATTCAACTATATTGAAACAATAAATAAAAATTCTCCAAAATCTTCAAAAATGGCAACAATGATAGAAAAGAATTTCAAAAGAGAAATAAGATCAAGATGTATTACATTTTTTCTTCACTTGCTTAGAAGATAGAACTGTCAAGTTCATTTGTTTGTGTTTGTTGTTACGACACAGCAGTTGAGCAAGTAGTCAATGTATCCCTTATATACAGTACAGTGCACTCGCGGTAACGTGAACACCGTCTAACGTGAACACCGCCTAACGTGAACAAGCTTTTGCTTACATTGACTACTCTGTAACGTGAACAAACTCAGAAAGCTCTATAACGTGAACAATTTTTTTTCACTGCATTTGTTTTCTAATTATGTAGACAACACTTCAATACATACATTAAATTCAATTTTTAAAGTTTTGAGAATCCCCTTGTTAAAAAAATGTGTTTTATCCTCTAAATTAATTTTTTTAGTGGCAACGAATGAGTAATTTTATTTGCTATGTAATTTTGTTTCAATTTATAGTTTCTCGTGATCTCGTTTTGTTTTGTAATGCATTTTAATCAATAATTTTGTTTTATTTCACGTTCAAGCGTGTAAAACACAGGTTTATATTATAAAATTTTATATTTTTTCCATGAAATTCGACAATCGCTAACGTGAACAATTTCACTAACATGAACTCCCTTGGTTTTAATTAGTTCACGTTACCGCGAGTGCACTGTAATTGTCACAAATGTCATCACTTGGCTGACTCCAATTTATAGATTTTGATCATTTGACACGTATGTGCTCTTTGTGGTGCAGAGAGAAGACAATTGTAATCTAGCGTGAAGACAATTTTCACTTAAGTGTCTCTAAGTAATCTGGAGAGTAGTCACTTTAAAAGTTTTGTGTGTAATTCGTTAAAACTGGTTTTATACAAATTGTGTTGATATAATTCTCATAGAGTTAATTTTTATTTTTTCTTAAGTACACTGATATCCCATGTAACATAGCATAAAGTCAATAGTCACTTTAGTGTCTCTTAGTAACCTTTAGTGAAGTCACTTTAAACGTTTATTTTGTACTACACTTTAGAAAGTAGTTATTTTACCCCACCAGAAGCAATCCATTGGAGAGTAGTCGAATAAAGTTTTGTTTACAACCTATCGTTTATTGGACTGCCTATGATATGTCTTTTAGCTGATTATTTTAAGTCAATTAGCATCCGTACATGTTAAAATAACTAGTTATGTACTTGATAATGTTACCAGTTAGTAGCTACGTAACTGGTAAGGTAACTGACGTTATTTAACCAGTATGTGAATCCAATGCGTTGACTACTTTGGACCAGCTATTAGACAGTTTCATTGTAGTCAAAAAGGGACAACTGACCGCCTGCATAGGACATGCACGTGTTAAAATAACCAGTCACGTAGCTATTGAAGTAACTAGTTCACTAGTTCGGGACTGTCTCCTAAAATTGCTGGGGAATGTGGTTTTTGCAAATGTTGTAGTATGGCTCCCACCAAGGCGAATTCATATACAAGCTGGTGTCGGTGGCGAATTCAGGCAAATACGAGCGAATTCATTAATTTTTTATATATGGAGTTTTACATTTGTTTCGAAGTTGTTTCGAATGTCAAACGTATTTACCTGAATTCGCCACCGACACCATCTTATAGCAAGGCAAATTTATTTACAGATAGTCCCAATTCTACAACCAATACAAATTTACATAAAACAGCATGTATTTTGTTTTTGTAAAAATATTTTCTAGCTGTCAAAAAGCTAAACAACAGCAAAAATCAAAAAAAAGGCTGAATAGAAATAAAAACGTGAAATTTATGTTGCTTGTTTAAAACGATCACTTTTCTACTATTTTATATTTTTTCTTAAAAGAAACAAAGAAATGTAAACAAACTTTGACAGATAGAAGTGAAAAAGCATATCGAGCAAAAAAAAAATCAGCTGGCTTTTTAAAGTCACCTGTAGTAAATTCGCCTTGAATAAGATAAAAAAAGCTCTCCGAGAGAAACGTTGTGGAATTGAAATAATATAAAATGCAGTTTACACCGAGCAAGCCTGACTTTATGGTACCCTATATCGGCACCAAAAATCTATTGAAAAATTATCAAACCTTATAAAACCTTCTTCTGAATACTGAGTCATACCATTACGAACAACCGATTATCGTCTAATTAAAAATTTCGGTTGAAGAATAAGCTTTTAAAATTCTGGTGAATAAAAATAATATGATCTAAGAACTATAAGTATATTAAGTCAAATTTATGTTATTATTGTTACTAAATTTAATAATGAGTTACAAAATAAATATAAAATATATTATTTTTTATATATAAACATACATACATAAATGTTTGTAATAAATAACTTTAATGAATATTCAAATATTATAAGTGAATGAACAAATGGGCCACAAAAACAAAAGAAGAACAAACAAAAAAAAAAAAACATGAAATGAATGTTAGAGTTTCAACATAAATCCCACAGAATAAAACTTAAGTCATTATACAAATATTGTTTGCAAAATATTTATGGTAGCTACACATAAGTATAATATGCATACATACATATACATATACATATACATATACATATACATATACATATGTATGAACATTAGGGTGTCTCTTATTTTGCACTCGTCCCAAGGTCTACCGAATGAAGTTTCGAGTTTTGGGTCAAAGTGGCAATATTTTCCAAATAATTTAATGTTAAAAAAATACAACTGAAAACAGTTTTTGTACAATATTAAATTATTCTGACATCGATAACCCATTTTTATAATCTTCACCTTCGTGTATGTAATTTCCATAATATAATTTTCCGACCCTATAAGGTATATATACTCTGGATTCTTATAGATAGCGGAGTCAATTTAACCATGTCCGTCTGTCTGTTGAAATACATTTTTTGAAGACCCCAGATATCTTCGGGATCCAAATCTTCAATAATTCTGTCAGACATGCTTTCGAGATATTTGCTATCAGCAAAATCCGTCCATAAATAACGGAGATATGAACAAAAATCCGAGACAACCTCTGAAAATTTCATCAAAAAAAACCAATTTATTGCATGCTTTGACAAAAAACCAACAAAACGTATGTTTGGATGTGTGTTGATTATTGCTTTGCGTATTTTGTTTTTGTTTTTATACCCTTCACCATGAGTGGCAAGGGTATATATGAAGATAGAGTTGTTTATAATGAGTTTTCTTATGAGCAACTCTATCATACGTAAACACCACACGCACCCAACAACAATATTCTACAATGTGGAATGAGATGAAATGTATGTATTTGAGTGCGTTTCGTTTATTTTAATTTTTGTTGGTTTTTTTGTTATTTTTTCAACATACAATTGTGCAAAATAATTGTTGTGTTTATTTGGTTAGTTATCAGTGAGCACACAACGTGTGAATATGATCATCGGATGTTTTGCATCTGATATGATATTAAGAATTTTTCTCGTTGTTGTTGCTATATGAAGAGTTTCGCATGGGTAAAGGCAATGTACGTAAATATGTATACTTTTGTGAAGGGTATATAAGATACGGAAATATCTCTAATATTGCGCCCTGTACTTTGCGCACAAGGTTTACATGGACAGCCAGCCAGCCAAATTTGGCTATCACTTTTTATTCCACTACAGTGTCGAACAATTTCTACTGAAAAGTTTAGATTGTTTTAACTTTGAAGAGACATAGAGTTCGTATTGCGGACTGGTGGTAAATTAAAAGGTATTTGGGACAGTGTTTCTTTTAACGATGGACCAATTTCTTTCATGCACAGATTCATTCATTCATAAGTTGGGGGAATCATATTGGATGCTCGTAATATAAGAAGGACTGTCAAATTACATGTGCTGATTGTTTGATTAGAATTTTAAGTTTTAATTCTTTATTTACAATTTTATTAATTTACAAAATAATTTTGTCAAAATTCCACTCTGCATTTTGGTCGAATTTTCAGCATTAAGTTTCCAGATGACAGAGAAAAAATGTTAGACCACCCTAATGAACATAAGTATTTATGAATTACAGTTTATATGGCGTCATAGAAGTTATACATTAGAGTAATAAGGATATAGTTTATACAACAAAAGGATAAATAATGCATTTCGCATACATATATATTCACACATACATAAATATATACATATAAATGAAGTATAAGAATAATACATAGCATACGAGTATACAAAAAAAAAAATCTTTTTTTTAATGACTATTAAATCGAGCCAATAATGTCATCAAGATTATAACTTGAGTTGGAATGAACATTAAAATTACTCATGAAAAACATAAAATCAACATATGTAATTTTAAATGATTATAATTTTTGGTGCTCTCTACCATTTCATTTTATTATATGCACTTTATTTTTAAGGAAGACAATGATAAATGAAGGAAATTTAGATTTGCATAAAACTAAATTACAATTTTTACACATACATATATTAAATGAAAAGGTTTATTGCTCTCATCTGCACTCCATGCATAAGTGTATAAACATAAATACTGTGTTTTTTTGTAATGTTTTTAAAATTGAATATAAACTTTATTTATGACTTAATTTTAAAATAAAATCCTGTCTTTTTAATACCGGCACGTAAACAAATCAAATCTTTTTATTGCGTTTTCTCTTAATAAAAGAAAAATAAAGCGAAAGAGGATGAAAAAAAAAAAAGAAACTGAAATGAAATTGTGAACAAATTTTAGCTTCGTGCAAAATTTAATTTACCACAATTGCATGACAACAACGATGACAAATGTAAAAGAATTTTTCCAATAAAATAATATAATTCAATAAACTTGTATATTAACTTTACCTGGCATTCCAACGACTACGACGTCTATTATGTAAAGATAGACCTTGTTCTTCTTATTGTCGTTCTTATTCGTTATTGCTGCTCCACCTTTTCCCTCAGTCTGCTCCTGCTGCTGCTCCTTCTTGCACTGACTTACCCGTTTAGGTTTTTTTGTTCAATACATTTTTATATTTTTATTAACCCTTAACATCTTGTCTTGTTGCTGATTTCTATTGCTTCTTACATGTACTTACTGGCATTCGTACTCCTGCCAGGTGTGAGCGGGCGAGTTTGTGTGTGCACTGGATGATTACACGAAAAATCAACTGTCAATTTACAACAAAGTATATATGCTCAATCGATGTGCACAGTGGTATTGGACTGGATCATGGATCGTGTGTTGTTTTCCATACATACACTACGTATTTTTCACTAGCAATTCAATAGTTTTTTTGTAGTCAAAATTACAACATATTTTTTTTTTGATGTTTAATCTGCGGGAATAAGTTGATGTTTAATCTGCGGGAATAAAATAAATCATTTGCTTTGAAATTTGGAATGTAGGTTGTTGATTGAATAAAAGGCTAGCAAATTAATGGAAATTAAAAACAAAACAAAAATTACTCCAATTAAGCCATGTCTGTCTGTCTGTCCGTCTGTCTGTTGAAATCAATTTTCTGAAGACCCCAGATATCTTCGGGATCCAAATCTTCAGTAATTCTGTCAGGCATGCTTTCGAGAAGTTTGCTATTTAAAATCAGCAAAATCGGTCCACAAATGGCTGAGATATAAGGGCAACCTCGATTTTGTACCTATTTTTTTACCTATATCTGGATTACTAAGTCATTAATATAGACAATATGGATATCTAATGATAGATATTTCAAATACCTTTGCAACGACGTATATAAGACCACAGTAAGTTGGACCTTCAACGGGTCAAAACCGGGAAAAATATTTTAACCAGATTTTTTTTTTTTCACCAAAAGTTTTTTTTCGCTAAATATTAAAAAAAAAAAAAAAATTTAAATTTAAAAAAAAAAATTTTAAATTTAAAAAAAATTTTACATAAAAAATTTAAAAAAAAAATTCGAAAAAATGTTTTTTTCCAAAAAATGAAAAAAACAACTGGAAAAAAAATAAGTTTTGTTTACCTAAAAATATTTAAAATTTTTATTTTGAAGTATAGTTGGTGAAGGGTATATAAGATTCGGCCCAGCCGAAACTAAATTGAAATATTTAGTTAAAAATAAGAATGCATTTAAAAATGTATGTTTGTATAATAATTTAGGTCATTTCACTGCATACGTTTGAATAATTTTAGTTCGTATTTCAAAAATTGAACTATGTGAGCGAATATATTTGAAATAGTTCATGTACTTAGTTCAATCAAGTGAATCGATCAATTGAACTAGTTCGTGCATAACCTACCCAAGTCTATTACATAATGAACAATATTTGTCGACAAAAAATGCAGTTTCTATTGTAAAAATCATATAAAATACATGTGTGGAAAACCACACACCTAGGTAATCAACGTCACTTTTTAAATATCTCATTATCAAAAAATACTTTTTCATTCAATTAATGAGTTTTTTGTCCGAAATTGATGCGGCAGGAAATGTCAGACAGTTTTCTGAACATACTTAAAAGTTTTTCTTTTAATGTATGCAAAAGATAAATTTTGTAAAAGATATGAAATATCCTAAAAATTAAAATATTTTTTTTTTCTAAAAATTAACATCAATCATACCACTGTGACATACTAAAAACCTATATAAATTTTTATGTTGTTTAAGAAAAAATGAGTATAAAATACTTAGAGGTAACACCTTTTTTCTTTCATTTTTTTATTTGAAATTCTGAATTGATTGTATGTAGAACGTATGTATGTAGATACAATTTAAATGACATCACGCGTTTTAGGTATATTCCTTCCTTTCATATTTCATAACGACAAAAAATTCAAGAAGTAGAAAAAAAAAGAAATTGTCAAATCAAATCAATTTGTGTTATCAACACAAGGATAAACATCAATATGTTATTTTATTTTGCGTTTTTTTTTTTTCTTTCAGTTTTTTTATTCAATATTAAACCGAGCAAATATAATGTGTTTGAGTGAATGTGTAGCAGAAAGTACAGATAGGATGGCAAGTTTATGTCACGTAAAGTGGCAATAAGTGTTAAACGGAAGTCGGTAGAATGGGTTTCGAACAATTTGATGTTATACAACTTGATATTAAATAAAATGTTTAACATAAACATATTTAGGTGGAAGTATTTTTACATAACGAAATGCCATTGCAAATCACAGAGTTTTTCTATAATTATTAAGGACGTGTATGGCAAATGCGATGGCACTTGATTTATAGTTTTAATATTGACAGTTTATGAAGATACATTTGAATGTCAGTTTCATCTAATATTGCACAAATCAATTCTCAAATTATTCCATAAACACAAGTATACTTATTTGAAACTATTTTATTGTTTTCCAGAAAACTCAAACAAATCCAATGTAATTAAGTTAATGCGAATCATTTTAATCTAATGGACTTATCAGCAAACTGTATACCAAAATGTACGGTGCACTCACATCTATGTTTATGCTATAAGTATACATGTAAACATATTAGGGAGACCCCGCGTTTAGGGAGTCAAAAGATTTCGATGTTTCCAACTTTCGATGTTTCCAAATTTAGTTACCATTTGAATTGTAGATAGATGATCGATTTTTTAGAATTTAGTAAAAACTACCTTACGCTAGTAATGCTCCTATCTCTTCTTAAGAATTTATGAAAATTCACTTTTTAAGACGTAAGATTTTGAAACAGATAGAATTTGTATAACCCTTTCAGACATTTTGTCCAATATATTGGACATTTTGGTTTTTCCTTTTGAAGTCAATGCAGAGTGTTGTTTTTAATTTTTTGAACTCCTGCGGCTTCTCTTGTGGCAGATGACACAACGCACACGATGAGGAAAGTTTTTAGGTGAGTGATCAGCGCGGTCAACTTTTTTTTTCAGAACACCATCATTAACTTTTCCTACTGGTTTATAAGAGTCGTAATTGGTCGCCTTTGTGCAAATACTGTTGTCCATTCAGCGGACCAGTAATAACTCATTAACTTTGTCAAATCTGTAATTGAAGTCGGTCTTGATTTTTTCATCATATCTTTTGCATTTGGCAGTGCACATTTTTTATTGCGATTTTCTCGAATTATTGATGTGGTACGACCAAAATGACGCAAATCATTGAGTAACTCAAAACTTGTGGAATAATTATAAAAAATTATTTTGTAATTGATGATGATTTTGTTAGCAGCATTTCTACAATTTAGTAACCACCCAATGGCTCAGTAAAAGGTGTAGTTGTTTTACCACAACAAGTATCAAGCAGTAATAATATCCAGAGGAACTTGCTTCGACCCAGTTTTTTATAAACGCGACCGTAATATTTCAACATGGATTCGTTGATAGAAATATGTTCGTGGTAAACACCCCATTGGTTAAAATTTCTGATAAGAATATCAGTATGTTGACGTTCTTTAAAAATTGTGCCTGTAGTTTTTGCAGCGTCGATATTGTCTACAAGGTGTAGATTGTTAGCTTATTGACCGTTTCTTTCAAATTAATAACCGTCAAACTTTGTGTAAAAATCGAAAAAAAAAAAATGTTGTTTATAATATATTTTTAGTACACTTGTACCCAAACTGGCAGATCATTATTTTATGCCTTCTGGAGTATGAAACTAAAAATGCTTTGCAATGTTTCCCTATTTATTGAATTTGATATTATAATACAAATAACGACTATAAACTTTAGTCACAAAATATAACTGTGGTTATCCTTAACCTACCTCTACATGTGTATTTTTAATGTTGTTTAATAGATTATTACAACAATAAAAACAAATTTATTTAAATTGTTTGATTTAATATTTAATCAGAGTACTTTCCACTACTTAATAATGCAAAAATAAATTAACCAGTGTAAACAATTTTTTTTTTATACAGCCTTAATAATTAAGTGTTCCCAAATTGGCACAGCGACCGAGAATGGGTTAAATTAGCTTACACTAAAATTTTCAGTTTTCTATCCAACTACTTCTCTTTAATTTCTGAAAGGGATAAAGTATTTTTGTTTATAAAAGGGGGTCAATATCAAATTTAAACCAGTGACATCTATTGTAATAAAAACTAAAATGAATAAGACAATACACAAACCATTGTGGGGAATCTGCTATTTCACCACAATTAGTATAACAGTTAGTATAATGAAACAAACTCCTTTTATCACCAGCCAACCAACCAAAACCACCACCAACCGCTGACTAAAACAATAACAAACAACCTGTTGATGTAAACAGTAACAAATAACACGTGCTGGCAAGAACAAGAACAAACCAAAACAAATGCAAACAAACCAAAAAAAGAGACAGATACTCACACAACTCTCCCTCTCAGTACAAATAATCCTGTTATATTTGCACTCAGAGAGTAAATTTTCCATCACTGGTAATATGGTGGATTTTCTGCTAACATTTTTTTACTCTCTTCATCTCCCATCAAAACTTCGTTAAATTGAGAGTGTCGTTTTCAAATTCACCACATTTTATTATTTGCGAATTTTTCTTTGACATTATTTTGCACACATCTTTTCCCATTGTTTGTGATTTACAAAATCAGTTCAATTTTTAAGTTTATTGGCAAAGGTTGTGCTTTTAACCACCAAAAAATTAGCCGGGCCTAAGTCGTACAATTGTGCATTTCGTTAACTGCATTTAAACGGTTAAAAAGTGTTTTCATATAAAAAAAATATATATAAATAAAGAAACTGAAAATATATACTACATTGTAAAGGTTCTTTTTATTATTTTTTCAAATGTTTGACCCAAATTGTTAAAATATTACAGTGTTTTTTCTTTTCATGAGCAAATTAAAATGTCTTGCATCTTTCTTATGGCTGTTTAAATGCTTAATAATGTGGTTACGTGCCGGTTACATTCCTCATCTAAGTTTACAAATTAAATTTGAAAACTCCAGTATAAATGTCGTGTGTAAAGTGAAATAATTTAAATTACTGGTTTATGTTAAAAATTTGTGCGTTTTAAATGTGATATAAAAAAGATTAAAAAAAGTAAAATAACATAATTTATAAAAGTGGAACTTAAAGGAACTTTTAGAAAAAAAAAAAAAAAATATATACCTTTACACATATATTTATTAAAGGTAAGATTAATTACTGTAAAATTCCATATTTTTATATTTTATGAATAAAACATATAGTTTACTGCAAATTAGAACAAATGTTAGTTCTGATACTTGTGTTAACATGCAGTAACATTGAGATTATATCTTACAAAATATGCATATTCATGCATCTAAACAATTCTCCAGTTAATTTTACAGTTCAAACCACCAGTAATAAATGTAATCGAAATGTGATTTCATTGCAGTTTATTAAAAGTTTACTCATATAAAATATTTGTTTCAAAAGAAGTGATCGAACTTATTTTATTTAGATTTTAGATTTTATAAGATTAACAAGTTATAAAAAACGTAATATCAGAAAAATGTTTATTAAAGATTTAGCCCCATATTCATAAACAATCTTTAATTTAATAAAACAAAATTTTCATAAAAAATCTGTTTTATAAACCTTTGTATAAAAATATTATTTTTTCATCCGATTCAAATCTATTTCAAATACCAAAATTTGTATTCAATTATGTACCTATCACACATACATATTCCGTGAAGAAATTTGTATGGGTGCTAGGAGAAATCATGGACCGATTCTTACCATTTTCAACCGAAATTGTTCTTTTATAATAGGAATAAATTGTGCAAAATTTCAATGTACTGGTATTACTTGCAATATAAAACTTTCGAAAAACAATTAAAAACATCAACATTTTTGGATGTTGCCTCACATTTTGGTCCATAACTCTAGTTTTACTGTGAATGACAATTTCAGGGTATAAAAGCTGTTTATGAATTTGGGGGTTAAAATACTGATTAACAAGCTAAAATTGTATTAAAATTTATTCTAATGGCGTCAAGTAATTTCTTTCTTATACCAGAGGCCGGTGAATTGCATAAAGACAAGTAATATGATTTTATTCTTAACCACAGTAACAAACAATTTTAACAGCTTCAATATTGATATTTTTCCTAAAGAATATAGGAAGAAAATTTTAATAAATTTTTTTATATTATTTACTTACTAGGTGCAAATTTGAAATATTATCTTCCTTATGAATAAGAAGAAACAGAAATAATTTCTATGTACACAATTTTTCACATTCAAGCAAGTATAACGTATATAAGGATATTTAAATACCAATAATAATGTCTAAAAACACAAATTACCGCTAATATAAAAAATTTTATATCTGTATAACCCCATATGTTTTTTAAATACATTAAAAGTTAACAAAATATCATATGCTAAATACTGGATTTTAAGAATATGGGGCATTTCATGTCAAGTGAACCAACTTTTGAAATGGATGTCTTCCGATTGGGATGAAATTTGCACCATGGCTACTTCTATTGGATAGTAATTCAGACACAGTTAGTTACAAAACATTTATTTTGATATATATCCCACTCGCATCCCACTAAGCGACCAAAAAAGAAATGATCCTAAGCTTTCTTTTGAGCAAAAAAATAAAAAACATTCCCATTTTGGGAAAAAGTTCGATTTTGCAAAAAAAAATTGTATGACTTGAGTTACAAAATATTTATTTTGATAGATATCCCACTCGCATCCCACTAAGCGACCAAAACCTTCTTAAAGGAATGGACCTAAGCTTTCTTTTGAGCAAAAAAAATAAATAAAATAAGGGCCCATTTTGGAAAAAAAATCAACAAAGTTTTTGATTTTCAAAGTTTCGATTTCAGAAAAAAAATGTCAAATATTTTTTATTTATTTTTTTTTTCTGAAATATTGAAGAAGTAGCTAATCTAAACTACTTGAAGAACATTTCGCTAAGAACAATAGCTAGCAAGTTACATGGATGAGAAAAAACACCTGCTTGGCCAAAATGTCAAAATTTGACCCCCTCTAACTCAGAAAATTCTCAACCGATCTAGCTCAAAAATTGTCTGAATCTGAATTACTATCCAATATAACTAACCATGGTGCAAATTTCATCCCAATCGGAATACATCGATTTCAAATTTTGAAACATATTTTCTCAGCCTTAGAAATTTTGCTACTTGTGTAAGGAAAATGGCGATCAACAAGATGTAAAACTCAAAGATCGTATATCGCATTTGCCCAGATTATAAATTTACCAAAGCTAAAACTTCGGAAAACACGTGTTTAATTGAATTAAGACAGTGTAAAATTGATTTAAGATATCTTAATGGTTCTCGAGTTACCGAATTTTCTCTAAAGTCAAATGTTTCTAAGTGCCCCGGTTTTCGGGTTCAATTGTCGCCAGATACTCTGGTATGTTTCACTACAACGGCCTTACAGACTTCGTTACTCTGATCGATAAATTAAGTTATAAAATAAGCAATTATAAATTGCTAAATTCATACAGTGGTTTAGATGAATCTATGGATGAATGTATTTTGGATGGGTTGTGAATTAAACAGCTGCTTTTCTGAAAGTGGTGAATTTAACTAGTTCGTTTTTGACCCATACCATATTAGACTTGTGACTTCCCAGCAGTTAAGCAAGTAGTCAATATATCTCTTATAGACAGTAATCGTCACACTTATCACTTAGCTGACTCCAATTTATATATTTTGGTAATTTGACACGTATGTGCCCTTTGTAGTGCAGAGAGAAGACAATTGGTAATCTAGCGTGAAGACAATTGTCACTTAAGTGTCTCTAAGTAATCTGTGACTACACACTTTAAACGTTTTGTGAGTAATTCGTTCAAACTGGTTTTATGCAAATTGAGTTGATATAATTCTCGTAGAGTTAATTTTTATTTTTGCTTAAGTATACTGATATCCCATGTAACATAGCATGAAGTCAATAGTCACTTTATTGTCTCTTAGTAACCTATAGTGAACTCACTGTAAACGTTTATTTTGTACTGCATTTTAGAAAGTAGTTATTTTGCCCACCAGAAGCAATCCATTGGAAAGTTGTCGAAGAAAGGATGGTTTACAAAGCTATCGTTTTTTTGGACTGCCTATGATATGTCTCTTTAGCTGACTATTTGAGGTCAATTAGCAGCTGTACGTGTTGAAATAACTAGTTATGTAGCTGATCAAGTTTCCAGTTAGGTAGCTAGTAAGGTAACTGATGCTATTTAACCAGTATGCGAATCCAATGCGTTGACTACTTTGGGCCAGCTATTAGACAATCTAATTGTAGTCAAAAAGGGTCAAGTGACCCCGTAATTAGGACATGCACGTGTTAAAATAACTAGTCACGTAGCTATAGAAGTAACTAGTTCCCACCCTAAATGATGGGTAAAATCACTAGTTCGGGACTGTCTCCTAGAACTGCTGGCTCTCTATAAGGACACTGCTACTAATTTATATATTGTGACATTTGTATTGCGATCCATTTTAATGGATTGATGGATCGTGTCCGTATACTACATGTTTAATATTTATTGCGTCAGTATTTACATTAATTTTGTGCTGTGATTAGATAACTAACGTTTCGCGAGTTGATATCACGAAGTTCCATATTTATCGCGTGATAAATTAATTGTTTAAATATATTATATCAATATATTGAACGTGTAGCAGTGTGCTTACAATGCTAATTCATGATAAAACCAACATGTCCATGATTCACAAACAAATTTTATTTATTTAATATTTTTAATAATTTTAAGTGTTTTTGTTATCTTGGAAGTTTTGACACAAGATATAAAAAGTGTTAACAATGTTCTAGAAATTTAAAACTTAAAGAAACAATCTGAAATGGAATATTAGGAAATAGACTACGGAAGTTATGTTTAAGAAATAATTATGACAAATTTATGACTAAAAATAAATTACCTCGAAATCCGCCAATTTCTTATGTACAACTGTTAAAATTTGTGATTTCAATTCTCATTTAGCATTCATTAGAAACGAAAACTTTTTAAAGTTTTTTTTAAATTTCGTTTAAAAAAATTTTTCAAATGTAAAATTTTGGATTTTATATACATATGCAAATTGTAATGGGTTATCGATGTCAGTAAATGTTTATATTTTATATTTAAACATCTCTGGGTAAATGAAATACAAAAACTATTTTCTTGCGAAAACAATAAAGCAAGTTGTTTTATTTTTTCTTTACTCACTTACACAGTTTGTGTTGGCAAAAAACCAACCAATTGAAGTAGAGAATGTAAGAAAAAATAAAATCACTGTTTGTTGTTGGTGTTTTGTTTAAGCTTTGATATTTTTACAAATAAAGCTTGAATGTCTGTAATTCTCATTTACTCTATAGTTTTATTTGTACAATATCTTTAGTTTTTCTAAAGCCTTTTGGGAAAAGGTTTCCTGATGATCTGGTCTAAGCAACCAGTGAAATGCGCATAGAAACTAGCTTATCCCCCGACAATAAATTTCAGTGAATTTATCAATAAAATTGGGAATTTAGCATAAGAAAATTTTAATAAAATATTAATTTTGTATTCCCGAATAACCTTTTAATGATTTTGTATTAAATTAAAAAAAATAAAAAATTTTCATGTACCGAAAATAATAACACTTTATACGAAATTTACACTTTTTTTTCTGTCGAGCGGGGCAACCGGCGGTTTAGCCTTTATTTTCACGTAACTCAAAAACGGTTTAGCTTATTGAATAAAATTAACAGCGTAGCTGCATCTTCCAATTTATTATGCTGTTTTAAAAAATAAAATTTTCGAAATTTTGCAAAAAAATTATTTATTTTTTTCTAAAATATTTCATATTTCTGAAATGACTACGCAGATTAAAAAAAGTTTCATGCTTCCTTAAAGTTAATTTTATTGCGGAATTTCGTTTTTTTTAAGTTTATTCAATAAGCTAAACCGTTTTTGAGTTACACGAATTAATTTTCGAAGTAACGGTTTATCTCGAAAACAAGATCTAACCTAATAAAACGGTTAGCACCACTGAATTCAGCGTACTCGAATTAGGTTAACACGCCGGGAGCCCCGTTTGACAGTTTTTTCAACTAGCACAGTGTAATTATTCTTGAAAGTTCTAAGGAAGAAAGCCATCACATGAAAATATCAGAGAATCTAGTAAAGCATACCATTTGATAGTTTTCAACTACATTTCCATAAAATAACATGCTTTTTAAATTCTTAATTTTTATTTTTTTTTTGTCAGAAATATTTGTTATTTTCTTGTCAAACTATGATTTTTATTTTTATATCTGCAAAAAAAAAATAAAAATCAAAATCTGACAAATATTCCTGACAAGAAAAAAAAATCATATTCTGACATATATTTCTGACAAAAAAATAAAGTTTAGAAAATAATAATTATGTTGTGATTTTTATTATAAATGTCATAATTGTTTTTTTTTTTTTTCAAATATTGCTACTTTGAGGCAAAACTCGAGACTTCAAATAAAAAGGGGAGCCTTTAAACGTTATTTGATTAAGCGCAGATTTTCAAAATTTGGTTTATAGATTACGAACGATTCGAAAATCGAAAAAGTGCAAAATAAGGGAAAACCTAATGAATATATTATTCACGAACGAACTTTTTCAAAAAGCAAAAATAACTACATACTTACTTAGGGTTTCCTTGCCTTAGTAACGTTAGTTAAACATATTTAAAATACAGACTGATTGTTAAATCAAAAACCACTAAATGATACCCCTATAGTTAAGTTTGTAAAAGAAAAAAACTTATTGCGTTTTTTATAAAATTGTTGAATACTTTCATTTATATCATTGTTCTCTTTAAAACAGCATTTTTAGCAACCACAACACATACAAAAAGGAATTGTTAACAAAATTAAATAAAATGCCAGAACAAAAAAAAAAACTGAATTACAGCATTGGCCAAACGAAACTAAACAACCAAAAAGAAATGAAGAAAAAACTACTGAAACGTTGGTAAAATTAAGTGGAAATTGTTAAATTTTGTGGAAATTTTTTATGAAAATTTTAAAATTCTTGAATTGCTTTATTTAAGCAAAAGAAAATATTATCACTTTGTCTTTGTTGTTATTGTACTTTTAAGCATGGAAATACTTTTTAGTTTGTTTTTTTTTTTTTGTATATTTATTTATTTTAGTTTTTATTTCCATTTGTTTTTTGTTGTAGTACTCATACTCATACTCTTACTCGTACTATTCGCAGTCATCGTATTTGTAAGTTTTCTTTTACGCGCTTTTTAAGTGGAATATTTTGTGGTTGTTGGGTTTTTTGTGTTCTTTTCTGGTCTAGATGCTGCTCAATGCTATTTTGTTTGGTATTTTTGTATATTTTTTTCTGTTTATTTGTGGGTAAAACTTTAGCTCGTTTTGTTTTTTTATTTACAGCTTGGAGAGGTTATAAAAAACGTTATTTGTAGATGGTGGCAAACTGTGGAAACACTCCTTGCAGCCAGTAGAGCTAATTCATAAAGAGACTTTTTTCACTCGCTGGTTTTCTTTATTTTTTTTTGGTGTTTTTTGTTGTTTTTTTCACAGCTTGTCAAATATTTTAACGCAGTTTAATGCTGTATTGGATTTTGACTTTATAGTCTAATAAGATTTTAAAAGCAAAGTTTAACAAGCAAATTTGTTTGTCATTATTTAACATAGAAGGATCTTAAAATGATGAATAAATACATATCCTTGTTGTGAGTATTGTTAACAAGAAACATTAACAAAAATTTTGTTTAAAAGAGAGATTAATTTTAAAATAGTTTAAATTTAAATTCACCTTTAGAATTAAATAGTTTCTTACACAAATAGGTTTTTTACAGAAAACTTGAATTTTTTATTCACGCCTTCATTTTAATACACTTTCTGTGTAAAACATCCATTAACTTATCAGCATCACCTTTTTTTAATTTTCATTTTATACATATTTACACATGCAAAATTCTATCAAGCTTTTCACCCTAATCCGATTGTATAAAAATAAAATACTGAATGATGGAAAGAATAAAAACGAAAACAAACACATTATATTAAATTTCTAAATGGTTTTCATTATAAAAAAAAAAATTAAGCTTAAGAGTAAAACACATCTTCCGATTCCAACAGCCAGAAGTAAATCTTTTATGTTAGCTCGAAATGTTAGGATTTTCTCTTAATATGCAGTATATTTAACAGGTTTCTGCAAATTGCTAAAAAATGGAAAACAGTAAAATAAATGAAAAACAGGTATGAGAGCTGTTTTGGTTTGTGCCGAATCTTATATACGCTCCATCAAATTATACTTTAAAATAAAAATTTTTCATATTTTTAGGTAAACAAAATTTAAAAAAAAATAAAAAATTTTCAATATTTATTTAAATTTTTTTTTTTTGAATATTTTTTTCAAAAATTTTTTTTTTGAAATTTTTTATTTTGTTTTGATTTTTATGATAAAAATTTTGTTCGGTAAAAAAAAATCGGGTTAAAAAATAATTGTTCCCGATTTTGACCCATTGTGAGTCTGACTTATTATACATCGTTTCATTGGTCCTTATATACGTCGTTGCATTGGTCCTTGAAATATCTATTGTCTATATTAATGACTTAGTAATCCAGATATACAGTGGCGGCAAACTATTTACGGACAAATATTTGAATTTTTTTGATCGACTGAATTTTTAAGTGCTATAGTGCCAAAACAAAAGGATCTAGTGGTATGAAATTTAGTATTACTGTTTTTAGTTGCCCAAAAATATTTGGAAAAATCGGTACAACATATATGGGCAATTCCACGAGAATGACAACCACGACTGAAAAAACAAAAACTCTTAAAACTTTTTTTCAAGATGATTTGAATAGGAGAAAACACTAAAATGTTACTATGTGAAAGTATTTAGAGCTTATTACAACATTTTAAGGGCAAAAATAGTAGTTTAAACTGACTATATTTTATTTTTTAATTTATTTGGTATGTTTAAGGCTAAAATTGCGGCGAAAACTAAGCTCCCAATTAGCATGTAGTATGAAATGAATTTGATCTGATTGTTTTTTTGCTATCATCAAATTGTTAATTGAAACCGAATATATATTTTCTATTTATTTTTTTTAGCTTTTGTGTACATATATGTACAGAATATATATTGTTTTACTATGAGAGAAAATTCTGTTACGTACGGTATGTCACGTACGAAATATGCTTAGGTAAAAAAAAAAATGGTAAAGTTGTAGAAAAACCGTATGTTTTCGGGCTAAATGTGTATGAATTGACACAGCTGAATAAAACGCACTTGTATGTTAAAACAATCCTTTTGCATATAAGTATATTTGTGGAAATATTTGAAAAATTAATTGAGAATTTCATCGAATATAGCAAACAATTTTGTTCCTAATTAGCTGGCCACCACTATATATCAAAAATAGATAAAAAAATCCAGGTTGTCATGGTGTTTTCCTTATATCTCAGCCATTTTTGGTCCTTTTTCCCCGATTTTAAATAGCAACTGATCCGAGTCTATATCGGATTTATCAAAAATAGATAAAAAAAATCCAGGTTGTCATGGTGTTTTCCTTATATCTCAGCCATTTTTGGTCCGTTTTCCCCGATTTTAAATAGCAACTGATCCGAGTCTATATCGGATTTATTGATATATGAATGATGTATGTAAGTTAAGTTGATTTCAACATATCAACTCTGTCTCCGCTACCTGTAACGATCGAGAATATACATATCGCTTATTTGCTGCAACAACGTCATAATTCAAAAAAGTAGTTTCGAGAAAAACGGCTTTGAATATTTTATGATATTTAACTATTTCTTAAATAAATTATCAACAAATAATGAGATTTCAGAAATAAGACCTGATTTTAATAGTAGCTGTTAATATCTTTCTAATCTGTATTTAACCCAAATGTTTTCTTGTCAAATACATAATACAAAAAAAATAAATAAACAAACAAAAAAAAAAAAAAAAAAAAAAAAACACTCGCACTCAAAAAATAATTGATTTTTTTGAAAACTGATATAATTATATGAAAGTCTAAAGAACGGTGCATATTTTGTATTACTCAGTTCAAAAAACAAGGATTTGAGTTATGCAGCAAATAAGCGATATGTATATTCTCGATCGTTACATATAGCGGAGTCAGAGTTGATATATTGAAATCAACTTTCCGTAGACCCGAAATAGTTAACTTATATGATTCATATATCATTAAATCCGATATAGACTCGGATCAGTTGCTATTTAAAATCGGGGGCAACGGACCAAAAATGCCTGAGATATAAGGAAAGGGTCGCAAATGAAAAATGTAGAAATTACAAACGGAATGACAAACTTATATATAACCCTACAACTCATGGTGATGGCTATAAAAAAACAACAAAATACCTAAATGTTTATAGTTTGTATGGTTTTAAAACATGAACATTTTGCATAGAAATAAAGAACATAGAGACACACATTAAAATACATGTGAATTGAAACAAAAAAAATATATGTAAAATGCACTTGTAACATTTTCTACCATAATCACCATCAATACTCTACATATAAACACACACAACTGCAAATAATGTTGCACGAATGTATTATTTAACAGTGTCACAGGTGTGTTAGTCTAAAGAGAAATTGTTGCATCCATTATGCAAACTAGTACTTGGATACAATGGCAAATTTTATTGATATTTGTGTAATATGATTTTGCTAGGATGTCATTTTTACAGTTCTGTGGTCCTTGCGAATGTAATTACAATTGGGATTAAGAATTCAAAGATTATATTTATGATCCTTAAATGCAAGCGAAAAATCTTTTATTTAACATAAAACATATTTTCTTATATCTTTATGAACATTTTAACAATGTTTGTCTGTGATTTGTTCTCCTAGTTGGTTTTTGTTATTCGCATAAAGATTGATCAAAATAAATAATATTTATTTTCTTTTCTCATTTATACAGGTACGTGTATTTCTAGTTACCTTGTGTCTGCATATTATCCATATAAATAATAAATCTTTTTTCACTTTTTTGGACATGCATACTGATTTATTGTTAAGAAGAATGGTAATTTACACTCGAGAAAAGTAATTTATAAAGCAATTTATATAACAAAGATATTCAGTTTCAGGAAATTTAAGTAAAAATGATTTTTAAGAATAAATAAAATTTTCTGAATAGCTTAACTCAAAAAATGCAGGGAAGAAATTCCATTACCAAAAGAATCAGTTACACGGTAGACCAAACCAAAAAAAAACTGTGAGTGGGTAATTTTAGATTACTAATTAAATTAAACCAAAAATAAAAGTTGTTGTAATTTGCAACAGTCGAATTACATAGATAAGGACTGAGATCTAAAAATTCTTAACACACGTTTTTCATTAAAACTTTTAACCCAGGTATTATTTGATTTTTTTTTTTTGATCAAGTTACCTTTGTAAAGCATGTCAGTTATTATGTTTAATGTCAATTATGTTCATTTGTTGTTAATCTGATTAAAATGAGTGACCAGAAAAAAGTGCATACTAAAATTATTAAATATTTTCAACAAAACCCAACTTGGTCCTAAAAAAAGTTGGCCAAACAATCAAAGGTCTGCTATAAAACTTTTTCCAATGTTATTAAACAGTACCGGGAGATAGAAAACCCGGTTCATGTAGAAGGAATGGTCCACCTGATGTTTCTAAAGCCAATAAATAGAAAGCATTTTCAAAAGAGATCCCAACACATCTGCTAGGGAAGCAGTCCGGTTAGCTCAGTATTCGGACTATTTGGTACGTAAAGTTAAAGCCAATGCAGGTTTAAACACTTACAAGGCTTATAAAGTTTTTGACATGAACGCTGCTAAAAATTTAGAGGCCAAAGACAGAGCACGGAAATTGAAATCAAATTTTATACAAAAAATATACCTGCTGCATAATGGATGACGAAACGTTCTGGCAGATTTTTCCCAGCTTCCCGGTCAATATTTTTATATTGCTGAAGTTCGAAGGAATGCTATAGAAAAGCTTAGAATCCAAAAGCAGAAAATTTTCCCAGAGTTCTTGGTATGGCAAGCAATATGCAGTTGCTGCAAGATAAGCCAAACATTTCTTACAAATGGCTTTATAAATACCGAAATTTACATCAAGGAATGTTTACAAAAGAGGATGCTGCCATTCATAAGACTTCTTAATGTGTCCACTTATTTTTGGCCTGATTTGGCATCCTGTCGCTGTGGTAAGCAAAATCTTGAGTGGTATAAGAACAATAATGTGGTATTTGTACCAAGAGAGGCAAATCCTCCAAACTGCCTGGAGCTAAGGCCAGTGGAGAGATATTGGGATCTTGTTAAAGCAGAATTGAAGAGCACAAAAAAGGTGTCCAAAAGTGTGGTAGATTTTAAACGGAGATGGACAACCTGTTCGAACAAAGTGACAGAAATCACTATAAAAACCATAATGAAAGGTTTTCCGAAAAAGGTTCATAAATTCATCACTATTGATTAGAAAATAATATTTTTTGTAAATTGAAATAATAATTTCTGCCCGACCAACCAGCTGAATCGACTCTAGAGCAAATATTGATGTATTTGGTGAGAACAAAGGAGTAATATATATTATGAGCTGCTAAAATCTGACCAGACCATCACAGGAAACCAGTAACGAACGCTTAGAATATGCGAACAGATATGAAACCGTAATATTCCATCATGACAACGCTTGGCCACGTGAAGCAATACCTATTAAAAAGTATTTAGAATGAATTGGTTGGGAAGTTTCGCCTCACCCACATTATAGTCCAGACCGTGCCCCGTCCGACTACCTTTTGTTTCAATCGATAAAGACCAAACTCTCTCTGGGATACGCTTCTCTTTGGAACAGAGTATACGATATTGGCTTGATTCGTTCTTCGTTCTCTCGGAATCCATATGTTGCCAGAATGATACTTCGAATAAATTTATATTGTACAAATGTTTCAAAATAAAAGCTAAAAATTTGCTACATCAATAAGGGGAAATTGTTGGTATTTGTCCTTATTCATGTTATGATATATTTGGGTTTTCTTAAGAACTTGCACATTCCTTCAACTTCAACCGACTTATTTTAATGAGCGTAACTGCAAAAGATAAATGCAAAACTATACAAAAAGATAAAATGCAAAATACATATAAAATTCTTGTTTTATCTCAATGCAAACCTAACTAAACCCTTAAAAGATCTAATATACAACTAAGTATTTATAAGAATTTTTTTATTCAACAAATATTATAGAGGTTTTTTTATGTTGGTATCTAACGTCTAACCTTAATGCAAACAATTTGATTTAGAAAGTAAATACATGTATTTATATACACATATACATATACTATGTAAATACATATGGAAATTTAAAAGTACTTTCACTGTTGTAAGTAAGTACATAAGTATATGTGTTTTGCAGTAAAAATCCCAGTCTGCAACTACAGGCAGGAAGGCACACAGTAGCAGCCAACATTGATTTATTATTATGTATGATAATTTCATATTTGAACATTTGCTTTATTTTTATTTTTTCTTCTTCAACAAGGCTAAACTCTTACCATTATTTCAAAGAAAAGTGATAAAATGGAGACAAAAATGTATAAAAAGGAAGTAACAAAAAACAAAAACCAAATAGAGACTAGAGAAGTAAATTTGAATATCTGTTAGGAGTAGATTTTTGCAGAATTTATTCTCTAAACATTATCACATTTGTGGGTGTTTCACATCATTGCTATTTTTTAGATTTGGTTAAAAATTTCCCGCATATATACATATCTATAAAGTCTGTGATTTAAATATACATTTATATATGTTTTTGTCTCTAATATTCAGATGCTTTTAAACTGTTGTTTCTTTGCAGATAGTTTTTGAAATTCTAACAAAACAAGAAAGTGTGTCGTCACATTTAGCAAACAAATCTACAAAATGCAAGCTGTATATAATACAACACAATTAATATGGATCATACTGATGGCAATCTTTACAAAAGGTAAGTAGTAATCCTACTTATATAAATGTTTATTACTTGGTATTAAGTAGTTTTTAAAGAAAATACAGAAATGTGTTAAATATGCATTTATTGCAGTGATGCGCATCCATATTGTTCAGATCATTAAGATTTTCGTCAATTTACACGTACACAACACGATTGTAAACAAAACTCACAACCAGAGCTGCCAGATAAATTTGGCCAAAAATTTTCAAGATCCCGATAAAAAAGTAAATAATCGTCATTTCGAATTTAATAACTTGTCAAAAATATCGGAAAATAAAAGTCATGATTTCTAATAGTAATTTTTAATTTTTATTTAAATAGTAAACCAAAATATAACATAGCGACTGCTTATATTCCATAAGGACTATCGACAGTATAAATACACCTGTAGATAGACCTTTTTGAATATAAATAAGCCTTCTATATAGTCTTTTCTATTGCTGTTTTTTACAAATCTATTAATTCAGGTTTAACTACAATATCTTAACAATTTGATATATTAAGTATCAAATAATCTATAGAGAATAATAGCGCCTTCAATAGATTAATTTTCTAAAAGATGAATTGAATAAATTTTATCAAAATAGAAAGAGCTCCTGTAGATTCTTCCCGTTTTATTCTATAAATTTTTTTACAAAAATTACATGAATTAATTTCGGTATTTTCAAATATTGATTTTATGTGCTAAATTCCCAATTTTATTTAATTATACATAAATTCTCTGAAATTTATTGATCATCAGGAAACCTTTTCCCATAAGGCAAATAACTAATACAAATAACTATAGAGTGAATGAGAATTACATACACTCAAGCTTTAATTGTAAAAATATCAAAGTTTAAGAAAACACCAAAATAAAGCGTGAATTCATGTTTTCTTACATTCCATACTACAATTGGTTGGTTTAATTCACGGAAATCAGAATATAAATATTGCATTTCATGTTCAACAACAAAAATGAGTAAATTCTTCAAGTATTTAAAAATTAATTTTTAAAATAAAAAAACTAAAACTATCCATATTGTTTATTTTTACCTTTTAAAAACGGAGTTTATTTCCTTTAAATAAACTGGATACTTTTGATTGCAAATAAAAGTAGTTTTAATAGTTTAAAATTGTAACAACTCTTTATTTATCTAGAATGCACAACAACAACAGAATTAAATAGTCACTCAGTGTCTTTATACACGTTTATCAATTTGCAGAAATGAACACAAACTTTATAATGTACAAACACACATGTACACGACAATTGATGTTAACTCTAACAGCGACAATGATCAACTCAACTCACGACTGCCACCTCTGCCACTATTTATACACGCGCCATTTATCGTGAATGTTCTACAATGATCTTAACGGACAAACTAGTACATTCCAATTCTAGAGCTGTCGATGTCAATGTCAGCAGTTTAAACATTTAGTGTTGCCATACTTATAAACAATGCTAATAACCGCATGCCATCAACATTGTTGACAGGGAGAAGCCTCCACTGATGGACGTGTTAACAAACTTGATGAATGCTGCAGGCAGTCCTTACAGACCGCTATTGCAAAATCGTAACAATATTTTCATAATGCAGAAATCGTCACTTTCTAGAATAAAGTCGTCAAATCGTCACTTTGCTATTTTTGAAACAAAATATCATCAAAATGACGATATATCGTAAAATTTGGCAACTATGCTCACAACAACTGCGTAAAAAATACAAATATTTCGTTCAGTTGCTTGACAACATTCAACGAAGCTGTTGTATTGCGGATATTTTAAATTTTACCCATACTTGCACACAAATTAAATTTCTCTTTTTGAACGATTTAATGACAAACACTTTCCCAGGGCCCGAAGATTAATCGGCTTGTTTCACAAAACGAGCGTTAAAAATTCTCTCAGCAAATATTTTAAAATAAAATACATTTCACTCTGTAGCATTCTAGCTGCATTGTCAACTGAGTCCCGCCTTGGGGCATGGATAAGCATCTTGGTGAGCTCCACACCTTGATGTTATGCCTAAAGGGGAAATATGCAGCGAAACCGGGGCTCCGAGGTGCACGTACCTCATTCCTGGTAAGAATTTAATTTATTAAATTCACAGCTGACTAGAGTCTTATCTAGTGCCATGGGGATCCTTTGGCCCCAGGACTTCGGTCCTGTAGGATCATTGGTGAGGTAACTTCGGTGAGCGCGTGGTGGCTGTGGTTAAGACCCAAAGCAGGTAGAAGATCGTTGGTTAATGGACTGATATTTGGGCTAGTGCTAAATTTTGCTGACTCAACAGAGCCATTGAAATTAGTAGATACCAACTGGCGTTTGTGCTCAGGAAATGTATTGAGGTAGTAGCATTAGTGATGTATT
This sequence comes from Calliphora vomitoria, assembly GCA_942486065.2. NCBI lineage: Eukaryota > Metazoa > Arthropoda > Insecta > Diptera > Calliphoridae > Calliphora > Calliphora vomitoria. The sequence goes on from OW818030.2 coordinate 1,528,718, forward strand.
GGTCGTTGGACTTGGTTCTCTGTTGAGGTCAAAAGTGTGTGTTAAAGTACACTCACTTTGACTTTTATCGGCTGGGAACTTTTGAAGTCAGAGGCCATACATTGGATTGGATTACCAGGCCGAATTTTGCAGCTTTGATAATTGTCCTGGGCTTGTTAGTTGACTAGCTAGCTAGGGATTAGATAGCCCGAGCTCTCGAGCAATGTACAAGAAGTTGCCAATTGAGCGTTTCTTGCAAGTCACTCAATGGCGGTGAAAGACGCATTGTTTCTATCCGGTGTTAAGACCACCGGATAGACACATTGTCAACTGAGTGTTTTTAGTACTGCTGCTTTTTAAAAAATTCCTTGCGAAAATTTTTAGAAAATTTAATGACTTATCATAAAATGTAATTTTTAGAAAGTTGAAACCTTTTAAGATAAACATTTTGTCAAATATAAAACAAAAATCAAAATCAATAGCTAATCAGATTACAACAGGGAAATAAAGTCATATTCCATTTATGCCGACCACTGACGTATTAAATCAATCATTATAATGATTGCCCAAACCAAAGAAGTTTATGATTTTTTTTACCATTATAGGATCAATCTATAGCTGATCCAATAAAGCCTATTTTGAACAAGTTTTATTTGGTTTTTCAAGCTTTACCAAAAATGCTTACAAATTTCAATCAAATCGATCGTTTAATTGTTTCTTATATATATCTACCGATTTAGTTTTATTCAACTCGTAAAAGTTAATGTTGCATTTATGAGTTTACTTATAGTTGGTTGTATCAACTTTTTATATTTACGTTTTTATAGAACTTTCTACATATTCTCCCTTAAAAATATTCTATTAAATAGCAGCACTTAAATCCAAATGTAAACTATAAGACTTAAAAGAAAATATCAATCGATTTCTTACTTACTCTAAAATCTCTTTAAGTTTTCACACATTTTGGGGTTTTAGATTTCGATACGGAATAAATGGTTACATTCCCAAATCCTTTAATACTTCTGAAAGATTGTATTTTTTTTCTCAGTTCTCCATTGTCGCTTAACTTTTGTCATTGTTTTTCTTAAACATTTTCTTTGTTTGTTCTTGCGTAAGAAAGTTTTTATATTTCGTTCTTCAATCTTTTAAAAATAACGTAGTGAAAATGATATTGTTTACTTGGTACGAAAATGTGAAAGTATTTTTCGTTTAAAGACACATAATAATGCAATCACGTCTTAAGTATGACTTCCGTTTTACCATGCTACAGCTTTTTACACAAACACACACACACATTCATATGTACAAGTGTGTATTTGTGTAAGTGTTATTATATAAATGTTTATAGAAAAACTGTAAAAGAGATGTAAAAATAAACACATTAAAGTTAAAAACAAAATAAAATAACAGCAAACGAAAAAAAAAATGCAAATAAAAAAGTAAAACAACGAAAGAACGAAAATGAAAGGAAATTAAAACGTTTTTAAATACAAATACAAACACAAATGAAACATTCAGCGGACTCCATGACAGACGAACAAACAACTCAACAAAAATACAATAATATATTTCGAAAAAGAAGTTTTAAATTCGGCATTATTTCTTGTTAAGAACAAGCCGAAGACGAAAAAAGTATATGAGAGCAAATAGGCTTAGTAAAAAGGAAACTTTACAGGAAACAGCAAACAAAAACAAAGTGTTAAGGAAATGCGTGAAAATTAAACATAAAAGTTAAAATATGTAAGTAAACATTCAAAAACAGCAGTAGATGCAAAATATGAGAAGAACAAATGTAATACAGTTGTCACACAACAATTTGGTTACAGTATAAACAAATACTTGTTCTCAAATACATATACGAATTAAATGTATAATATTTTAAGGGACATGTAAATTCCCTTGTAAAAGAAAAACAATTACATTTAAGCCCACTGTGCTCATTTAAAAACAAACACATGTAAATTGTAATAAATTAACATAATTTATGACACCAGCAACAATAACAACACCAACAGTCACGAAATATGGTATTGTTACAATTTAAACATTAAAAACGAAAAATAAAACCATCCCGTATTAAGTGCAAGCCTTGAAACACATACATATAAATATCACAGCAATTTATGAGCCAAAAAGGATTTCATAGTCAAAAAGACAGCGGTATATAATAAAAAAAATTAAAAGGGAAAATGAAAATGAACAAGATTTCCAAGGTAGTTTGAACTATACAAATATATGTAATATATTTAAGTATGTATGTACATATTTATGTAAATACATACATACACATGTAGCATCAGGTGTGAACCCAAAGAATATGAATAAATGTATACACGTGTTTCAACATATTTACATTCACACTTGTATTTACATGCAAATCAAATTAAATTTTCAACACAACACAACACATAGAAAATTTATTAAAATATACTTGTGTTCATATGTATATGCAGGCAGCAAAAAAACAAATCAAATTTTATTTTATTTTCTAATTTAAATTTATGATTTTATTCCATTTTATAGCCACCACAGGAAATAGTAGCAAAATTTATATATAAAATAATACATATAATTTATGTGTAGTTTTTTCCTTTACTATACATAGACAACTTTACATAGACTATTGTATTTAATACATTAGATTTATATCAAGTCACGTCTATGGGTTTAGTCTACTATTACCACAAAAACGTGTGCTAATGTGTTTTTAACACTATTAAAATAAAAGTAGTAGAACAAGCTGAACAAAAATATAATAAAATGTTCACCTACTATGTATACATGTAGATCATTTATAAAAGGACAGTGGTTAAAACAGTTTTTCTTATATAAACATTAGTTACACTATTTAATAAGATCTTAGAGAAACTAATAAATGATTACTTGGTTGCAACAACAAATTATTTGAGAAATTAAATAATAGCTGAACTTAAAATTATTTATTTTATTCTAAAAACTCATTCTGCAATGATTACATAAAGTATGTACTTTTTTATATATCTGTGGTTATACGGAAGAGTAGCTTAGGTCGATATAAGGGCGAATCGACTTAAGCTATTCTTCCACACGAATAATCCAAAATTTTAACAAAATTTGGGCTTTGAGGTATGCATGAAATTTTATGATTTTTTTATATCATTTAAATATCTATGGGTAAATGAAATACAAAAACTATTTTTTGTTGGATTTTCAACATATTACTTAATTTTTTTATACCCTTCACCTTCGTGAGAAGGGTATATATAAGTTTGTCATTCCGTTTGTAATTTCCACAATATAATTTTCCAACCCTATAAAGTATATGGATTCTTAAGCCATGTCCATCTGCCTGTCTGTTGAAGTCAATTTTCTGAAGTCCTCAAATAACTTACAATCATAATTGATACATCAATATATCGGTAATTCTTCCGGTTCGGTTGCTATTAAAAATCGAGAAACTCGGCCCACAAATGGCTGAGATATAAGCAAAAGACCGAGCCTGTTTTTGATATATATCTGGATTACTAAGTCATTAATATAGACAATATGGATATCTAATGATAGATATTTCATAGTCCATTGTAACGATCTATATAAGGCTATAGTAATTTGGACCTACAATGGGTCAAAATCGGGAGAAATATTTTGTAACCCGAATTATACCAAAAAAATTTTTGGTCATACATTTTTTTTCACTAGTAAATTAAAAAAAAATATTAAAAAATTAAAAAAAACTATTTCAAAAAAAAAAAATTTTTTTTGAAAACAAATTTGAAAAAAAAAATAATTATTTTTTAAATTTTGAAAAAATATTTAAAATTTTTATTTTTAAGAATAATTTGGTGAAGGGTATATATGATTCGGCACAGCTCTCTTGTTTTAGTTTAAAATTAATAAGAATCCCAATAGTGCCAAAACAAAAGTTCCATCAAAATGTTGATTTTTGACATGTGTAAATATACTTTTGGCACTATTGCGATTTTCAGTAATTTTAAACCAAAAACCAAATGCTGAAAATTTGAGCTAAATTGTTTGAAAAAATTTTGCTAGAAAAAATTTTGCAGCTACATGTGTTTAGAAAAAATGTTACAGCAACATGTTGCAACCACATATTACTAAAAATAATGTTGCAGCCACATGTTCCTAAAAATAATGTTGCTGCAACATGTTGCTAGAAACAATGTTGCAGCAACACGTTGATTGAAACAATGTTGCAGCAACATGTTGCTAGAAACAATGTTGCAGCAACATGTTGCTAGAAACAATGTTGCTAGAAACAATGTTGCTAGAAACAATGTTGCGGCAACATGTTGCTAGAAACAATGTTGCAGCAACATGTTCCTAGAAACAATGTTACAGCATCATGTTCTTAAAAATAATGTTGCAGCAACATGTTCCTACAAATAATATTACAGCATCATGTTCCTAGAAATAATGTTGCAGCAACATGTTGCTAGATGTGCTGTTGCTGCAAAATGTTGCTAGATATAATGTTGAAGCAACATGTTGCTAGATATAATGTTGAAGCAACATGTTGCTAGATATATTGTTGCAACAACATGTTGCTACATATATTGTTGCAACAACATGTTGCTAGATATAATTTTGTAGCAACATGTTGCTATATACAGAGCTACAGCAACAGGTTGCTATAAATAATGTTACAGCAACATGAGGCTAAGAAAATATTTCAGCAATCTGTTGATAAGACAATTTTGTGCAATATGTAGTGCCAAGAAAAGTTCCATCCAATTGTACATTTTTGGCTTCATGCGATTTTCGCTAATTTTAAAACAAAAACCTGAAGAAACTGAAAATTTGGGAAAAATTTTTTATAAAATGTTTCAGCAATCTGTTGATAAGACAATTTTGTAGTGCCAAGAAAATGTTGCAACCTGTGTCTAGAAAAAGTTCTTGTTGCTAGACAAAGTGTTCCCAGCAAAAACCTGTGCAACCCTGGATGCAATAGAAACAGTAAAAGCTTACAGAAATGCAGCAAAGAAGCTGTAATGTAAGGGAGAATTCTTCGATTTTAATACTGGATGCAAAACTTATTGCAAAAGTCATGCATAATAAAAGCGCAATAGAAGCAATGCGAAATTTGTCGGGATCAGTAAAAATAATTATAAGAAGGATAGAAACCGCTCAAAAGCAATATTTTGCATCTAATTTTTTTTATATCTATAAAAATAATAAACAAATAATGCATATGAAAAAATGTTTACACAATCAAATTTTTCAATTATTTTAAAAACCTAAATGTAAACAATTCTGCAGTATTTCTTCTTACAAAGGTAAGCTAGCTAAAAAACATTTCGTTTACCAGACCATTATATCCAACTCTAAACATGACCCATCCGCTTAAAAATAGAATATAAATTTCATATGTTTAATTATGTTTTACATAAATAATTGCCCATTATGAGTAGTCAAATATTGTTGTATTAAAACATTTCACTTAAACTCCCACAATAACCACAGTGTAACGTGACACTCACATATATTGTCACCCCTATTAATACCTGTGTAAACCTTTAGCCCTTAAAGTTGAATCAATGTATCAGGGAGTGAGTGTGTGTGTGCGAGTGTATAAATCAATGCCAGTGATAATAAAAAGCAGTGTATTTGTGTTTGTATTTGTATTTATTTTTGTTGCTTGTAGTAGTAAGTAGTTGTTGTATGTGTATATTTTATTTAATAATTTAATATTATTATAGTTTTGTCATGGTAGGTAATTGCTTTATTTGCCACGGTTTCCTGCTACATTTCCTTTATGTTTGTGCCATGGTAAATTTCATTTTATTTTGTATTGTATTGTATTGTTGTATATTGTTGCTATTGTAATTATTTAACACCAAGTGTATAACTGTATGTTTGTGTGAGCTTTAGTTGAAACTTTTTTTCTGTTTGTTTTTGTGTCCAATACCCGGTGTTAAACTGTTTTATTATTTGTTACAGTATGTACATAGTTTATCTGTAGGTATGTGTTTTTGTCTAGGTGGGTTTATATATATTTATGTATATGTGTACTTCAATATGTGTATTGAAGTGACTTTGATTGTGTAGGTTGGTTTGTTCGTTTATTTATAATTGTGTCTGAGTAGTATTTGATTTATATTTAATTGCTGGCATTTAGTTGTTTCATGTTTTTAACTTATTTATTTGAGCTGGTGCTTGTTTAGATTAAGGCAATTCCTTTGTTACGACTTTTTGTGTGTAAGTATTTTGTTAGCATTTAGCTGTTTATTAAATGTATAAAGTTTTGCCTGTAAATTCAGTTCATGGATTCTGAAGTTATGTTCTTAGGCACAGGCGGGATTAATAACAATTTTAATTACCTGGCAGGGTGTAATAAAAATGTTATTAAATGTTATGTTATTAAATGTTGTTGAAGTACTTGGCGACATTTTGGAAGGTTTTGAGTTTTAATTTACCTCAAAATTTATATTTTAAAGAAATTTAAAAGTATGTATTTTAAGTATATGTTAGTTTTATATATATATTTTTAAATAACATTTTTATTTGGTTATGCTACATTGTTTATTTTAACATAATATTTGTGATCGATTTTGAAAAGTCTTTCTTTTTGCGTAGGTTTAGTCCGTATCAGATTCTTTAAAAGTCTGCTTCTTTTGAAAAGTATTTTATAACTGAATACGATTTTTTATTTTTAACAAACACAAACTGCAAAGCATTTTGCTTGTCTGCAGATACACCCAGAGTCTCTGGCTGGACTATTAATCTGTGGATTGCGGGTTTGATTCCCAACCCTCAAATTAATAGTCCAGCATACTGTCGACTAGTCTATCGGGGCACCCACAAAATTTTGTGTGTTTAACTTTTTACAGAATAAAGTAATCGGGCACCCAAATATAGAAAAAACATGCAATGTTTCAACATTTATTTGATTTTTTTTTACTAAATTTCAAAGAAACTTATACTGAAATTGTGATAAGACCAAAAATAAAGCATATGATGAGTAATAATTTTAATTAAAATGCGGGTTTTATAAGAAACATAAATAAATTCAATTAAGCAAAAAATAAAAAATAAACTCTCTTGTCCTTGATACAAAAGAAAACCCACTCGTATATATGTATGTGCGCATTAGGGTGGCCCTGATTTGGAATTTTTCGATTTTCGGTGAATCTAAAGTATGAGATTGTCTACGTCATCTGAAAACCAAATGCTGGAAATTTGAGCATATTCGAATAACGTGAAGATTCACATTTAAAAAAAAAAAATAGATATAGATTTTGATCTTCATTTAGCCAAAGATGTTTAAACATAAAATATCCAAACATTTTTGGAAATCAATGACCCATTATTATTTGATAGTTTTGGGGGCATCCACAACTTCCATAGATACTGCTCTTCCACATTTTAAATTCCATCTACTACTTTAAGATCAGGTAGTTTATGATTATGTTGTGTAATTTGTTCTATCTGTATATTCTTCGGATACAAATTCTGTGGTTTCGAAATCAAATAAATCTTCTGTTTCAATTTCTTGTGGCAGAAGAAAAAGCATGTCAGCTACAATATTTTCTGAAAATTTTCTGTGTTCAATTTATAAGTTGAAAGTTTGTAGTTGTAAAGACCACCTGGCAAGTCTTCCGCTAAAATCTTTGAGGGTCATTAACCATTTGAGACTTGCGTGATCGGTTATGATCGAAAATGGCATCATGTCGGCAAAGAGTTTGAACTTTTCCACACCCATTACTGCCGCCAAACATTCTTTCTCTGTGACAGTATAATTTTTCTGGCAAGGATTCAACTTTTGAGAATAAAAAGCTATTGGATGTTCCTCACTGTTGTTACTAAATTGATATAATACCGCTCTTATTTCTCGTTACTCATATTCTTAAAAAGAAATACATAATACAAAACAAAATACGATTTTTCATCGGATGGCTATGTAAATCACATCCTCATGCGAAAATATGGAAAAACCCGCGGCCACAAAATTGTTTAATTTAAAGAGGGGTAAAAAACTTACCACGCTTAAAGGTCAATATCCTTTTCATGAAATTTTTCATAACCAAATCACAAAATGGCTGCCCTATGTCCTCACGAATTCTATCTTTGAGGTCTTGGCGTAGACCTTATTTTTCATGTGGCCTCAAAGGAAGAAGTCGCAAGGTGTTAAATCACAAGATTTCAGTGGCCAAATGTGATCACCTCTTCGAGAGATAACACGGTCCGGAAACTATTCCCGTAAAAGAGCAATGGTTTCGTTACTTGTGTGGCACGTAGCGCCGTCTGGTTGAAAGAAAATGTTGTCCAGATCAATATCATCCAACTCCGACCATAAGATATGGTGTAATGACGTTTGTGGAATGCCCAATTCCAAAGAACGACGAGGAATGGACAAACCTGGATTTTCTCCAACACTTTGGGCTACAGAAGCAATATTCTCAGTTGTTCTTGAGCGATGTGCACGGGTTTTATTCTTCACATCACTAACTTGTCCCAATATCTGGAATTTTTCCACCAATTTCTGTATTGCGGTCCGACAAGGTGCTTCACGATGACCCAAAAATGCTTTAGTTTTGCGAACTGTGACTGCAAGATTTTCACCATTTTTGTGGTGGTAATTTTAATAATTTCAATGCGTTGTTGAAACGTGTATCGTTCCATTTTTAGTAATGGCGTAGTTTCTACTTGTCAAATGTCAAAGAATAAAAGCTTCAAAAGTGACAGCTACAGAAATACCGGGTGATTCAAAATAACACCTCTTGTTGGAAAACCCTTTATTATGTTATAGTGATATTAAGTTTCTAATTAGAATTTTTTTCAACACTTAATTTTTTTAAATATTGTTTCTTGGAACCAATACTCGAAAATTCCAATAAAATCTGCAACCTTGAAACGTTATCCGAGTTTGCTCAAATGTTCAGTATTTGATTTTTAGAAGAGGGAGAACATGTTTGGACCAAAAAGTACAAGATAAGGGCCAACCTAGTGTGTGTATATGTATGTCAACTTAAAATTAAAATATTTATTAACAACAACACAAAAAACTTATACTTTTGAACCTTTTAAGTGAGATAAAAATCATACCACAAAAATTATAAAAAACATACAGTTGTGGAAAAAAGTTCTTAATTTAATATTCTTAGAAATGCTTTAAAAAGATTTACTTTTTAAAGATAAGCTTAGGTCTTGGAATAAAATACACCATCATTATCGCCAGAAATTGGTCAAATAAATAGTCAGCAATATTCCGCGTTCTGGAGCAGTGTAGCGTAACATTGTTTATTAACGTGTATTTCGCATGTGTTTACTATACAAATGTCAAAACAGAACTGTCATTAGGGGCCAATCGCAAAATTTATAGCATTTTCTGATAGGAGGATTACTTTTGAGCCACCTGTTATTTAGCCTAGAAAATACTTCATCTTCCATACCACCGACTTTATATAAACCTTGAGGTTTCTGTGTATCATAGATGACAAAAAGTACTTGACATTTATATAGAATCTAACAACAGTTATGTTATTTATTCAATCGAAAATAGAAACTATAGTCTATAATAGTCTATAAATTTGTTCAATACTGTTTTTGTACATAGTATATTCTCAAACTTTCCAAATATAGTCAAACACTTTTAAAAATAGTTTGACACACAAATTAACCCACCCTGTCGAAAGAAATAAAGTTGAAACAACTCAGTAAACTAATTCGAACAAGAAGATAATCTTTTGCAACCTCCCCATAAAATCCAAAAGAAAAAAAGAAACATAACAAAAGATGACATACACAAACAGACAAAAATACAGACATTATTCTACACACATACACACAGATATAAATGAACATAGAAAATATGAATGTGTAACATAAATACAAAAAACAGCCACATACATTTTAATATATACATATGCATTTAAGCTTACACATGAATATTTGTATGAGAGTGTGTGTGTCTGATGTAAAAACAAACGATTCATTCATGTACAAATACACCCATGACAATATTAAGTATAAATAAAAGTTAGCAGTCAATATTTACGTATCAATTGATTTCTTTCTATACAATTTAATTTGAACAAAATTAAAAATGACTCATACTTATACAAATACATACTCCTCCTTTATAAAACCAGATAGATGGTTTCGCACAAACTATTTATATCAAAGTTCACCCTTATAATTTTATGTTTATGTATGTGTAAATACATTCATACATACATATGTATAGAGGGTGCATGTTTATGTAGTTATGTGTACTGATGTTTATGTTTGATTACTCACCCCATCAACTGTGATTTCCTGTTTTAGTAATTTACTTAAAGACAATTTCTCTTGTTTATAAGTCTCACTCATGTCGATGATGATGACGATGATGTCAAGTGTAAATTTTGGTTTTTATACAAAAAAATAAAGTCAAATAAGAAGGGTGTTTTTTTTTATTTCAATGCATTTATTCGTTTGTTGCTTTTAAACTTTAACTTTAAATGCAAATCTACTTTAATATGACCTCATTTATGACATTTTTTATATATTCGTTTATTCATTTGACACACCAACCAACCCCTATGTATAATATGAGTTTCGAAGTTAAGCATGAATGTATATGATTGTAATGTATGTTTAATTTAGTGTAAATCCAAGAAATTTAAAACTTTATGTGGGTTTTAAAATAAAGCAAAAAAAATAACAAGAAAATAATCAAACAAATACCAACACTTATACAAAGCTCTTTTTTTTAGCAAATAAGAAAAAAATAAGACTGTTAAGCAGGAAATTATTTTAAAAGCTCAAAAAAAAAATCTTGTTTGAAATAATGAAATTGATACATCAGAAAATAAAATGAAGTATAAAAACCGATTTATTCTCTTTTCATTTCTTGATAATATACTCGTACATGTTTATTCTTAGTAAATCAATAAAAGTTTGATTTTTGTAGTTTTTCTTGTCTCATATATAAAGGCTGAAATATTAAATATTATTGACAATTCCGGAAATAGAGCAAAAGTATCAGGTTTCTGAAGAAGTAATAATATTTACAATTAAGCAATCTCAAAAAGAAATAAAATGAAAATGCTTTGTCAGACCCTAAAAATTGAATTTCGTTCATTATTATATAACACTTTCAAAGAGCTTTACATGCTCTTTTCTGAGGCACATACAGCCCTGTCACAATTCCGTATTTCGCTTCTTTAGAAAAAGTAAAACGAAAATTTCTTTCAGAATGAAATCACTTTCTGTTTTCAAAGTGGAATTGATATTTCTTTGTAATTATTTGCTTTTCTAAAATGTTTAATTAATTTCTGTACCAAAAACTTCATTTTAGTTTTTATATTGAAAACGCTGTCAAATTTAAATCAGAAATACAGAATTATCAAATAGAATTAATACCTAAATCGAAATCGATCGGAATAAAAACAACCGAATTGAAACCATTCCGAACAAAATATGTGACAGGCCTGATAGTGTAAAAATGTTCAGATTTACCAGACAATTTTTGGAATTTTATTACAAATTTAACTACACATTTCATGTTCAAAATAGTTAAAGTTTTTTAATATTATATATACGAAATAATTACCTATGCGATTTTTTTTATTACGGAATGACCTCTTTCTATTTGTAAGGCCATTTGAAAAAACGTTTATTTTTCCACAGGATCAAAGCATAAAGCAGTATAGTCTCTTAATCGTTTCGATAGTAACTCAGTAATGTTTGGGAATATGCTTATTACAATAGATTTGGATATCTAGTACGAATAATATACACTTTATACCAGCCAGGATACCATGAAATTTGATATGACAAGCATTTACTTTCATTCACTTTTAGTTTTTATTTCTTAATGAAAATTGGATTTCACAGCGATAATGCTCAATCCCACAAATCATGTTTACCAATAAATAGAGTAGGAAATACTGTTCTTTCATTGCCACCCCATAATTCCGATATTAGCATAATAGAGAAAGACCGAGGACAAAAAAACAACGAAGAACTGGAAAGCTCTGAAAACCAATAGATGAATCTACTTTGGATGAATCTCACTAGGGTGCGCACCGATGGACTAGACAATAATGTGCTGGACTATTAATATGAGGGTTGCTTGTTCAATTCCAGCCAGAGACTCTGAGTTTATCTGCAGGTATATATTTTTTAAATAAAAAAATATATTTTCGTATTCATTTCAAGAGCATGGAACCGTTATAGCTTTCCTCTTTTCAAAAAGTTCCAATTATTTAAACACGGGAGTAAAAAGAAGTAAGATGCTATATTCGGCTATGCCGAGCATATATATCCGTCACCTAGCTATTTTTTAAGATAACGACTAAAAATAAAATTATTGTTGAAAAAAAAAAAAAAAAAAATGAATCTAATTTCAAACTAATATCAGTTGCAGGACCTAGCAATCTTGCATTTGTTGAAAGTTCAATGAACAGCCGAGACTAGTTAAACATTTTAAAGAACAATTTGAATGTAAGTGCTGAAAATTTAGCTCTTGTAACTCAATGGGTCTTTCAGCAAGACAATAACCCAAAGCACACCGTCAGAATTGTTAAGGAGGGGCTATTTTATAACGTGTCTATGCAGTTAAATTCACACTCCGAACCCTCTTTAAAGGAAGAGGGGGAGGGAAATTACTAAATATATAATTGAGTATCTTGTAAACTCCATGAAAAGTCGACTAGAAGCCATAATAAAGCTGAATGTAGGACAAGCAAAATATTAATTTTTTATTTTCGGATTTTGGTAATATAAAATAGATGAAAATATTTAGCTTCATAGATGAAAATGCGTGTTGTATACTAAATTTTGACTCTGACTGTATATATAATCTGCTGTTATGGGTGACGAACCCCCCGAACTATTGATTTCTCCTATAATTTATGGTCACAACTAGTTGCATAAATAGCTACATGTCCTAATCAGGGAATGAATTCCCTTACATAGTTCCCAAAGAGACTGCCTGATGAGTGGTCCAAAGTAGGCAGTGCATGTTATTCACATACCGGTTATATAAAGTCAGTTATCTTACTATATGTGACCCGGCCTATGAAAAGGTGGCTTATGACTCCAAAGAATTTGTCCACTTTTTTTTGGTTTCGATAGTTTTTGAGACGCTCTTTCACGCGGTGAAAACTAGAAAGTTCTAACAGACAGTATTCACAAGCGACACACGTCATACTCGTTCAGCATTGCTTTTAAATCTGAGCTCTCACACGATTTTTTTCGGTCAGAAACTGGTTTGTGCTTTGCATTGAAAAAAATATCGCTCTTTATATACACATACGAACTTATCTCATTTAAGATCTTTTGCCTTTTTTGGGTGCCTTTTGGGCATGACTGTTCATAGTGCAAAAGAAAAACTACTAAGAAACTGAAGAAATGCATTGTTTATCTTTAACAGCTGTTTCTCGCAATTTCTTTTTTGAGTCATAAGCCACCTTTTCCTAGGCCGGGTCACATATATCTAACTATTGGGTATATGACTTAAAAATGCGGGATTTACAATAGATGACGTATCTTTTGAATACGGTTTTTGTTTCTAGTAACTTATATGTAATTTTGAAATGTACATATCTGTCATATATTCTATATAGTTGTAGAACATTATAATGTGAACAACACAGTTTTTTTTTCTTGCTTCGAAAATGTCGAATTTTGTGGAACCAAAGCGTCATATGTGTTCCATCGGTTTCAACGTGCGAGAGATGGTTTGTGCTGTTTAGAAGTGGTGATTTTGACACTACTTCATGAAGATTGTTGTCAAACTCTACATGAGCTTTTAAAATCATTGGGAACTAATCAAACAGCAATTTCAAAACGTTTGCAGGTAGCAGGATTTATCTAAAAGCAGGGAAATTCCACAAATATCCATGGCTCTAAGGTAATTTTCTGTAATTGGTGGGATTTCTAGAGTCTAAGTATAACTAGTCTCTAAAGTATAATATAAAATTATTTTGAATGTCACTTTTAAGGGCCAGTAATCAGTAAATTGACTATGTCAGATAATACTAGTGGTGAGTAAAGAAGCTAGTCCTTAAATAGATATATAATTATACTTTTGAAATGACTACATAATGATCTAACACGGGAATGTAAACTGATAATACATCCAGCATTATATACTTTGCAGTGAGTAAAACTAAATGGCTTAACTTAGGGATAAAATAAACCATTTAAACATACAACTAACTTTCCAACAGATTACTTCTGATGGTAAAATAACTACTTTCTAAAGTGACTACACTCTAGATTACTTAAAGACACACGCTAGATTACCTGGAATGTATAAAGAACCAATATCTGCACTCCTAAGAGCACATAAGTGATACGAAAATTTAAAAATGTCTGTCTATAAAAGATACATTGACTAATTGTTGAACTGCTATGTACTGTATGGAATTGGACATGAAAAATGTGGAAATTACAAACGGTGAAGAGTACGAAGAGTATGAAAATTAAAAAAAAATTACAAAAAATCCTAAAATTTTAATTAAAAAATAAACAATTTACATTTTCCCATATGAGAATGAATTATATACGCTCAGAAAAAAGTATTTTTGTTACACAATTCTGTATTGTGATATACAATATTGGCTAATTGGCATGTAATTATTTAAAAGGACACTTTTGTTTATTGCTTTTTCTATTAAATACTTATATTAAAACTATTTATGCTTACAATACCCTTAGTCAATTTGTAAATTTCATTCATAAGTCATTTATAATGACATGTTTGTTATATCTATTCATTACACCGACTCACACAAAAAGTGTTTTACCTCCTGCAAATTAAATAGTGGTTTGTTTTACGATGTTTTCCAAAATATTTTCTCCCAAACCCCAAACTCATACAGTATGAATGGGGTATCAAAACATTTAGTTTTTTGTGTGAATCGGTCTAATAGACATATGTTTGCTACCTTATAATTTGATATTCTCCTCAATTGTGCTTAAATATCAATTTGTTTAAATAAAACTTTTATAAACATTCAATTTACTTTTCAATCTAATTTGTATCAGTGTGGTGGGTGGTTAACCTTGTGGCTTCTTTTTCTTCCAAGTTACAAACTTAGTTATGCTATTAAAGGAAAATTTGACTGTAAACTATATATGCTATTTGCTGTACATATAAGTAATTAATCATTTTAACAAAGTTTGTTAGGTGCTTGTAGGTATGACTGAGTGTGTGTGTTCTTGTCTTACTGTCTGCCAAACTGAAGAAGCAACATGTGAAAATATTCTTACTGTCATATAAATGTCACTTTATTATACTGATACCAGTGTATGGTGCTATGGTGGTGCTCTGCTGCTACAGTAACTAATGTTACACGCAAATAGCACCAACAACAAGTTACACAAAACACACATACAAAGTATTTGAGGAGAGAGAGCGAAAAAACACAAAACACACACTTACACGCATTTACCACTTCAAGGACTAAAACACAAAAATGTGTTTTATTAAAGCACAACAACAATAACCTAAGTAGACCCTTGAGTTTTTACCATTTAGTTGTTTTTTTGTAAGAAAAAATATCAGTTAATAAGAAATACTTGAAAGTTTTTCTTATTTTTTATTTTTTTTTCAACTTTTCTGAGTTTTAGAAAGATTTTTGTGAAATGAACAAATTTAAGAGCAATAAAGGTGAAATTGTAGAGGGAAAAGTATAATAAATCATATTTTTATTTTTATATATTTCATAATAGCCCAAAATAACTTTATTTTTAATGGACAATTTATTAAAAAATGCAAAATGTTTTCTTTTTTGGAAGGATATGTGTATATATTTTATATATCTTTTTAAATATGTTAAATGTTTGCCTTATTTTGTTTTTATTGATGTGGTTTGTTTATCTTAAAACAGAATTATTCATGCCGAAAAGTTTAGTTCTGTATAAATATGTTATCGGAATCAATCATCAAAGATTAAATGATCACAGAAGACTACTTAACATTTAAACCATGATAATCTTAAGCAAGTTTTTTTTTGTGGTAGAAAATAACACAAAAAAGGCCCTAAAAGCAATAAAATTAAGAAATCACATACAGTGGTACTGAAATAAATTTAGAGAAGAAATCATATTTTTAAAGCATTAACATTATTTTCAGTATTTTTATTATCAGTGAAACCGGAATTCTGCAAATACATAGAATTTAGCATCGATTTGTTATTGCATATTTTGCCCCAAAAAACATATTTATGCATTTATTTGTTTTTACACCATATTCGATCATTTTATTGCATATTTTACCATGCAACTTTTTTTTTATCCACAAATATTTTTCATAAGTATTTGTTTTTAATCAATAACTTAAAATATAGTAAAGTGATTGGTATATAAGATTCAGTACTGCCGAGTATAGCATTACTTTTTCTATTGAATCTGGCTAAACACTGTTTTTTATAGTGTCTTAATATGTAAAAAATTGCTATGGAAACTTCTAGGAAAATACGATTGTACACGCAGAAATAAAATATTGTTGTGCATGGTTACTGTAACCATTTCAACATTTTTGCATGTTTAGTGTAACCATTTCAACAAATTTAACAATATTATAGTCACAGTAACTATATATATGATTGTGGTAACAATAATATGATTAATTTACGATTCAAATGATTATTTCAACCATATATATGGTTACATTGAACATGTATATGTTTGAGACAACAATTTATATGATATCAGTAGCTATAGCTACTGCCAATAATATAGCATCCACACAGCCTAAAAAGTGAGTAAACACCAGTGAATTTTTGATTTTTTTAAGATCATGAAAATCATTAGAGTCGGACTTAAATCTTTGTTTTTCAGAACCGAATCTATTATTCAGCCCAATCTCAAACAAACCGAAACATTTAAATTTTAGTCGATGGATAGATTTTATTTTCTTAAAAAAAAAATTAAATAGTTTGTGGTGTTTACTTATTTTTAAGACGGTGTGTATGTCATTGTTTGAACTAGAAGTCCAACTATCTTGGAAACAACTAACCGTTCGAAAATTTCTGGACAATTCGACAGTTCTTTCAAAATATTGTATGTAAATTTTAACAATAACTTTACGCAAAGAAAAAATATAGTTGTGCATGTTTACAGTAACCATTTCAACATTTTTAAAAGTTTCTAAACAATATTATAGTCACAGTAACTATTTACATGATTGTGGTAACCATAGTATGGTTAACTTATGATTCACATGATTGTATCAATCATATATATGGTTACAGTAAACAAGTATATGTTTGTGACAACCATATTTATGATTAAAGTTTTAACATATTATGATGCTCTCCGCTAATTTATATCATAATCTGAGAACAACATATTATGATATAAAGATTCATCATAACAATGGTTGTCACAAACATATACCTACTTGTTTAGTGTAACCATATATATAATTTATACAATCATGTGAATCATAAGTTAACCATAGTATGGTTACCACAATCATGTAAATAGTTACTGCGACTATAATATTGTAAAATAAATTTTAAATATGTTGAAATGGTTACTGTAAACATGCACAACTATATTTTTTCTCTGCGTGTTTGTATTGCTCTAGATAATGTACTGGTTAATCTCTTTCAGTACTTTAACAATAAATATTTTAGTATTTCAAATCGACTTCATTCCTAGAAAAAATTAAATGTTTTCCTCATTTTTCCAATATGCGAATTATGCTATATTGATTTTTATTTTAAATTTAAAGACATAATTTTCAGTTTTTACATTTGGACAATTCACAAGGTCTCTTATCAGTCATATTGTCGGCTTAACCGACTCTTAGGCATTCGGCGTTGATCTCTGCTGGTTCGTTACGATAACACAATAAACATAGCATACAAAATAGTATTATTTTAAGACATTTTTTGCTTGAAAAGCAGTAAAAACCATTGAGAAATATTAGGACATTATGACAATATGTCATGATAAGAGACCTTGTGAATTGACCAATTGTATTTTATGTGCATAAAATACTTTAACTAGAGCATATTTTCGGTTTCTATGGTTACTATTTTTTTAGATTCCCAGCAAAAACGTACACTGCTAAGTAATGTGTTGGATTAGGCTTAAAGGCAGCCAGTTCACTTGGGTCCTTGAATTGGTGCCATTGTGATACCATAGAAGATCATGTTCAGGTCCTGAGAACAGGCCTTTTACATGACGTAATGGGATTCGGTGTCAAATAAACGATTCTATCATCCTAATATCTTCACTTGATATATCCGCTAGACCATGCAGAGAAAGTCCGATTCTCCGATAAAGGGCAAAGACAAAGAATTTGCACAATAGTTTCTTCCTTATCTTCATCGTGATAACTTTTATAGAAGTCGTTGTAAGGTATGGGTTAAACTGCTAAATTACATAAGAGCATTTTAATACAGCGGTGTCATTCGAGTCATACAACTGCTTATAAATATGTCATTACTTTAATATCACTAAATCTATTTGCAAGTAATGACTTAAATTGTACATTTATAGCTAAATCCCACCGAAGCTGTTATTAGTAAAAACAGAATGTTCTCAAGCACATGACTAGAATGTAAGCAATAAGTAATGCGGATGTATATAGTAGTCATTTAAAAGTAATTTATTGAGTAATTACATGTCATTAGCAAGTTTTTGCTGGGTTATTGATGTAATGTGTATGAAAGTCGTTTATA
The DNA here is from genome assembly GCA_942486065.2 of Calliphora vomitoria. Taxonomy (NCBI): domain Eukaryota; kingdom Metazoa; phylum Arthropoda; class Insecta; order Diptera; family Calliphoridae; genus Calliphora; species Calliphora vomitoria. Next base: position 1,547,323 of record OW818030.2, read on the forward strand.
ATCCATTTTATCTATATATATAAAAATGGATGTTTGTATGTATGTGGGTATGTATGTATGTATGTTTGTATGTTCCGAATGAGCTCAAAAACGGCTGAACCGATTTTGATGAAATTTTCAGGGAATCTTCAGAATAGCCCAGCGGATAACACTGTAAAGTCAGATTTTTGGTCTGTGGGCGGAGGGGTGTGTAAAAATCAATTTTTACATTATACCGTTAATGCCATATATATATAAAAACAGATTTGTGTATGTATGTTCCGCATGGACTCAAAAACGGCTGGACCGATTTTGATAAAATTTTTACGGAATCTTCTGAAAAGCCTAGCGGGTAACACTGTAAAGTCAGATTTTTAATATTCGGTCTATGGACGAAATGGCGTGGCAGAATCAAATTTTTATACAATACCGCTAATGACATAAAAAAAAAGATTATTGTATAATTGTTGATCTACCTTTTCTTCAATTCTTACAGATAGTTTATTTAGTTTCCTATATACAGGCTTACAAAGTCAGTGATTGTTGTAAAAAAAAATTTGGCAAAAAAAAATTTTTTCAAAAAAAATTAATTTTGTCGACCAAAAAATTTTTTTCAATTGGAGAAATACATAAATACTTTTTTTTTATTCCCAACGATCAAACAATGACAATTTTCATTTCGTTGCTTACTATCATTCTATAAATTGTTTATCAATCGATGATAAACAATTTTGTTTACTCTTGCATATTAGGTGCATGAATAAGAAATTTCCATATGAAATCTATGAAATAAAATAATATTTTGAATAACTCTCCGCATTCCACTTTTAATAAAAAATAGCGGTTTTATTTAAATAAAATTTGTTTTATAAAGGGCATCTACGTCTAGAGCCGCAGAAACGGGAATAGAACCAGAATCACGGCTTCAGCAAATGCGTCGCATTGCATCTTCATCGAGTGCTGCAGATACACCTCAACAGCATATCGAAAGACTAGAAGCCAATCGCTCCCGAATGGCTCGATCAAGAGAAAGAATCGATTTAAAGTTGCCGGCATTTTATTACAATAAGTATGATGACTACAGGAATCACAAAGACGTACTGATTGCCGCAATGGACAAACATTGCTTACATTGCCACGTTTTGAAGTTCCCTAAGGAATCCCCGGGAATGTGCTGTTCGAACGGTAATGTTATTCTGCCACCAGTTATTGAGCCGCCTAAGCTGCTTATAAGTTACATTTCCGGCGCCAATCCTATTTCCAAGCACTTCCTTCAAAATATCCAAAAGTGCAACTCATGATTTCAAATGACGTCGGCTTCATGCCCACCTTTAAAGTTCAATGCCAAATGTACAACAGAATTGGATCATTGCTCCCGCTTCCCAATGATGATGCGAAGTTCCTTCAAATTTATTTCACTGTAAATGAATCTACAGAAGCCGAACACTATCAACGAACATGCGTGTGCATTAGCTGCAATACCCTTCTGCCGAAACATTCTCAAAACAATTGTTGGACATCAGAAATGGAAAAATTTCAATTGATCCCGCCACAAATGAGATTTTGTTGTTGACAAGGTATTCCCAAGTCTTACAACCAACTACAAAAATTCGGATTGGTTGTGGGAACATGCAATTTTGGCACCAACAAATTATGATGTTAACAAGCTCAATAAACAAATACAATTGAAACTGCCAGGCGAAACAATAAAATGTAAATCGATTGACACAGTAATGAACGAAGAACAAGCCGTCGATTATCCTACTTAATTTTTGAATTCATTGGAACCAGCCGGACTGCCACCGGTTGGATCACCGACTTTGTCCGACACTGTATATTAAAATCGAGATCGATATGCAATATAAAATAGATGTTTTCTAAGGGCCAGCAAAGCGGACCGGGTTCAGCTAGTAATATTATATTTGGGAATCGTTCGTATTATTACTTATTTGTTTGACTTTAGCTATTGTCAGCTAAAAATTTTTAGCTTCTCTGTTGATTTTATTATCACAAGCAGTAAAGCCTTGTAAAAGTAATTACATATCTGTAAATATAATTTTCTGTACTTAAAGAAAGATAAAAAAAATTATGTTCGTTTCAACACAATGTTTTCCCACCGTACTCCAATATACGTTTTCTGAATTAAGAACTACTTAGTTGTTTGCAAAACCTTTACTCTCTAAAGACTTTCCAAGTACATACTTACATATATTTAGAAAGGTCTACAAAATAAATTTACTTATAAGAAAACCCATATAAACAAACCCAGACTCAATAAGCAAAAAAGGCCAACACTTTTCTTTGCAATACAGACATGCAACAACATGCTTAAAAGGGACAATATAAATAACATTTGTTACTTAAAGGACTATATTTCTATACGTATAGTTGGAAAACCAATAGATTGTTGTTAAATGCTACTAAATGTTTGGTTTGTTAAATATTAAACATCGATTTTCAGTAAATCTAAAACAAATCTGTTTCAGTAAGTTGACTTCTTTTTCCCTACTGCATCATTCGCAGACGCCAAACATTTAAACAATGAAACCTTTGACCATTTATACCCCAGGAAAGGCGGTGTATGCTCAATAGTCACCCAAAGGATCGAACACGAATTTTTATTTGTATGCTTATTGAATTGGAAATTTGATATGGGTTTTTACATGTACACAAAAAAGCCAAAAAACAAAAAAACATGAACACAGACACAAACATATTCACGTAAATAAACCCAAGTAAACATTGGAAATTTAAATGTTTTTTATGCTTAAAGAATTTATAAGTAGACGATAATCATTGAGACAATGAATGACCTGACCGTATCCCTAAATGGACTGACTGTTCAAAACAAATAAAAACATCAATAATTTTTTTTGGGGGGTTTGTAAACCAAACAACAATTCATCTTAAATTATGCGGTTCAAATTAAACAGAAATTTACAACATTAAAGCAAAAAGGTTGAACAACTTACTGCTTAACTTTATAAATATAAAAATATAATATTAAATTTTAAAATTCTTTATTTTTACTCACTTAATACATATCTGCGTCTGGCAGAAATATTTCATTATTTCTGTAGCGTTTATATTACATTACTTGTATCAATTTTATCTGTGGCGTAAGATAAAACCCATTTCATTAGCTTATACATTTAATTTTGTTCTCTTTAGTATTTATCCTTGATTTTATTCCTTGTGACTTTATGGTGTTTTTGCTTTTCCATGCGCCAAGCAACGCAACTCCCATTCCAGCTTTTTACAATAATTTCAATTTATTTAAAATTTATTACATTTAACTCGTACATCTTTAAACATGTTGACTCATGTCACTATAAATGCAAACATTTTCAGTACTTTATTATATTTTCAGACAACAGCACAAACAAAAAAAAAAAAAAAAAAAAAAACAAAGACACCTTCACGTAAATGCTTTGAAAGAATGAATTCAATTTGGGGTAGAAATTCAATTTAGTTTAAGAGTAAATTAAATTGTTTTTTAATTTCATTTAAAAGCCAACACCGTAAACATCGTAGCTAAAAGTATATAACATTATTAAAAAACATTTATCAATGTCAATATTATCTAACATCACCAGAACATAACGCATAGATGGCCTTGAAATTGCACTTATTCGATTTTTGATGCACTAAAATTGTTCTCCGTTATATAAAAACCAAATTATTTGAATTCCAGAACAGCAATATTTAAAAACAAGTAAGAAAGTATGGTCGGTCAAGCCCGACCATATAATACCCTACACTAAGTAAATGAGCAAAACATTTTTCTTTCAAAATTGCAATAATTTATATTCGTGAGCGATTTTCGGAAGCAGGCCTTATATGGGAGCTATGACTAATTATGGACCGATCATCATGAAATTAGGTGGTGTGATTAATGTCTATATGAAAGTTATTTATGTTGCATTTTATGTGTATACCAACATTTTTATGAGATTTATGATCGTTAAAGTGATTATCGGAAGCAGGCCTTATATGTGAGCTATGACTAATTATGAACCGATCATCATAAAATTTGGTGACATGAATTCTGTATATATAAAACTTATTTGGAGAAAAACTTGTGTAGATACATATATAAATTAAACATTTATGACCGATAAAGTCCAATTTCGGTAGGACATTTGTATGGGGCTAGGTGAAATAATGAACCGATTTCAGCCCGTTTCAATAGGCTTGGTCCTTGGGCAGAACAAATGATATGTACCAAATTTTGTCGAAATACCTTCAAGATTGCGACCTATACTCTGCGCACAAGGTTTACATGGACAACGAGCCAGCCAGACGGACGGACGGACGGACGGACATCGTTTAATCGACTCAGAAAGTGATTCTGAGTCGATCGGTATACTTTAAGGTGGGCGTTAGACTAATATTTTTGGGCGTTACAAACATCTGCACAAATCCAATATACCCTCCCCACTATGGTGGTAAAAATAGTTTTTATATATTATTGGACCATGTTTAAATATTGGGTGTATGACATAAAAATGCGGAATTTTTTCCAATTTTTAGCTTTTATTTTGAAACACTTATACAATATAAATTTATTCAAAGCATTGGCCATTGTTAGCTACGACCTTTTCCCATATTTCTGACATATTTCTGCAGGTACCCACGAAAATCTTAGACACATCTTTGTCTTAACCGCTATAATTATATATATGTTTGTATTGATAAAATATATACCTGTGGCAATCATTATTATTTGGATAATTTCTAGAGATTTAATACTCTTACATGTCTGCTTCACATGTGTAACGCCAAGAGAAAGTTAATGCACTTGACGATAACACACACAGGACACAGTAGAATAAAAAAGTGAACAACAATATGAAATGAAATATAAAAAAAAGAAATAAAACCTGAATACAAATTTATATAAAAATCTACAAAAGGCAACAAAAATGAACGAAAAAAAAATAAACAAATATAAAAAAACTTTAACAAAACTTGACAGTAAGAAGGCGCAACATGAAATCGCATTTTATTGCCACAAAATGAAATGCAACTGAATTATCAAAACCAACAAGGAATACTCACATTCTCATATCAACTTGACTGTTAAGGATGTATGGAAAATAGTAGTCATTGTAGTTACACTCGTACTCGTATGAATTCAATGAATTCATGATAAATATTAAAAAAGGGGTAAATATTCTGAGCTGACAAAAACTGTATGAATGGATGAATAAATGAACGACTGACTGAATGACTGACTGACAAGGAGAAGATAGACGGTTAGATAGACAGTAAGACAGACAAATAATTTTTTGTGACAAAAATATGTCAACACCAAAAAAAAATAAAAAAAATGAATGAAAAAAAAAAGAATGAGTCGCACAATGGATTGTTGAGGGCATGTATAATGAAGGGCAGCAAATAAAGACGAATAATACAGGGAGGTGTGGGTAAAATCAAGAAACATTATAAATGTTACCAAATACGAGTGGGTGAATGTGTTTGAGTTGAGTTTCAGCAAAAGGATTAAAGGAACAAAAAACAAAACCCAAAGAAAGAAATAACAACATTAAATGAAATGAACGAATGAGCTTACACCCGTACAAGTGCATGTTGGTGGTTACTCAAGGAGAAACGGCGACTGTATGAAATCGTTTGACATTTTGATTGATTTAAAAATGATAAACTCAGTCAAGGCATTTCTGAAGGATTCAATTTTCATAACAAGGTTTTTGTTATTTGAAGGAAGTAATACAGTTTTTTTTTTTAAATAATATTTATTTGTTGACTTGTTTTGCTTGGCCATCGTATAATTTGTAGTATTTTATGTAATTATATTATGATTCTAAGTAATTTGTGGATGGTGTAAGTTTTTAACTAGCTACAAGCAGATACAAAAAAACATGGTTGTGGTAAACATAATTTAGGACAACATATCGACCCCTTTGCGCGAATTATCGTATGTTACATTTTCACATAGTAAAATATTATACCGATATTCACAAGATTTAATTTTATCGTATGTGAAATTTAATTTACTAAATCGGTTAATGTATCGCATTTAAAATTTGATATTGTTGATACCAGCCAAAGCAATGAAATTTAATAATTATAACGCTCTCCTGTAAAATTTGGTTTTTGTAACATACAATAATTTCGCGCAAAGGGGTCGATATTATGATCAGATTTATGATTGTAGTCAAAACATATTATGATCATTATTAGTATTATAACATATTATTTTATGATTCAAAATAGTCTTAATATTACTTCATAATATTTTGCTATTAATCATAATATGATCTTATAACATAGACCAATATTATCATAACATTGTGGTAAGTAATCATATTATGATGCAAGTAGTCATGATATGACTTAAAGTAATCAAATTATGGTTTAAAATAATCATATTTTGAGACAAAGTATTCATATTATGATCCAGAGTAATCATATTATAGTATAAAGTAATCATATTATAATCAAAAATAAACATACTATGAAGCAAATTAATCACATTATGATCGTACATTATCATGATATGTTGTATTATAATCATGTTATTATTACGACTTATATTAACAAAAAAATTCTAAGTACATATGGTGAAAACAAAATATTATTAAAAGTAAACATAGTTTGTTTGCATCTTAAACATAGTATGACTTCACATACATATGGGGCATTTCATGTCAAATGAACCAACTTTTGAAATCGATGTCTTCTCATTCGCATCCCACTAAGCGACCAAAAGCCTCTTAAAGGAAGGGACTTAAGCTTTCTTTTGAGCAAAAAAAAATATTTAAAAAAAGAGCCCATTTTGAAAAAAAAGTTAACAAAGTTTATGATTTTGCAAACAAAAGTCAAAAATTGTATGTTTTGAGTTACAAAACATTTATTTTGATAGATATCCCACTCGCATCCCACTAAGCGACCAAATTGGTCTTCAAGGAAAATATCTAAGCTTTCTTTTGAGAAAAAAGTGCCCATTTTGAAAAAAAAGTCAAAAAAGTTTTTGATTTGAGATTGAAGAAATTGCTATTTAAAGTATTTGGGACATATTTTGCTAAGAACAATAGGTAATAAGTTACATGGATGAGAAAAAAACCTGCTTGGCCAAAATGTGAAATTTCGATTCAAATCGATTTCAAAAGTTGGTTCACTTGACATGATATGCCCAATATATAGAAACTTAACATTTAATGGTTGTTAATAATATTGTATAATATGCTTGTATAGTTGCTTGAATAATAATAATGTTTCAGTGAATCATTTGTGTACAACAATGAATATATTTTTACAAAGAACACAGTATTGTTTTGGGTAAAATATTTTTCAAAAAAATTAAATGTTAAAAATTCCAATTTAAAATAACTTTTATCCAGTTACAAACTACATACAACCAACTCTAATAGGGAATATTTGAAAAGATAAAGTCACTGTTTATTGTTGGTGTTTTGTCTAGTTTTGTTATTACAGTGAGGCCTCGATTATCCGTGATTAGATTAACCGGCAACATCAATTATCCGGGAAAGAAAAATAAAATGTTTTTGGATCGATTTAAATTTTTTTGCATCGGTTAACCGTAATTACCTCTATTATCCGGGATTATAATTTTTTTCGATTATTTATGAACAATCTAACACAATGCGAATAAAACGAAACAGTGGAATTCCCTCGATCGATTTGTAAGGCCAAATTTTTTTGATATTGTGCCATCGTTAGACATTATAAAACACAAAGTGATTCTGTTATTGGCTTTGGAAACCGAAAATCTCTAAAAACTGCTAAAAATCAAGGGAAGATTTTGCAGTTTATGAATAATTCCGGAAGGAACGATTTAAAGGAACTCAAATTTCTGGATTAATAGTGAAGGAAAATATAAAATATTTTGTATTCACAAACTTAATGCTGCAGGAGAAAAATATTCAGCTGATTAGCTGCCACGATTTTTGTGAATAAATTAAATGAATTCAAATCAATGAAAAAACTCACCAATGAGATAATGGAGAATGGAAAGTGTTTACTTGAGAGAAGTTTGGCTTGGCATAATGAAAATTTCAAAGAATGACACAAGGTCTCAAAGGAGAGACTAATCTCATAAGTTCGCGTTAATGCTGCTGGTACACACAAGTGCAAAGCATTAGTTATTGAAAAGAGCTTTAAAAAATGTCCATGAGAATGGTACCAGAAGTGACTGAGAACTTTAAGAAAATCGGTCTAAAAGATGATAGTAAAATCATTCTGCCATTGGACAACATCCATACGTGCAGGATTTCAATGCTGAAAACGTTATTGTGAAATTTATTCCACCAAATTGGACGACTTTGATCCAACCGATGGATCAGTGAGAAATATGGACCTTTAAATGTGATTATCGAAAAACTGTCATCATTAAAAAAACTACTAAAACTTGGTACTCAATTAACCGGTAAAATTGATTATCCAGAATGCTCCCGGTCCCGACCATTACGGATAATCGAGGTCTCACTGTATTACAAATATGGCTTGAGTGTCTGTAACTATCATTCTCTATAGTTTTATTTGTATACTATTTTTAGCTTTCTTAAAGCCTTTTGGTAAAAGTTTTCATGATGATCTGGTCGCTTTTCTATTGAATAATTTCAACACATTTGTGTCCAAAAACTAATTATCCTCGAAATCTGCCAATGTCAAATCTGTCCACACGCTAACTCAGAACATGTTAAAATTTGCATATTTAATCCTTATTCAAAAACAATTTTATGAAATTTCGTTGAAAATTTAAAATTTTGGATTTCAAATACCATTCAATTTTGTGATATTTTAGGTATCAAATTATAATAGGTTATCGATGTATGAAGATTTTTATATACAAAAACTATTTTTAATTGTTTTTTTTTTCCTTTTTCGACATAAAATTTTTTTAATTTTTTAATTGCTACTTTGACCTAAAATTCGAAACTTTAAATAAAATGTCCAATTTCTTAACATTATCCGATTTAAAAGGGAGGTCAAACGGCATGTATTCCATATGTATTGGGACATGTATTTGATACATATGGAATTCCACGTGTATGTCAAAATTCACGTTATATATACGGTTCATAATTTCCACGTTCACACGTACGTATGTAATTGCGTGTGACATAACCTCTATTAGTTTATATGTTTGTTTTTAACTATATATATATATTTAATAAATTTTTAAATTTATTTTGTTATGATTTGTCTCTACTCTTTTTTATTTTGCACTAACACAATGTTGTATTTCAAAATACACACTGTTAAACACACGAAAATAGAACATGCTCTAATTGCCAAAAATGTCATAAGGCATACACATGTATTTTACATACACAAAGTTTCATATGGATCACACGGTATGTACATATTTAAATGTGGAAAATTGTCTCAATACATGTCACAAAACACATGCAATACATACCGTGTGACCCCCCTATAAGGCTTTTAGTATGTATATGCCTGAGAACAATTTAGGCACTGGGAGTATCGAAAATCCAAAAAGTGAAAATAATGGAAACATTCATGCAGGTATAGATCCGGGTCAACCATTTCATTTATTCTACATTTTTTTCCTTTTTTTTTATTACAACTTTTGGATCCGAGCCTGTCTTAATGCTCATAAATAAATATTGTATAAATAACAAACTAAATGACATATTTATATCTACCCTTTCTAACCATGTTGAAGGAGATCTCTGCTAATGTATAATTCTAAAATAAAATCTCTTCCCTCAAATCACATGTACCTAATGTTCATTTTGAAAACATAATTTGTCCACCTTTTCTTTAAAAAAAAAAGAAAAAAAAAAACATGACACCTAATTAAAATTTCCCATTGAAAATGAAATGAGTTTCATTAACACTTATGTTTTTTTTGTCTATTGTGTACTTAGAATCATTAGCATTGCGTGATGTTCGGGTTAAAGTGCCGCATGCAGTGCGTCGTGGACAGAAAATCACATTAAAATGTCACTATGACATTGAAGATGACACACTCTATTCGGTGAAATGGTACAAAGGACGAAGAGAATTCTACAGTTATACGCCCAATGAGAAGCCGGCCATAAAAGTGTTTCAAATACCAGGTGTTAGAGTGGATGTAAGTAAACAAATTTTGTTTGCAATTTTGTAAACAAACAATATTAAAAATGGCTTAAATGTTATTAACGTTACTTTATATTTGTTTGTGTGTCTCGTGTAGCGTTTTTCCTCCAATGAAACACAATTGGTTTTGGAATCAGCATCTATGGCCACTGCGGGTAAATATTCCTGTGAGGTATCAGCTGATGCCCCCTCTTTTCATACCTTAATTGCTGCAGCCGAATTAGAAGTTGTAGGTAAGTGTGAAAACAAAAACAGTTCTGTTAATTTCCCAGAATTTATGCTTTTTCATTTTACTGCCATGCCACTATTCTCTATTTTTTCCTTTCCTGTTAATTAATGTATGTGTTCGTGTGTATGTTCTTTATGTTCATTTCAGAACTGCCACACAATCCACCACTTATCATTGGCATACGACCACGTTACCACATTGGTGATATATTACGCGGCAATTGTACATCGCGACACTCAAAACCGGCAGCAAATCTCACATGGACAGTGAATAATGAAGAGGTAAGTATTCAATATTTGTTGGATTGTTTGTTGCCATGGTGTGATCTTGTTTTGGGCACTGCTCAATGTACGATTATGTAGGAGGAAAAATGCGCTGTCCTCCATACTTATCTGTGTACAAGCAAACGAAGTATCGTTAGTAAAATTTCCCATGCAAGTTTGTATAGATTTTTGTGCAAGCACTGCAGGAAGTGAGTGTGTAAGTTTTGGTATATAAACAAAATTGATGTGACATATTTTAGCTTGTCACTGCACTCTTTATGTTTGAGTAGGAGTGAGGCTGTGTGTTGGCTGACAAACAAGCGCAACATTACATGTTACAACAAATGTTTGTGTAGTTGCAACTTGAGTATATATTTGTTATTGTTAGCAATCGTGAGACGAGACTAAGTTGAAAGTAATCTATGCAACATGTTGAGAGTGTTGATATTTTATGTTTGCATTTAATTTTTTTTGCGCCCGAAACCCTCTAGTAACCCGTAGTCTATTTGCTAATAAAGTTTTGTGTAGTTTATGCACGCAATATTGGCACTGAAACAGTCAGACATACGGGCATACATATATTTTTAAACATAAATAGTCGCACTCTAACACAAACACGTGAACATTAGGGAGTCACTAAAAGTAAAGAATGTTTACTACATTTTCAGGTATGTAATGAATATCTATGGATTTGTGCTACTCTACCAAAAGACACAGAAAAAATAAAATTGTTTACCTTTGGTCTTCCGCATTTAGCCACATTTTGACCATTTATGTAATTCCGTTATTATTCATTCAAATTTTGAAAAACTCGCGTTTTATTTTAAGATTTTTTTTTTTAAAAACAAAAAAAAATATACTTGTGGCTTAAGTTGGGTTTTTACTGATTTGTTTGTTTTTCCTCGTTAATAAAATACAAATTTTAGATCCATAACAAATTGAAATTTAAAAATTTTTTTATCCATGCAAACGGAGCAACCTTAATGGATATATGAGTATTTTTGTTTAGGAACATTACCAGGATACAGAGTTGTTAGAATGGCATTTCTACTGGTACGATTTGTTCATGAAATGTACCATGTGACTAAATGATTAAACAAAATAATACTTAAGCCATATATAAGCCATATATACATATATCTGTGTGTATAGGATTTTATCCTAAGGCTTTTAATGTCATGTATTCGGAGTTCAACATAGGTATATCGGGTGTTCACATATCAGCGTTCTTTTTATATTTATTTTCTCGTGTCGTGGTTGTTTATTTTCTGGCAGTCTTCCAACATTATTATAGAGTAACTTTAACATTTTTTCTGTTTTGTTCTTTTCGGATCTTGTCCAAGGCACATCTATTCCCAATACCACTCAGAAATATAATTTTTTATTAACTTATAGTCAGCAAATTTTGTCGTCTCCATAATCTTTGGCTTTTTATGGCAAAGATTATATTGCTGAGATTCTTATTGGGTTTTTCAAAGTTCCTAATCCCCAAATATTCATACATGATTTTATCAATCCATATATTGCGCTTTTAGTGTTCAGTAGTATTTATCAAGGGTTCGGGAAAATGTCCATAAAAAGTATTTTGAAAACATGTTTTCGGTGTTTCAGATTTTATAAGATTCTTTGTATAAGTCTTAAAGGAAAAAAGAATCCTTATAAAATCGGGCACAGATTATTACAGATATAAAACAAAGAAAAAAACAATTATCAATAGGCAACGAGTGCGATATATATCTGTCCCTCTTTTCAAAACACAACCATTTGTTTGCCTTCTATAGCCATGTTACTGAAACCAGCTGATTCGTTTTCGGTGTTTCAGATTTTATAAGATTCTTTGTATAAGTCTTAAAGAAAAAATAATCCTTTTAAAATCGGGCACAGGTTATTACAGATATGAAACAAATGTGAAACAATTTTTAATAGGCATAAAGTGTGATATATATCTGTCCCTATTTTCAAACCACAATCATTTTGAAATTATTTTTTATTTTTATTTTTTGTCTTCTTTAGCCATGTTACTGAAACCAGCTGATTCGTATCTGAATAATTTGTGAAATCGGGTTTCAAATAGTTTGTTACATATTTCAACTGACCAAATGTACACAGTTTGAAAGAAATGCATTGGCGTATTATTAAGCCTTTCTTCTTTGAATATTTTGGTAGCTTATTCTATAGTTTTGGCTGAACTGTACAAAGGCAGTTCATTACATTTTCCATTTTAGCTTTAAATTAAGCATATTTCCATCTTGTCAAAACTAGTTAGTGTCAAAAGGTACCAAGTATTTGATTTTTTTTTTTTGGTACCAACTTTAATTTTCGTTATGCGTTCCTAATCAAATGTGTGTTTAACTTGTTTTATGCAATTTTAAGCATACCAGAGTGCAAGTACATGTGCGTATATTAAAAAGACACATTAAATTCAGCATTCGGTTTGCTTTCCGTAATAAATTCACAGTCATTCAGACGCTCTTACTCCAACATCAATTAAGGGGTTTTTGGTGTTTTATAGGGAATCACAAAACCTATGTTAGGGGCAATAAAGTCTCTAATTTGGCTCTTATTAAAGGGTTTGGATAAAAATGCTTACTGTTTTTCTTCCACAGTTAAGTTGAAATGTTAGGTATTTTTAAAGTTATAAGTAATTCGTGTTTTTCATTAAATAATAAACTCTTTCTCATTATTTTATTTTCTCAGGTACAATCATCTCATGTACGTCATTATAAAAACCACAAAGATACTCGCAATGAAATGCAAACTTCAACAATAGGCCTGCATTTTGTCATCAACGACTATCATTTTGAAGAAGGGAAATTAAAGGTAAGCATTACTAAATAAATCGTAAAGTCTTAGAACGTGATTTAAAGCTACTACAACATGTTTTACAGATACGCTGCACAGCGCAAATTGGTGATATTTACTACAAGTCATCAGAGAAAACCATACTTGATATTGAATACCATCATAAATATCTGAGTACAAATACAGTAAATATGATACCCACAGATCGAGATTATGATCAATATGCCTTGCAGGACAGTGAAATGTTAAGGAAGAAAAGTAATTATTTAACACAAATACAAGGTACAATTGATTTCCTCAAGACATTTATATTAAACAATAGATAGCAATTGTACTTATTTAAGACATTTATTTAATATAATTTTTTTATTCTTAACTTTTTGGTGTTTTTTTTCCTAGATTTCTTTTACAATTTCATACCCTCAAATGATGCTGAAATTTCTGCCTGGTCTTCGGCTGCCAACTCTACGTCATCGCTTAAATTGATTAGCTGTTCCTTGAATTTGTTAATAACATCCCTCTTCTATTTGTACTGGCATTTAAAAAATTTCTTTCTTAACTTATCATGAAAATCTCAATGATTTCAAATCAATACATGTTTGTTAAAAATTTAATTTTTCAAAAGAAACCTCACAGTGATGTCTTGCATACTAAATTTAACCAGAAAGAAAAATAAAATAAATTAAATGTGAAAATAAACATCAACAGCCATTACACAAGAAACCAAAAAAATAAAAATAAAAAATAACAACCTGATTTATTTATAAGATTTTCAGTTAAACATATAGTGCCACTTTCAACAAAAAAAAAAATTATATATATTTTTTTGTAATATTATTTAAGATGAAGAACTCCTATTGTATAATAAAAAATAAATAAATTAACGTGTTAAAATGTATAGAGGGTTTACCAAAGATATAAAATATAAAAAAAACAAATGAGTGTAGGGTAGTTGATGGTTTACTTCCTAGATTTATAAAATTATAATTTAAAAAGAATGCTCAAATTAATGAAAAATGTAATAGCATAATTAATGCATTTATGTATACATATACATATTCTTAAATAACATTTAATTTAATTTAAATATTAAAGGCCTTCATAATCAATTTTTAAATTTAATTATAAAATTAAAAATTGTTTATGAATAAGGGGGTAAAACTATATTTTATAAGCAACTCAATTATAAATAAATGAATAAAATGCAAAACTATACATAACGATATAAATTTTTTAAATAAACAAACACAACTGATATTTTTATTAATGTCTATTACGGATTTTAAGGTAAGTTATTTTATTATAAATTCAATCAATCATGTTAAATTATTCCGCGTTATAAGTTTAATCTTGTAAAGTGTTGAAAATGGTAGTTTTCACTCAAAATTTTTTTATAAAAATTACATATAATTATGATAGTGTTTAGAAAGTCCAACATAGAAAGTGTTGAACTTTCACGTTATGGGCTTTAAAGGCTTTAAATTAGTTTAAGAACAGACGGCGTAGCAGTGAACCAAATTATGAAACCTCGGACGTGAAAAACAATTGTAGTCTTGTGACTTTGGCAAATATTAACTCGTTCTAAAGAATACTATACACCTATCCCTCGATTTACACGATACTTTTTTACACGATTTCACTTTCACACGATTTGTTTGGTTTTCGTTTAAATAGAGGGATGTGGAAATCACCTCAATTTACACGATTTTTTTTTTTAAATATTTTAGCAAAAATTAATTTTTTTCAGTAAATATATTCTGCACAGTTCTCAAAAATAGTTATCTATGCAAAATTAAAACATAATAGGGAAAAGTGTAGCAGCTGGAACCAAAATGAGCCTAAATACAACGTCATGCGTTCGGGACATTACAATTGAATATGTGGAAAAATTACTAATGATTTGGATAGAAAATTAAACTCAAAAGCGAATCCCAATTGATACCATTGCTATTACAAAAAAACTTAGTGATCAGCTACCATCAAGTCATGGTTGGTTTGAAATATTTAAGCAAAGACATTCCGTACATAATCTATAATTAAAAGTTAAACAAGCTTCTGCTGATATAAGTAGATGTGTCTAAAGAATATCCCGAAAGATGTACTGAAATTATTGCTGCCAATAATACATTTCTGATAAAGTCTTCAATACTGACGAATCCGTACAGTTTTGGAAAATAATGCCACAGCGGACTTTTCTATCAAAAACTAATACAATTTTTAAATTTAAACAACGTTTTAAAATCAAATTTTTTATGGAAATTTTGCTTTAAAACATTGTTTAAATTGAAATTTTTTCTGAATATGGGGGAATATATTTACTTTACTTTAAGATAAATGAATTTTCTATACAAAATTTTTTAATTTATTCGTATTTGGGTCTTTTTTCGATTTACACGATTTCTCATACAAACATTTTTCATTTCGATTTACACGATTTTTTCAGGAACGCATCAATCGTGTAAATCGAGGGATAGGTGTATATCGAAACTATATATCAGTATGTTGTGTAATGAACATTTCGTTTTGTAAGTATCATAGGATCATATTGTTACGTTTTAACCTTTTTAAAACGTTAGTTTATTTCCTTTAAATAAACCGGATACTTTTGATCGCAAATAAAAGAGGTTAGTAGTTTAAAATTTGTAACAACTCTTTATTTATTTAAAATGTACAACAACAACAGTTCAAATAGTCACTCAGTGTCTATTTACATTTATCAGCAGAAATGCATGTACAAACTTAATGTACAAGACAGTTGATGTTAACTCTAACAGCACCTACGATAAACCCACACACACTACTGCAACATCTGTCACTATATATACACGCGCCATCTATCGTGAATCTTCTACAATGCTCTAGAGCAATGGTACCCAAGCCCTATACACTTGGTGCTCATTTGTTTTTGTAAATGCTCTTAGCTATAGGCTGTGTGTTTCTATACTCAATGGATCACTTAGCACTAGCAATATGAAATACACAAACAACTTTGACTTGTTTTTTTTTTTTTTTTTTTGTTGCAATGCAACAACACTTTCGTATGCTTTGCTGGTAAACATTGATGACAGCGATCATCAATGTAGATTTGTTTATCGTATGGAATTGTTTAAAAAAGTATGTATTTTTTTCTTTGTATGTTTTGGTTTTTACAACAAAAAAAAATTGCATAAAAATTAGTTTTTCTTTAAATGTATTGGTGTTTGCTCTTCCATAAGGAACTTTTGGGCACCCCTGTTCTAGAGCTTTCGATGGCAGCTTAAACATTTAGTGTTGCCATACTTACAAACAGTGCTAATAACCTCATGCTATCAACATTGTTGATAAGTAGAAGCTTCTACTGATGGACGTGTTTATAAACATGATGCATGCTGCAGGCAGTCGTTACAGACAGTTAAATTTAAATCGCTATTGCAAATTCGTAACAATATATATAACAAACTCACTCACATTCGTTTTATTTTTGTTGCACACAACACTCACTTTTCAATGTGTATAGGAATTTTACAGCATTGACGAATGCAGCAATGCAGCCGTTTTATGAATAGTGAGTGGAATATGAGCATACTACAAAACCGCTCAGTACTGAGCTGAAAACGCTCAGTACGCTGAACGATTCACTTCGCTCAGCTGAGTGAATAGTTCAATTAAACTAGGTCATTCATGAACTCTAAATCTTAGTCATAAAATGTCTGTTGTGAGAAAGTTGTTACTCGATCAATCCGAATAAAATATTTTTTTTGATTTAGAAATATGTTTGTAAAATATATTTCAGCAATTAAGTCCTTAAGTTATCTGGGATCTTCTAAAAGTGGATTTCGTAAAACATCTTTTAAAATGGAGGTAGTATTGATTTGTAAAAACTTTTAGTGATGCAATTGTGTTGGCAAAACATATTTCAATGAAAACGAAGACTAAAAGATATCGTTTAACAAAAATATGCACATGAATATTTCGAATATTACACACGGAATGACAAAATCATATTGTGCTTTAGAGAGAGTAAAAATAGCAACGTTTTCCAAATTTATAAATATGTATATCTAAGGTGATGAGTATGTAGAACTCATTTTAACATTTTAACCAGAGATCGAAAATAACTCGTCCATATAACAAAAAAGCACAAATTGTGATTTATATTTTGTGATAAAAATAAATCATTAAAAATAACAGTTATAAAATGATTTTTATATATGTATATGGTTTCGTATGACCTTTATTAGTTTTAGTTATTTTTTAATGATTTGATGTGAGACAAACAATTCAATTGTTCTTGATCTTAGTAGTTGTTACTTCCCTTTTATTTGCATACAATAACATATTTTTAGTAATTTTTAACAAATTATTGAAAAAATATGATGAATATGAATTAATGCAATTTCAAAAAAAATTATCGGTTTTTGTGCAAAAATTTTACATTTAATGATTTATAAATTTAACACATTTAAGCGTTGATTTGCATCAAATGAATTTTTGCGATTTATTTTTCATGTTCGCAAATAAAAGTCACAAGCTGACCTTTATGAAAAAATATAATATAAATCACTCATCTAGATTAATTCTGTTTGTTTCTTTTCTGTTTCTCTCAACCCCTAACCTAAAATGTTCTCTAATAAATCACTCTCTCCGTGATATAACACGAAAAATTATTTCTAAATGGCTGCGAATGAAATGAAAGTGAACCCGTTATTTTCGGTCTCTGATTTTAACATTTTTACATTGTATTTAAATTTTTCATTTGCGCCCAGCTTAAATATATATTGGCCCATAATCATAATCAAAAATAAAGTATATTTTCAGAGAAGTAAACTTGTCATTACTTAAGAGTGGAATTTAAGTCTACCATAGACAAGTTAAAGTATACTTTTGACGTTAAAGTCGACTGTTAATATAAAACTAGCTGAAGTTGTTTTTAACTCATTTAACAACAGCATCGGCTGTTCTCCGCCACGTAAAAAAGTTATGTTACAAGATATTACAATATTGACTATAGTCGGAAAATAATAAAAAGCGGTCTTTTATTTTAAACTCGTTTTTAAAAAGAACTTTATTGTTTAACTATGATTATGGGCCATTATCTTCAACTTTCCAAAGCCCCCAAATAACCTACAAATTTGTTTTTAAGTATTAAAATTTGTCTTCACAAATTTTTTTTCACAAAAACATTTTTTGACACGATTTTTTTAGAAAAAAATACTTTTCAATTTTTATCTTAAGGTATACTTTAGAGATGGGGATATAAGATTTAGTACTGTCAAATATAGCAATGCAATCTTACTTGTATTTCTTACTAAGTCATTTTCAAAAATGCATTCAAAATTTAAAAATATCAATTGGATTGATATTGAAAAATGGGCCTGCAGTAGAATGATGTTGTAATGACGAAATTTCATTAACAATGCAGCATAACATTTCAATGTAGCTTTAAAAATGACTGCATTGTCTTGACTTAGGCGAAATATTTCAAAATATTCAAGCAATATTTCAATTACAAGGAATTTTACAACTGAATGATACTATAATTTAATGGAAGTCTGTCTTTGTACCTTCCGGTTTATGTACATTCTGGTACCCCTTAAACTTGGTATCAATTCCACTTTTCTACCCACCTTCAAAAACATATAAATTTATTAAACCCTACAACACCAGAGTGGGGAGGGTATATTGGGTTAGTATTGATGTTTGTAACGTGCAAAAATATTGTCTCAACATCCACCTTATACCAATCGGCTCAGGATCACTTTCTGAGTCGATTAAGCAATTAAATTATAGGTCAATTTCAAAGATAATTCGATATAATTTTTAATAAACTTTAACTAGCATAAATCTCTTAAAGATTTTGGTATTTGAATAAAATTCAACACAAAGTTAACATACCACACATGATAACCTTCTAAGTGTAGGGTACCATATGGACGGGCTTGACCGACAATACTACCTTAGTTTATTAAATAAATTTATACTTTATCTCAATTTTATTTATTAACTTCTTATATTCCAATGTAAACTACTTAGTTTGAATTGTTATATACCGACTTTGTAATGAAAAAACTTAATTTCCATTTAATTCTAATTAATGAGCTTGAGGGCATATATTTCACTACTCAAAAGACATTGTAAATCTGACCTCGAGCTCAGTAAATTAGAATTAAAATTTTACAAAAAAAGTCGAAATTAGGTTGAAAAAATACCTTTGTAATGTTAATTCTAAACGGAAATTCACATTTTCATTGTCTAAAACTCAATTCGAAAATCTCATTTCCGAATGTTCTATTCTGAATTTTAAATATAAAACTAATTTTTAATTGTTGGTTTGAAATCGAAAATTCACATAATACTTAAATTGAAAAAGGTGTAATATAAAATAATCAGCAGAGCAAAATATAGCACTGTCACTTACCATTCGATAACTTAAAGCTACTGCTTAATCATTATGTTGATTAAATTGAAAAAGTTTTCTTATTATTAAATACAAGGGTTTCTCCATTATATTTTTTTTTATAAAAATTTCCCATTTTTTAACCAAAATCTATACTGATTTATTCAGACATTTTATTAAGTGCCGCATATGTATGACTCTCGCCTGTCAATTGTGTTTGGTTTTTGGTTGAAAATTAAAATAAATAATAGTAAAATACTATAGAACACGGTTATAATGAACTTTAATGACTTAAAGAAGTTTAAATGAAAAGAGACATAAATTAGTTGTGATTGTGGTTGCTTAAAACATTTAATGTAGAAAATATAAAAACTGCAAATCTGCTACTTGTTTTAAATGTAAGTTTCAAGTAAAACAATATTAGTAATATTTCCATTGAAACAGAAAAGTTCGTTCTATTTTATTTTCTTTTATGAATAACATGAGTACACTAATGTCAAAATGACTCTGAGATTGACAAATGTTGTAGTAGTGTTGTTAATATTTTATTTTACACTACTCCACATCATTCATTATAAACGTGTGCTACTGTACATATATTACAATCTTTTCTTACGCTATTGTAAATGATTTTTATTTTTTTTTTTTTTTTTTTGTATTTGATGTTAAAAAATGCTTTTACTTGTACCTTTTTATCGTTAGCTGTCAATAAACGTGTAAATATTTGTTCACTCATTTCTTCTGCATACTTCAGAACATAAAATATTTACATACATCAACCTGCATGGAATTATGTATTGTATTGTATATGAAATATAGTTGGTAGATTTATTTTGAAACGCATATTAAATAATATGAACGAGGTGTATTTGTTCGTTGTGAATGTATGAAAATGTCAAAGGCACTTTGTATATTGTTGTAAATATTTCACATAAATGTCGGTAACAACACAAAGGTTTAAGGTGTTTGCAATCTGCAAATAATAAAAATAGAGAGTGAGAGTGAAGAAACATTCGCTGAATTAAAAAAAAAAAAAAAAAATAATCTTAAAGTGAAAATAAGAAGAGAATCTAATGTTACGTCATATATTTAAGTGACTTACAATAACATCAATTGTAAGATGAAGAAGGCGTATATAAGTAAGAGTAAATAAATACATGAGTATTGTAAAAATACCTATCTATCTTTGTATGTATATTAGGGTGGCCCCGTTTGTATGAAGAAAAAATAAGGTATCGATGTTCCCACCTAAAATGAAAATTTGATTGATTCTAAGACTACGTTTTGAAATTTTTTCGTCCTGGGGTCAATATTTGGCGAGCTGGATCAAAGGATAAAAAGGTCCTTTTTTGGGTTTTTTACATTTTTTCCATATTTCTTCCAAAGGAAGTATATGTAAATATGATATCATATAAAAGGTCTTTAAGAGACGCATTCAATAGGTTATTAGAAACTTTAAAAAAAATTAAAATTCAAAAATTTTAAAAATTTTCGACAAAATTTTAGTTTTTTTTTTAATTTTTTCATAGAATTTATTCAAATAAATATATGAAATTTCTTGATCATAAACATCATGCAATTTCACCGAAATGGTGAAAGCTTATAAAATTTGAGTTATTTTGATGACCATTACATATACTATGAGTTGAGTATACAGAGATTGTGAGATAGGGATGAAATTAGGTTTAAACAAATTTGAATAAACATTGAACTGGACTGAATTTTAAAAAACGGTGAAATTACATGATGTTTATGATCAAGAAATTTCATCTATGTATTTGAATAAATTCTATGAACAAATTAAAAAAAACTAAAATTTTGTCGAAAATTTTTAAAATTTTTAAATTAAAATTTTTTTTTTTTAAATTTTTAATAACCAATTGAAAGCGTCTCTCAAAGACCTTTCACATGATACCAAATTTACATATACTTCCTTTGGAAGAAATATTGAAAAAATGTAAAAAACCTCAAAAAGGACCTTTTTAATCTTTGATCCAGCTCGCCAAATATTGACCCCAGGACGAAAAAATTTTAAAACGTAGTCTTAGAATGAATCAAATTTTCATTTTAGTCGGGAACATCCGCAACTTTAATTTTGGGGCCACCCTAATGTATATATATATGTATTACGTGAACGTTGTATAACATTATTGTCACTGATGATGATCTATGGTTGTTATTGGAGTGTGAGTAAGTGTCAGATTATTTTGGTATAGAAAATATGTCATTAATATTTTAGGTCTTACAAATAAATCCTTTTCTTTTTTTTCTGCTTATTTTTTATTGTTCGCTACATGTTTTGCATAAAACAGGATATTTGTATAGAATGTTTTCACTTTTTTTCGCATATGTTTAGTGTGTGTTTCCTCTTCTTTTTTATTCTTGTATTATTAACATGTCAGTCACAAATGATGTGTTTTTTCGCATGTTTTCAATATTGCAAAACAAATTTGGTTTAATGTAAATTTTTTATAAAGATTTTCGCAACAAAAGAATGATGATGAAAATCCAATGTCATGTATTTAGAGGAAAATTATCTGCTGAATATTTAATATATTGAACGATACAATATTTATTGGTTTTTTCCATTATGATAAATGTTTAATGATTTTTTAAAGTTTCTTTATTATTTTGTTCCTATATTAAATTAACTTTAACTCTTTAGTAATATACTTTAATGTGGGAAAACTTGTGTTGGTTTTGCACTCATTGCCATTTGTGATGTCCAGAGACAGCCAGAGAAGAAATATAGTTGTATATATTTACCATAACCATTTTAAAAAGTTTACAAGTTTTTTTAACAATATTATGATTACTCTAATTATATATGATTGTGGTAAATATGTTTATGACAACCATGATGATTCATTATATAATAATATGTTGTTCTTAGAGTAGACAACCATAATCCTAGAACAACACAATATGGTGAAGTATTACATCATTAGAATGGCTGCCACAAATATATGGGGCATTTCACGTCAAGTGAACCAACTTTTGAAATCGATGTTTTCCGATCGGGATGAAATTTGCACCAATGTTAGTTCTATTGGATAGTAATTCGGACACAATTTTTCAACAAGATCGGCCAAGAACTCTCTGAGTTATAGGAGGTCAAAATTTGACATTTTGGCCAAACAGGTGTTTTTTCTTATCCATATAACTTATTACCTATTGTTCTTAGCAAAATGTGTCCCAAATAGTTTAGATAGCTATTTATGCAATCTTCCGAAAAAAAAAATTAATAAAATGTTTTTGACTTTTTTTTTAAAAAATCAAAAACATTTTTGACTTTTTTTTCAAAATGGGCCCTTTTTATTTTATTTTTTTATTTTTTTTAAGAAAGCTTAGGTCTTTTCCTAAGCGACCTATATGGTCGCTTAGTGGGATGCGAGTGGGATATCTATCAAAAAAAATATTTTGTAACTCAAGATATAAAATTTTTGACTTTTTTTTGCAAAATCAAAAACTTTGTTGACTTTTTTTAAAAAAATGGACCCATTTTTTATTATTTTTTTTGCTCAGAAGAAAGCTTATGTGTTTTCCTTTAACACCTTTTTTGTCGCTTAGTGGGATATCTATCAAAAAAATGTTTTGTAACTCAAGACATAAAATTTTTTTTGCAAAATCAAAAACTTTTTTGACTTTTTTTCCAAAATGGACCCTTTTTATTTATTTTTTTTTCTCAAAAAAAAGCTTAGGTCGTTTCCTTTAAAATCTTTTTGGTCGCTTAGTGGGATGCGAGTGGGATATCTATCAAAATAAATATTTTGTAACTCAAGGCAAAGGTTTTTAAATTTTTAGCATATGCACTATTTTGATTTTTTTCGTATTTGTGTGTAAAACTTAAAAATTAAACTTACGCAGAGAAACTAGACACATTAGCCTAACTAAAATTTCATAGCCTCGATACTGTAATACCCATAATATGTTAACCTCAGGAATAAAAATCACTTTTTATACCCTACACCACCATAGTGGCGAGGGTATATTGGATTTGTGCAGATGTTTGTAACGTCCAAAAATATTAGTCTAGCCTACCTTAAATTATACCGATCGACTCAGAATAGCTTTCTGAGTCGACTAAACGATGTCCGTCCGTCCGTCTGGCTGGCTGGTTGTCCATGTAAACCTTGTGCGCAGGGTACAGGTCGCAATTTTGAAGATATTTCGATAAAATTTGGTACATATAATTTATTCGGCCCAAGGACCAAGCCAATTGAAACTGGCTGAAATCGGTTCATTATTTCACCTAGCCCCCATACAAATGTCCTCCCGAAAGTGGACTTTACCGCTCATAAATGTTTAATTTATATAGGTATCTACACAAGTTTTTCTCCAAATAAGTTTTATATATACGGAATTCATGTCACCAAATTTTATTATGATCCGTCCATAATTAGTCATAGCTCCCATATAAGGCCTGCTTCCGATAATCAGTTTAACGAGCATAAATCTCCTAAAAATGTTGATATACACATAAAATGCAACATAAATAACTTTTATATAGACATTAATCACACCACCTAATTTCGTGGTGATCGGTCCATAATTTGACATAGCTCCCATATAAGGCCCACTTCCAAAAATCAATCACGAATATAAATTATTGCGCTGAAAACTACCTATAGGATTAACTAAAAAAGCCGCAAGATACAAAACTCAGACAAATTTTGGGGGTGGAAAATTAATAGCGGTCGGCCTCACATTGCACCCCTCCAGTGGCTATTATCGGTCAGTTGTGGTGGTTTTATTTTTAAGGTTTTAGAAACACTTACACACAAATATGAAAAAAATCAATTTAAAAACCTTTGTCTTGAGTTACAAAACATTTATTTTGATAGATATCCCACTCGCATTCCACTAAGCGACCAAAAGGGTTTTAAAGGAAAAGACCTAAGCTTTCTTTTGAGAAAAAAAAAAAAAATAAATAAAAAAAGGGTCGATTTTGGAAAAAAAAGTCAAAAAAGTTTTTGATTTTGCAAAAAAAAAGTAAAAAATGTTATGTCTTGAGTTGCAAAACATTTTTTTGATAGATATCCCACTCGCATCCCACTAAGCGACAAAAAAGGTGTTAAAGGAAAACACATAAACTTTCTTCTGAGCAAAAAAAAATAATAAAAAATGGGTCCATTTTTTTAAAAAAAGTCAACAAAGTTTTTGATTTTGCAAAAAAAAGTCAAAAATTTTATATCTTGAGTTACAAAATATTTTTTTTGATAGATATCCCACTCGCATCCCACTAAGCGACCATATAGGTCGCTTAGGAAAAGACCTAAGCTTTTTAAAAAAAATAAAAAAAAAAAATAAAAAGGGCCCATTTTGAAAAAAAAGTCAAAAATGTTTTTGATTTTTTAAAAAAAAAGTCAAAAATATTTTATTAATTTTTTTTATTTTTTTTTTTTTCGGAAGATTGCATAAATAGCTATCTAAACTATTTGGGACACATTTTTCTAAGAACAATAGGTAATAAGTTATATAGATAAGAAAAAACACCTGTTTGGCCAAAATGTCAAATTTTGACCTCCTATAACTCAGAGAGTTCTTCACCGATCTTTTTGAAAAATTGTGTCCGAATTACTATCCAATAGAACTAACATTGGTGCAAATTTCATCTCGATCGGAAGACATCGATTTCAAAAGTTGGTTCACTTGACGTGAAATGCCCCATATACATAATTTCTACAATCATATATATGATTGCTACAAACATGTGTATGCCAACTTTTATTTTGATATGGGTGTATAAATTAGAAATGCGGGATTCACAATACATGGCGTATCTTTTGAACACTGTTTTTCAATTTTATACCCTTCATCTTCGTGAGATGTCTGTCTGTCTGTTTTTTTACCCAAATTTTTTTTTTTACCACAAAATTTTTTTGTGATAAATTTTTGTTCACTAGAAATTAATTTTGTTTACCTAATAATATTAAACATTTTTATTTTAAAGTATAATTTTTTGAAGGTTATATAAGATTCTGCGAATATAGCTCTCTTAATTGTTAATAGCTTATACAAGGTGGCGCAAAATTAAACTTCCGATGTTTTTTGGCTGTAATTAAAAAGACTAATGAAAAACTTTGATTCTTCTTATGGATTATTTTTATTTGGTCTTTTAATTTTTTGTACATCAAGTCGAGAATATGATGTCATGTCAATGGCCGCCGCCACAGTTGATTGTCATTTGAGCCCTTTTTATGGCATTTTCCATCACTTTGGCCAAAACTTTCGGCGATAGGTCCTCACATTCTTGACGGATATTGTCTTTGAGAGCTGCAAGAGGCTGAGGCTTGTTAACATAAACCCGCGATTTCAAAAAGCCCCACAAAAAGAAGTCTGGAGCGGTCAAATCAGGCGATCTTGCTGGCTAGTGCAAATCGCCAAAACGGGAGATTATGTGCCCGGGAAATGCATCCTTCAGCATATCGGTTTGGCACGTGCAGTGTGTGCCATTGCACCGTCCTGTTGGAACCACATGTTTTCCAATCCCAATTCATCAAGTTTCGGCAAAAAGAACTCGTTGATCATTGCTCTGTAGCGCTCACCATTCACAGTAACCGTTTGGCCCGCGACGTCTTCGAAGAAAAAAGGTCCGATGACTCCTCCAGCGAAAACAGCACACCATACAGTGACTTTGAGCAGGTGTAATGGCTCTTCGTGGGTTACACGCGGATTTTCAGTGCCCCAGAAGCGTAAATTTTGCTTATTTACGTACCCGCTAAGATGGAAATGGGCCTCATCACTCATGATTATTTTTGATGAAAAATCATCTTCCTCTTGGTGGTGATTAAGGATGGCTAGAGCGTATGTTAGACGCGATTGGCGGTCAGCAGCTAACAGCTGATGCACCGTCTGGACTTTGTACGGAAACATCTTCAAATCTGGTCGATGTCGACGGCGCTTCCATAACATCCTCGGCTACAGCAGCAATATTCTCTGCAGAACGGCTACTCTGGGGTCTGCCACGCCTGGCAGCATCTCGTGTTGTGCCAGTCTCTTCAAAACGAGCGGCTAAACGTCGCAGACTTTCACCAGTAGGCGTTGGACGGCCAGGAAATCTGCGACGAAATTCACGTTGTGTTAAAGTCACAGACCGATTATTGGTCAAATAGATAGTCAGCAATATTCCGCGTTCTGGAGCAGTGTAGCGTAACATTGTTTATTAACGTGTATTTCGCATGTGTTTACTACACAAATGTCAAAACAGAACTGACATTAGGGGCCAATCGAAAAATTTATAGCATTTTCTGATAAGAGGATTACTTTTGCGCCACCTTATATGTTATTTAGATGGCTACGTATCTGCCATTTCTTCTCACTTAGCTATTGAACATTATAGTGTAAATAACAAAGTTTTTTTTTTTTGTTTCGAAAATTTTGAATTTTATGCCAAAAAAAGCGTCTTATGGCTTTAATTTTGCTCTACCTATTCAATTTGAAAAAAGTGCCGCTAAAGAACACCGCTTGCTGACCAAAGCTTATGGTGAAAAATATTCATCGGCTTCAACGTGCGAGGAATGTTTTGTGCGGTTCAGAAGTGGTGATTTTGACACGGAAAACAAAGATCGCTACCCATAAAAGTTTAAAGACCAAGAATTGGATACATTAGTCAATGAGAGCTACACATGCAGCAATTTCAAAACGTTGAAGCCGAGAGACTTTGAAAAACTATTGAACACTATAAAAGAAAATAAAAATGGATCCATTACAATAACCCGAAGCGTAAGAGATCGTATGTGAAGCCCGGCCAACCAGCCGAATCGACACCAAAGTCAAATATCCATGGCGCTGAGGTAATGCTCTCTATTTGGTGGGATCAAAAGTGTCCTATCTATTATGAGCCGCCAGATCATCACAGGACGCTCTATGTGTGATACGCTTCATTTTGGAACAGAGTATCCGATACTGGTTTGATTCGTTCTTGGCCTGAAAATATGAACTGTTCTTTTGGCTCGGAATCCATATGTTCCCAGAAAGATGGGAAAATAGCTAAAAATTGCCAATACTTTGTATAAATTTTTATTGTACAAATAAAAGCCAAACATTTTAAAAAATTTCGCATTTTTATGTTATACACCTAATAGATTATTTAAGTTATGCATTTTTTTTAAACAGACAAATCAAATTTTAAAATCTGCATTTTAAAGTTGTTGTAATTTGCAATAGTTTAAGGTATGTATTGTTGATATCAGAACACCACAAATAAAACACAATCTTCTTAAACTTTTAAACAATTGCGAAAATGTATGATTTTTTCGAGTGACATTCACATTTACATAAGTTGTATTCGTAAATAAAACTATTTTCAAAAATATTTGCCTATTGTAAGACAAACATTTTGTAAAATATTTTTAGTCAAAAATCTCGAAATCTTTGAACTTCCTTATGAAGATGTTTATTTCCTTATTATTTGAAAATTTTTTACTATAATAACATTTTAATTAACTTTTTAAACAATTAATAAATTTGAGTAACATTTTTCTACAAATTCCCATTTTATGTTGCCACTAAGACGTATGATTAATTTGAGTTTTCAAAGCCTAACAAATATTCATCATACGCATTGAGGTACAAAACCATTTAATTCCCCACAACAATTTCCTAAATATTTTAATTAATTTAGAAATTTTCTTTAAAATTTACAAAGTCAAAAGACATTACAAATTTAACTAACTAATTTAAAACCAATCGTTATAGTTTTGTCGCTTTTGGTAAAGATTTCACAAAATTGTTTTCTTATTTCTAAAATTTTATGAATTTCATTGCAAAAATATAAAACTCTTCATTAATTTTTATTACACTACAAAAATCTTTTAGCAGTAGAAATGTAAATTTTTAAAAATTAATTACCAGTCCACAGAGAAGACAGTTTATGCTTATTTACATTGAGTGTAATATTTAGAAGAGAGAAGAAATAGCAGTAGAAAACATTGACATTTTCCAAAAAGTTATAAAATTCAATTGCAAGTCTTTTTGGTAAATTATTTTCTAAAACAATGCTCTTAAGAACTATTTGAGGCAGAAACAAGCAAACGAACGTAGAAAAAAAACAACAAAATCCAATGGAAATTTTCATCAGCTACTACAACAAGTGTTTCTTGAGAATGGTTTTTGACATATTTTAATTGCCAACATTAGCAATATTTGCTGCCAACTTTATTCATTACTTTATGTAGAATATGAACTTTTTCATGTTTGTAACACAAATAAGTAGTACGGTGTGCATGTGTAAGTACAAGTATTTGTACCAAAAGTACTTGTAGTATTTAGTGGAGAAGGAGTGAGTGAGTGAGTAAGTGAGTGGTTGGGGAGATATACAATAAAATGAAATAGAAATTTGAATTTGAATTCTCAACAGGCTGTCATTTCCGCTTTTGTTGTTTTACAAAATTTTTGTTTTTTATTTCTATTTTTTCTTTTTTTTTTTTGTAGAATTTCCATGAATGTTGTCTGAATGTTAATGTAATGTAATGTGTGTGTGTGGGTGTGTGTATAAGTGTGTATGCGTGCATGTTTGAATTTGTATTGCTAAATAAACTATTAGTACTGAAAACAAAATACACAAAACTAAGTAAACTAAACTTTTTGATGCTAACAATTAAAAAACAATCACTTGAGTTGATTTCAAGTGAAAACAAAAATAATATATACCATGGAAAGAAACATAGAAAGTTGGCAATTTTTTTTTTTTTTTTTTTTTTTTTTTGTAGCTGTATGTTAAAGTTATAAAGCTTGCTTATTTAATGATCTCTTTTAGGAATTAACAAACTTAAGCACACTTTGCAGCAATTAAAATACTGAAATGCGTTAGAAATTTACATACAATTTGTAAGAATCTTAGTTGATCTTTTATAATACATATTTCCATCGCTTACATTCAACAATCCAACAATATTATTAGATTAAACTTTGAAACCAAACGATATCCTTTCCATTTTATAAAAATATAATTACTAAATTCCCTCAACGGAACTCTTAGTAATGCTTCTATTATCTATTAACACAGTTGCTTTTCAATTTACAATCAATATAATTTTCTACCCCAAATCAACTATACATCATTACCTTAAATAATGACACACCCTGCTTTAATTAACATTCATTAAACACTTAACACAAATATCTTTTATATTGCTGTAAATTGTATTTTAAATAAAACGAAAATTTTCTAAATATTTTACAACTTTCTTACACCAGGGATTGTCATGACAATCTACAGCTACCGATTTCCGTTGTAAATTCCAACGCAACGCAATGTCTTTCTTGGCTTCTTGTCTTGGATGCTGCAACATGTTGACACAATTATAAAACAACAAACAAATTTACAAAACACAGGATACAATGTTGTTCTTAGAGCTGTTGTCATTCTATACATATATACACACACACATACACATACACTTATACTTAAATACAAATACAAATATGTACGAGTATTTATACAATGTAACACTTTGTTGTTTTTGCTGTCTATGTATTGTATTGTTGCTCCAACAGCTTAAGATAAGAATACAAAAGTTTTAAAGACTGAAACTTAAGAAAATGTTCAGAATGAAAATACACTATGAGCAGAGATGTAAAAGGAAAAATTCAAGCCAGTGAGTTGCAGTTGCTGTAGCAACAGCAACAATTTGCCAAACAATATTGACTTGAAATTGTTGGGGAATTAAAAAACAGACAACCAGGCAGCCAAGGCCTGTGAAAAAAAATCTGAAAAGGCAACAGACGAATTGCAGTAAAGTACTTCGAGTAGCAGGAGTCCTATAGAGTTGTTAGAACAAAAAAAAGATACACAATATATTCATTTGCCAACTGAGAAAAAAAGAATAAATACTATGTCAAACTTTACACTTAGCGCCAATGAGGAATAGTTATTCCTACAGCAAGAATTTATTTTAATTTTTTTTTTCTATACTGTGTCAGTGCAATGTATGTGTTGGTTTTAAAATGTGTTAGTCAAACGTTTGTTTAGTATGCTGTAAACCTACTAATTTATATTCAAATTTGTGTAGTCGTGCTTACATAGACTTTGTCAAAGTAAAAATAACAAAAAAATATAAAAACCAAAGTGAGAGTAAAAAAACAAAAAAAAAAAAAAATATTTGTTGTTCACTTTGCTTTAGTTGTTTTTTTAGAATTGAGACATCACGTTAGCTTTAAATGACATGTCTAACAAAAAAAAAAAAAAAAAAAAAAAAAAAAAAAACACGAAATCTTTTTGGATTTATTTTTTTCAAAAGAAGCTAAGACTAAAAATACATAATTATGGTGAAATATAAATTAAAATTTAATCAGAGAAGCTGAACAAGTATTAAGGAACAAAAATCATAACATACGTATGATTGATATTTATTTCATATGATCAATTAATATCAATCATACGTATTATAGTTTTTCTTTAATTGAAATTTAACTTTCTTTATAAGCTAAGATCCCCATAAATTGTTAAAGAAAATATTAGAATAATTACAAAAGAAAACTTTAACTTCCCCAAAAAATTGTTTGTTAACTAAATTAATTCCATAATCTATTTAATGTTAGCATTTAATTAGTTTTTCTATTACACCTAAAAAATAAAACAATAAGAACGTGTCTAAATGTTAAACAAACTTTCACTTTCCTTAAAGTTTTTCCCAGCTCATGTTTAACTTTGGTCTTTGGGATGAAGTAAGTAACAACTGCAGAACAGAAATTATAACATAATTATACCTTTGCATAGAAAGCAGTCAAAGTGTAAATTTCACATGATATGCTCAGATAATTAACCTTTTTCTTTATTTTATTATTATTTTTTTTTTTTTTTGCTATTTAGTACTGACTCCTCACTGTGGCATAAAAACCAGTAAAATAAGAAGAAACCACATAAACTATAAAATACTAGAAATATAGCTGGAAATACAGGTCTCCTTCAGCTACTTACGCTAAACTAAACTCTACCCTGACATTAAGTGTTACACAACTAAGTATTTGGTAGAGTGATTGTTTTGTTGTTGCTTTTTATTTTCTATTATAGAAATAGAAAACAAAAACCATGTCAGTAGTTTGTTGTATTATTAGCCATTAAAACTCTATGACTCAATTATATTAAAGGTAGAAAATTCAGTTTATATATTTAGTTTTTTTTTTTTTTTTGTTTTAGTTTTTGCACCTTTTGCACATTTTAGTTTCAATGATGTTTCTCTTAGTTTTGTTGCTGTTTTTATACTTTAATGCGGATTTTTCTTTTGTTTTGCTAAAGGAAGGGAAGGAAATACTTTTTTTTCTTAAATGTTAAATATCATGTTTAGTATTGTACTTCTACACATTATTCTTAGGTTTCTTCCTAAAGAAAGATGTAAAATTTACCCTCTCACCCTAGCAAAAATAGTAAAGAAAAACTTTTTATGCTGTTTTGAAAAGGAGGAGTAGTCAACATAACTCTATTGTCTTAATTACTTACGTTAGAAGTTAATTTGTGTACGTTTGTTTAAAGGCTGGCAACTAAATATAGGGGAAATGCTTTAAGATTAAAGTTGAACTAAATTCATGATATTTAAAAATGTAGGTATGTTAAATGAATTATTAAATATAAGTGTGTACTTAGCAAGTATTTAGTTGTTTTATTATATGTATTACTATTACTTGACTTAGGGTACTTGTAACTATAGCAGAGTTAGTAATATCATTTTGCGCTAGTTTAAAATTTGTAATTCTGATATTTCAAGTACATTTTCTATATCCTTAAAATATCTGTTACTTATTTAACATTATGAAGCAAAACAATTATGATTCTTGCAATCATTCTGATCCACTACAAAATTGTGACTACGAAATTACTACTCTTATATTTTGAAAACAAAAACATAACTCCAGACTGAAAATTAACTCCTAGATAAAAATGGGAGGGAATCAAAATATTTTAGCAATAAATTTGCATATTTCATACAAGTGTTTCTATTGGAATGACCTTCCATTGGTCATTTATCTATTATAGATAGCGAGCGCATTTAAGAGAGTTTTTTCAAATATCTGACACATTTTCGTACGATTTTGTTAAAATGTATTTTGTTAGTTAGTTAAACAATTATTAATCGTAGAAAAGTAATATTATCACTGATTCCTAAAATTAGCGAATTGAAAATTTAAAAGCTTGAATTTTGTTCCTTTTTCGGCAAAAATACAAGAATTCGTATGTAAGCAATTCGACTGCATGTTGGTACAGGTAATGTTCCACCTTTCATATACTCCACATATCGTATTGTTGGATATACCAATGCGAGACAGATAGACCAAATCTATAGGTCCGGTACACATTACCTATTCTTCATAGCGTTGGCCTATTTGGATTCAGAATCCCCATTGTGCTATCTAGGTTTGGGTTTTGCCCATTAGGGAATGTAAGGACTGAGATCGTAAAATTCTTAACACACGTTTTTCATTAAAACTTTTAACCGAAGTATTATTTGATTATTTTTTTTGATAAAGTTACCTTTGTTAAGCATGACAGTTATTATGTTTAATGTCACTTATGTTCATTTGTTGTCAATCTGAATAAAATGAGTAACGAGAAAAAAGTGCGTACTAAAATTATTAAATATTTTCAACAAAATCCAACTTGGTCAAAGGTCTGCCGTCAAACTGTTTCCAATGATATTAAACAGTACCGAGAGAACTTGTCCGTTGACATAAAACCTCGTAGAAGGTAGAAGGAATGGTCCACATGATACGTATTAAGGCAAAAAAATAGAAAGCATTTTCAAAAGAGCTCTTAACACCTCCGGTAGAAAAACAGCACAGTTAGGTCAGTACCCGGACTATTTGGTACGAAAAGTTAAAGCCAATGAAGGTTTAAAAGCATACAAGGCTCAAAAAGTTCCCGACAGGAACTCTGCTTAAAATTTAGAGCACGGAAATTGATGTCAAATTTTATACAAAAAAATACGTGCTGCATAATGGATAACGAAATGTACGTATGCTTCTGGGTAAATTTTTTATGTTGCAGATTCTCGAGGGAATGTTGAAGAAAAGTTTAGGATCCAAAAGCAGACAAAATTTCCCAAAAAGTTCTTGGTATGGCAAGCAATATGCAGTTGCGGCAAAAAAGCCAAACATTTGTTACAAAGGGCTCTATAAATACCGAAATTTACATCAAGAAATATTTTCAAAAAAGGATGTTTCCATTCATAAGACTTTTCTTAATGTGTCCACTTATTTTTGGCCTGATTTGACATCTGTCACTATGGTAAGAAAGGTCTTGAGTGGTAAAAGAACAATAATGTGGTATTTGTACCAAGAGAGGCAATTCCTCCAAACTGCCTGGAGCTGTGGATAGATATTGAGCTCTTGTTAAAAGAGAATTGAAGAGCACAAAGAAGGTATACAAAAGTGTGGTAGATTTTAAACGTAGATAGACAACCTGTTCGAACAAAGTGACAAAAAGCACTATAAAAACCATAATGTAAGGGTTTTCGAAAAAGGTTCAAAATTTCATCATTAGTGATTAGAACTATAAAAATATTTTTTTTTTTTTTTTTGTAAATTGTGACAATAACTTCAATCGAATAAAAAAATATTCAAAACTGTAAGTTTAGTGGTTTAATTTTTATTAATATATATATAAACAATAGAGGTACATGCTTTTTTCTAACATACTTCGCTAGTGTTTATACTTTAAGTTAATTTTTAAACTTTTGTTTTGCATTTTTTAGAGTAAAGATGTCTATACATGATATAATACTGTATAGCTTGCCTTTATGTTTTCGAAATTGCCATGGCGGCTTGATATCCGAATTATATTCAGATGTTTACAATTCAAATGAGAGACTATTTCATTCTTACATTGTAAAATATTCCGAGACTTAACAATATCGTTTCTTATGGCTATTCGTAAAAATACGAATTGGCTTTTTGTTGTCAATCCGTAACAATTCCATACTCTTGTTATATTTTCAGTTGGTGGCTTTGTGGTGATTTAGATAATGTGTTGTTATTTGGTTGGAATTCTGTCGTATCTTTCAGTAGTAATGTTAGCTTCTAGAGAGATATCTATAATCTTCTGGTGCCTGATAGCTTGGTAATTTATGCTGCTTTATATGTAATCGATATTTCGATCCGATCTAACGGATACATCGATGTATAAAGTCATTATATTTTTATTTCAATATATTGCTACTTTGTGTAGTATTATCAGGGAAAAAGTATTATTTTTCCTGAGCCATGACTTATATGGGAGCTATGACTAATTACACTGTGTTACACGAGTTTGGTACCCTCTTAACTGTTAACTGGATTGAATAGGTAATGAGTCATAGATTAAATGTTCCAAACATATGTGGTATCCATAACGTCTAGTTTTCGAGGTACATGTGAATTATTATGTTTACTACCCTCACTTTAGGGTTAAAAGAAACTGTTACTGTTTTCGATGTTTGTACTTTTTTATTATTATGTTTAGTAATCGTTCATATTCGATAACGTAGACATCTTTTTACATATTTATTTGAAAATCTAATATAAATATTGGACTAAGTGGTCGTCCCAATTGCTTCAATACACCAAAAGTATGGCCACAAAGGACAGAGTTTGTTTGCGGCAAATCTAATGTATGTCCTAAATATGTCATTTTACCACCACTGCACATAAAACTTGGTTTGATGAAATTTTTTGTAAAGGCTATGAAGAGGTAATGAAGTTAAGTAATGACAAAATCAAAGAAGGGACCACAAATACGCACATTCATGAAAAGCTTACTAACAAGGAACTTGATGCCTGCACAGAGAAAACAGATTCGTAATGGCAACCGAATTTGTTGCCAATCGAATGATTCGGTTGCACATATCGAATTTTTCTGTTTTAGAAACAGCAAATCAGTTAATAAGGAAGAATTTCGGTTGGAGCAACTAAACTGTTGTTACACCTTCTAAAATTGTATAGCCACAATTGTAAAATTCGGTCACAAAGTCAGATTCATTCGATTGGCAATAAATTCGGTTGCTACTACGAATCTGTTTTCTCTGTGTGGTTATCACTGCAAGCAGTTATAAAAAGGTTTTTAGGGAACAACAGAGCCGAAAATGTAGAACAGCTAGTTGACGACATGTTTCAGGCTTACGGAAAGTCATTAAAAATTCCCTTTTCTCATTCTCATTTTTCTTTTTTCCATCTAATCTGGTTGCGGCCAGTGATGAGCAGGGTCAGAGGTTCCACCTGGATGTAAAGAATCTTGAAAAACGATTTCAAGGTCATTGGGACACAACTATGCTATGTGATTACTGTTGGAGTTTAAATTGAGAAGATAATTCAAAGTAAAAAGAAAAAGTTAAGGTTTCACGTGTTAAAATGTTAAAATTTTAAAAGATTTTTTTTTTTTGAGTTTTTTATACCTAAATTATAAAATTCAACTTGATTATTTTAAAAAATTTTAGTTGTTTTTATTAGATTTCTTTAAAAAATATTTTGGCCTTTTTTATACCCTTCACCATGAGTGGCAAGGATATATATAAGTTTGTCATTCCGTTTGTAATTTCTACATTTTTGATTTGCGACCCTATAAAGTATATATATTCTGGATCATTATAGATAGCGAAGTCGATATAGCCATGTCCGTCTGTCCATCTGTCCGTTTGTATGTTGAAATCAACTTTCCAAATCCCCTAAATAACTTACAAACACGATTGATACATCAATATCTTCAGAATTCTTCCGGCTTCGCTTCTATTTGAAATCGAGAAAATCGAAATCCAAATGGCTGAGATATAAGCAAAAAACCCAAAAATCAATGTATTTTGTTAGTGTTTCATGAAGTCATGTAAATATATACTAACATAAGAAGAAAACAAAGGTTTATTTGTATGTATATTAGGGATGCCAATCCCGAAATCCCGGGATTTGTGAAAAAATATCCCGGGATTTTTCGGGATTAACAAATCCCGGAAAATTACTAGATTTTTTATATTTTAGGACGATTTTTGAAGTTCCCAAAATACCTAGAAAGCTAAATTTCAGCATACTTATAATACTAATCTCGCTTCAAATCCAAAATATTTTTCTGATATAGTGGTATATTATTATGGACTGGTCCTCACAAAAGTTGGTAGAAAGATTTGATTACGATATTAATAATTATAAGACAATTATGAATGTTAAAGTTATTATCTGAATTGGACCATGTATCGGGACTAGGCTACAAATGTAGCCTGATTTACAGTATAATTTCAGAGTACTTATTTCGTT
This sequence comes from Calliphora vomitoria, assembly GCA_942486065.2. NCBI lineage: Eukaryota > Metazoa > Arthropoda > Insecta > Diptera > Calliphoridae > Calliphora > Calliphora vomitoria. The sequence goes on from OW818030.2 coordinate 1,584,275, forward strand.
CAAAATTTTATAAGGATTGTCGCATAATCAACATACTTATGACTGCTCAAATTATTCCGGGGGACAATTGTATGGGAATAGCTACCAATTCAATTCCAAGCAAACCTAACCATCAGACGGTATTTATGGATAATTTTACATAGCTGGCTCCTTTCGTTTGTGCCCTATCATGTTTTAAACAGACAGACGGAAATTGTATGTTATAAGATAAAACAATACTTTTATATTTTATTTTTAATATTAATAGGGAGGAAACAATAATTTTTTCATATTTTAATTCAATGCATTAGTTTTTCCTTTGTTATATTTTTACTTAAATATATTAACGAAAAAAATAGTTTTATTGTTGAATTTTATGTTTTTTGACGTATAACAAAAATCCCGAAGTCCCGAAAAATCCCGAAATCCCGAAAAATCCCGGGATCCCGAAAAATCCCGGGGTCCCGAAAAATCCCGGGATTTACATTTCTAAAATCCCGAATCCCGGGATTTGTAAAACCCAGTCCCGTTTGTCATCCGTAATGTATATATGTAGATGTGTATATTCACCAATTCTATTTTGATTCTTTGTAAATCATATTCACTAATAAAATAGAGAGAGTTGTTTAAAATGAGTTATCATATGCAACTCTATCATATGTAAACAGCAAACACATCCAACAAATTTTGAAAAACAGAAAAAAAAATTTTTTTTAATTTTGAAAAAATCTCTTACTTGTTAATTTTTAATATAGTTTGACATATTCATGACATTTCAAAGCGGGTGTACTCAATTTTTTTTTTTTTTTTTTGGTAGTGCCGAATTTTGTTTCAATATCTATAAGAAATTTATGAGATCTATAAGAAATCTATAAGAAATTTACGAGAGCTTACCTATTTTCATATAAAGCACTTAGATGGGAGCTAAGAGCATGGACACCTTCTTCCAAAATTCATAAGGCTTTTTGGCAATAGAAAAGTTTGTGTGAAATTTGATCGAATTATCTTATAATTGAAAATGCCCATTTGGACAGTATTTTGGACAGCCATTTAGAAAAGACAGATTTATGTCGAAAATACAAAAGATTTATTTCACTAAAACTGACAACTTTGATGTCGATATTTTAAAATTCGGGTGTAAATAAGATTAAAGAATTAACAGTAACATTAAAAAATATTAAATATTAACTTAAAGTAAGGATTCTTAATTAAGAGAACTTCGAAATAACATATATCTGAGGTAAATGGTTTTACTTAGTATTTAGAAGAATATCTTATTTATAAACATAAAAATCAAGTACTATTTTACCTGTGTTAGTTAAATAAATAATCAAAATCAATTAGCAATAATAAAAGATTCCCATACGTATATTTACTACCCCTAGTTAATAGTTCTTTGTTTCAGCTTTCAAATGTGTTAAATTATTAAATACTACTTAAATTTAAATGATCTTTATGGTAGTAAAATCAATAACACATTTCGAAATTCATCTCAACACTACATTGTTGTAAATTAGCATCACTTTTCTAACATCTGCTTAGCAATTTTGATTTCTCAACACATCGATACGATTTCATATATTTTTTCTTTCTATTTTATGCATTTCAGTTTCTTTTTTCAAATGGTTTTTTGCATATAATATTCACACATCTACTGGGAAGTAAGTTGCATTTTCTTTTTTACATACTGACAAGTATTATACACAAACATACATACATACAGTTTCATACATAGTTTATTTATCATAGTAAAAATACATTTGATGTATGTATGTATGTACTCGTATGTAGAGTTTGTGTAAGTGTGTTTTCTACATTTAGTATTGTTGATGTATTTTTTCTTGAGCCATGGTTTTTATACTTTATATGTGCTGTTTTCCTCTAGAGTCAGCATTTATGAGTTTAAAATTACTTTGCAACTTTTAGCTATATTTTAGGTAAATAATTTTCTTTAGTTCCCATAAATTTATTGTAAGATTTGTTGTGAATATAAAGAGGCTTCAATTAAATTTTAAAACATTGTATTTTATTGTTATAACTTTAGCTTAGGGAATTTTATAAATCATTATTGCTTATCTTTAAATTTCAATAGTATTTTTTTTTTTTGCATATATTGTGAATTCTAATGCAGATTGCATGGCAAAGTTGATATTCATGATTGTTTGCTTTTCAAATGCATGTTGTACGTGAGTAAAATAAATGATAAGTAGGTGCTTTTGTTGTTGCTATTGCTTTTACTCTCATACTACAACTTAAAGTAGTTGGCCTTAGTATACGAAAACTAAATGCAACAAACTAAAAAAAAGGTGTAAAATAATAGTAAGAAAGGATTTTATAAAAACCCAGATACAGGCAGGTAAAATAGAATTTTAAATGTTTTACTATTAAACTCTATCGCTCACATACATATACCCACAATATGAAATAGTAATTTGCAATATTCATAACACATATTGAAATTGTTTTTCTTTTAACCTAAAATTAAATCCTCACATCTAGTCTCTTGTCTAGATTCAACAGTTTTCTTTCTTTATGTTCTTTGTTTAATGCCTTGAAATGTCTGTCTACTCATACGCCAACTACTAAAACTTATAAACACGTATAGCTCGTTCATGGTTTTAGCTAACATTTAAAATCATAACCACCATATGAAAAGTGTTGGCCAAAATTGTGACTTTTAAACTTTTTTAACATGAACGTTTGACTAGCATAAACCAAAGTGTTAAGAGCGGTCAACTTTTGTTTGTTTTTTCGGTTGTCTCTATACTTAAACTTTTATGTGCGGAAATCAGAAACGTGTTTGAGAAAAGTTTTTCAAACGCAAAAACTGATTTGGGAGTTGAATTGAAAAGCAGTAAAGGTAATAAATTCGACTTTGTTGAATATTTTTCAGCATATGTAAGTATGTGTGAACATTATTAGGGTGACATCAACATATGAAGATAATATTTACTTTATTGGGCAAAAATATTGTCCCAACACCAAATTTAAACTATATCAATCTGCTCAATATCACATTTTGAGTCTTTTCTTTTGTCCCAAGGACAAAGTCTATTGTATTCGGTTAGAATCGGTCAATAGTTAAGCTCTCATAAATATCTTAGTTATATAGATATTCAAACCGAATTTGGCCCAAATATGTTTTATATAAGACGAACTCATACCACTAAATTTTATGACGATCGGTCCATCATAGCTTCCATATAAGGCCCAATTGCGAAAATCATTTTAATGAATATAAATTTGTTAAAAATGTTTGTATTCAAATAAAATTCAACACAAATAAGCTTCATATATACAGAAGATATGCCACCCAAGTTTATGGCGCTTGGTCTATAATTAGTCAAAGCTTCCTTATAAATTTTAAATGAAAACTGTTTATAATCATCTTCTCGGTATTCTTACTTGTTTTTATACCCTTCACCATGAGTGGCAAGGGTATATATAAGTTTGTCATTCCTTTTGTAATTTCTACATTTTTCATTGGCGACCCCATAAAGTATATATATTCTGGATCGTTATAGATGGCAAAGTCGATATAGCCATGTCCGTCTGTCCGTCTGTATGTTGAAATCAACTTTCCGTAGCCCCTAAATAACTTACAAACATAATTGATACATCAATATATCGGGAATTCTTTCGGCTCGCTATTTAAAATAGAGAAAATCGGCCCACAAATGGCTGAGATATAAGGAAAAAACCGGGACAACCTAGATTTTGGGTCTATATCTGCATTACTAAGTCATTAATATAGACAATATGGATATCTAATGATAGATATTTCAAAGTCCATTGCAACGATGTATATAAGGCTATAGTAATTTGGACCAACAATGGGTCAAAATCGGGAAAAATATTTGTTAAACCGAATTTACCAAAAAAAAATTTTTTCACAAAAACTTTTTATAAAAACAAAATTTTGAAAATTAAAAAAAAATTTCGAAAAAAAAAATCCAAAACAATTTTGAAAAAAAATTTTTTTTTTTTTAAATTTTGAAAAACAATTTAGAAAATTAATTTTTTTTTTAAATTTTGAAAAAAAAAAATTAATTTTGTTTACCTAAAAATATTAAATATTTTTATTTTAAAGTATAAATTGGTGAAGGGTATATAAGATTCGGCACAGCCGAATAGCTCTCTTACTTGTTTTAAATAACTTTGAATTTTTTTCTAGATTTATTTTATTGGAGAACTTTTGGTTCCCATAACATCCAGTGTTCATAGTAGCCATTGATGTCCAATATGAATATATTTCTGTATACTACTTTTAATCCAATTTCTCTCTTACAGTGTAACTATTTCTTGCGATATGAGCTAGGTTCTGAAAGAAATGAGATCAGAATATAGTAAATCGTCAACTTAATAGTACTGGACATTTACGTGGCTGCAGCTACTGAAAGATGCAAAGAACATATTTTTATTTCTGTGAGATTCCAGAAGTAATAAAAATTTAATTTAGTTAAAATAATAACTCACGATAAAAATAAATAACAAGTAACAGAGCTATATTTGGCTGTGCTGAATATTATATACCATTCAGCAAATTATACTTCAAATTAATTAATTTTTTTTATTTTTAATTTATTACGAAAAAAATTTTAGGACAAAAAATTTTTACTTTATATATTTTTTCCAAAATTTTTTTTCAATTAAAAAAAAAAAAAAAATTTAAATTTGTTTCTAAAAAAAATTTATAACCAAAAAAAATTTGTTTAAGAAAAAAAAAAAAAAAATTCGGGGTAAAAAATATTTTCCCGATGTTGACCAATTGTAGTTCCGACTTACTTTGGCCTTATATACACCGTTATAATGGTCTTTGAAATATACAGTGGTGGCCATGAGGATAGCACACTAGCTACTTGCTATTTTTAAACGCAAATATTTCCTATATTTCTTAATTTTTTTATGATATCTTTTGCATGCGTGTTACTTGTCCTTCTAAGATCACGTCCCATCATGTCCAGCATTATTCCTTTATATATATTTTGCGTTTTTCTATCCAGAATAGAATAACCCCAAAAAAACACTGGACAGTATTTTAGCACAAAATAAAAAAGTTTATTCATATTAAAAAAGTAACAAAACAAAAAAAACTTATTTCACTAAAAACTTAGTACTTAGTTGGATACCCTTTATTTTTGATCACAGCTGCTAGTCTCCTTGGCATACTTTCTACAAGGGCCATACAGCGATCCACTGAAATATCATTCCAAGCTTTTTCTACCTCTTTCCATAAATCGGCCAAATTTTTAGGCTTTTCTCTTATTACATGCTGCTCCACATCATTCCAAAGGTTCTCAATAGGATTGAGATCCGGAGATTGGGCTGGCCATTTTAACACGTCGATATTGTTCGATTCCAAGCAACACCTCACTAAGCGTGAGGTGTGTTTTGGATCATTATCTTGCATAAATCGCCACCTAAGTGGCATGTTGTCCTCTGCATAAGGTATCATTGTATTTAGAAGTATATTCTGGTATACATACTGGTCCATACGAGTATCAATCTTTTTTATAGGACCAACACCATACCCAGAAAATGCTGCCCACACCATCACATTACCCCCACCGTGTTTTATTGTTTTACTGGTGCACTTTGGATTATGTTGCATGTTCGGAGGACACCATACATACCTCTTACCATCCGATCCGAATCTACAAAATTTAGATTCATCACTCCAAAGGACATTTTTCCAAAAAATTAACGGCTTTTCCAAATGCTCACGAGCAAAGGACAAGGACCGAGCTTGTATGTTCTTTTTTGAAACATGTGGCTTATGCTGAGAAATGCATCCACGTAAATTTTTTTCATTAAGTCTTCTTCTTATCGTTCTGCTGGACACGTTGATACCATATTTTCCTGAAATTCTCTCTGGATTACGGTGGAGCTCTTAAAAGGATCTTCGACAGAGGCTCTGTATATTAAAGAGTCCTCTTTACGTGAAGTTTTTCTGGGCCGAGGAGCCTGTGTAACATTTTTAGATATTTTATACTTCTGAATATGTCTTAGTGCATTATAAACCATCTTCCTGGAGCATTCCAAAGTATTAGCTATCTCACTTATACTTGTTCCTCTTGAGTTCATTTGTTGAATAATCTTTCGTTGTTCCTCTGTACACCACTTTTTTTTAGCCATATCTAAATAATGTTTATTAAGTCAGTTTGTCTTCCTCATTGATTAAATAATACCTAAACTTACCAATTAATATTTATACACTCAAAAAACTTTTAAAAAATTTAATTATACTTATATGTGCTAAAATTGTGTCCAGCTTATTTTACATATTACTGCACTAAAATGCAAATTTGAAAGAGAATAGCGATAGAATGCAAAAAAAAGTAACGGGACTTATTGATCACACCATAAACAACACTAATTACCAAAAACTTTAGTTTATAATTGCAATGAAATGAAATAATTTGCTTTAGAAAACAGCAAGTATGAAGTGTGCTAACCTCATGGCCACCACTGTATGTATATTATTGGATATCCAAATTGTCTATATTAATGACTTAGTAATTCAGATATACATACAAAATAGGTAAAAAATCGAGGTAGTCCTGGTTTTTCCTTTATATCTCAGCTATTTTAAAGAGCAACCCAGCCGTAAGAATTCCCGATATATTGATGTATGAATCATGTATGTAAGTTATTTGATTGATTTCAACCTACAGATGGGCATGGCTACATCGACTTCGCTATCTATAAAGATCCAGAAGCAGGAAGCTTATTCCACATACGGACAATACGGCGATCCACTCAACGATAAATTGTTCGGTAGAAGAGTAAAACACAACCCACATTGCGACGATGCTCCAGTGAGTCAATAGAGCTGGATATCCTACTGTCACCGATAAGCTACCTCGCCCTCTCCTGTACGCGGTCGAGTAACTCTAAAATAGACTTCGCAACACCGGCCCACTCATGAGAGTTGTATATCATTTTGGGTCGGATATAAGTGGTACAAATAGCAAAGAGATTAGATGGAATGAAGTATTTCCTACACCGTTTAGAAATATATTTTGTCCAGCAGACATCAAACTGAATACTCATAAAATAGATAGAGTTCTGAGTTCTTTAGTGATAATGCAAATTAGTTATCTATTTATATCCTTATAGTTTTAATCTGCAATTCAGTTTTCATAACTATTCTAAAACGTTTTTATTTTTTGCTTAGTATTTTGATTTAATTAAAAACTTTTCGAAACTAACATTTTTTTCCAAGCTGTGATAATGATACCAAAGGATTCATCCATCAGACAGCTATATATGTATTTTGGCGGATAAATATAGTTATTTACGACCATCGAAGTTATTATGTGTAAATTTTTATTATTACTTGCTAAAGATTTAACGAAAAATTGTGAAAAGTCACAAACACAATCTCATCAACGTAATCAAATTTCCAATTTCTTTGTCAACACTTTCCAATTGTATCATGTGTGTTTTCAAAAAATTCCTCCCAAAAAAATGTAGAAAATTAGAATTGAATAACAGAAACCGCAAATAAAAAAACAATCAAACAAACCTTAATTTCAATCATTTGATGGAAGCAAAGGAGAGAGAAATTTATATAGCATTTTCCAACATATTGTTGAATATATACTACATATGTCTGTGCAAGAGATTGTCTTAGAGGTAGAAATGTCTATATTTCTTTTATGGCAAAATTAGAAGAGATGTTTCCAAAAAAAAAAAGTATGTATTTTAGTGGCAGTTAAACTTAGAAATGCAAAAACACAGAAATGAAAATCAAATCCTGATTGATTTGTGGCTTAGAAAATAAACAAACAAACCAGTAAAAACAGAAAATACCGAAAATAACGAAAGATAAATGGTTAACATTTTTGCAAAAATTCTTATAAAGAAACATTTCAAATGAAGCTATAATTGTCTTGATAAATGTCTTTATTTTGAAGTGAGTTTTTTTTTTTCGTTTTCGTTTGCTTAACTTAAAAACTTAAACTTTTCAAATGAGTTACGATGTATTTCTTTTTCAATGAAATATTGTTTTATATGCAAACAAAAAACAACAGTTGTTTTAAAATATGTATATAGACAAAAGATATACACATTTATATGCACTTGTAAAAAAGAAAAAAGTTTTTTTGATTCATATTTCATAGTAAAATGAAAAACAAAAAGAGAAAAACTAAAATTTCTTTGTAATTTGATGTTACTCTATTTGTTGGTTCACATAAAAGGATGCATAGTTCTGAGCTCATTTGAAAACTGTGACAGAACAGCAGGTGTCTACCTAGAGAACATTCAATTTCAAGCACACATACAGACACGTTTAATGTTAGTTATTATGATTATATACATACATATACATATGTATCATCACTTCGCTGCTGTGTTCATAGTTTAACTTTAATGTTGGCTAAAGTAATGTACTCGTAGATGAAAATGTGAAAACAAAACATGAATGTGAATATGAATATGAACAACTCTACAAAATATGTTTAACAAAGAAAAGTTTTTGTCATTTATGAACTATACTCGTATTTGTTCATACGGTAAATTTATAAAGTTCCATATAGAAATATTATTCATTAAGATAAAAGGAAATAATGACAAAGTTGACGAAAAAATAAATGGCACACAAATTTTTTTGTTTTATAATTATTTGCACTGAATTTTGTTGTGAAAATATTCTTTATGGATTTTTATGTTTTTCATATTCGGTGTTAATTTGTATACTGTACATTATCATCTTGTAGAATAGAGTAAGCATTTTCATTACTAATGTATTTAGTATTTTTATTAAAGAAAATTAAATTTATGTATCTGAACTAAATTAAAACATTGTAATAAATAGGCCAATACCTCAATAATACGGCTTGATGGTTAAAAAGAAAAGACCTACAAATTTATACAAAATACACTACTAATAAAACGTTTAACTTTAACGTTTTGTATGAATAGATCAAGTCTTTTTATGTAAAACTTGCATTTATGACATGAACTTTTACATTTATGTCGTATTTTTATTGAAAATTAAAAGTTTTATACCCTACACCACCATAGTGGGGAGGGTATAATGGATTTGTGCAGATGTTTGTAACGCCCAAAAATATTAGACTAATACCCACCTTAAAGTATACCGATCGACTCAGAATCACTTTCTGAGTCGATTAAACGATGTCCGTCCGTCCGTCCATCTGGCTGGTTGTCCATGTAAACTTTATGCGCAGAGTCGCAATTTTAAAGATATTTCGATAAAATTTATTTCATATCATTTTTTCTGCCCAAGGACCAAGCCTATTGAAACTGGCTGAAATCGGTCCATTATATAGGTATCTACACAAGTTTTTCTTCAAATTAGTTTTATATATACAAAATTCATGTCACCAAATTTTATTATGATCGGTTCATAATTAGTCATAGCTCCCATATAAGGCCTGCTTCCGATAATCACTTTAACTAGCATAAATCTCCTAAAAATGTTGGTATACACATAAAATTCAACATAAATAACTTTCATATAAACATTAACCACATGACCAAATTTCATGGTGGTCGGTCCATAATTTGTCATAGCTCCCATATAAGGCCCACTTCCGAAAATTACTCACAAATATAAATTATTGAAATTTTGAAAGAAAAATGTTTTTGTTCATTTACTTAGTGTAGGGTATTATATGGTCGGGCTTGACCGACCATTCTTTCTTACTTGTTTTGTATAAAATTTGACTTCCATGTCCGTGCTCTGTCTTTGGACTCTAAATTTTTACCAGAGTTCCTATCAGGAACTTTTTGAGCTTTGTATGCTTTTAAACTTGCATTGGCTTTAACTTTTTGTAGGACCAAGTTGGGTTTTGTTGAAAATATTTAATAATTTTAGTATGCACTTTTTTCTGGTCACTCATTTTAATCAGATTAACAACAAATGAACATAATTGACATTAAACATAATAACTGACATGTTTTACAAAGGTAACATGATCCTAAAAAAAAATCAAATAATACTTGGGTTAAAAGTTTTAATGAAAATAAAATGGATATAAAGCTTTTCCGATCAGCAAATTTATTACTTTGAGTTGTTCGAAATAGCTACATCAAAACCACTTTCCATTCATTGTGAAATGTACAGCATTTTTCGTTTTTTTTTTATTTAATGTGAAAATTGTCGTAGAATGTGTTATACAAATATCATCAAAAATTATACTGTGCATAAGTAATTTTCAATGTTTTTCACATAGACCTCTTCTATCATCACATGCTAACTTTAGCAAAAGTAGTTTTCTTTCATGATGTTCCTTAATTCAGCTCAATAAAAGCTAAATTGCAAATAAAAATAATTATAAATATTAGCCTAAAATAAACGAAAACTTAATTCTAACTTTTTCAACTACAAAACTCCATAAATAAATACCCCATTTTAAAAACATTAAGTTTAATAACTTACATTATCTTCTTTAGTTTTCCCTTATTTTATTCTTCTTAACACAATGACGTTTAGTTGATGAGTACAACTTTTTTCTAATATCATAAAATGTTGTTCTATTATCTGGTTGGTTTTTTACGATTTTCTTTATGTCTAAAATTAATTAAATATTTTGAAAATTTTATTAAAACAATGACAACTAATGACCTGCTAGTTGTGTGTCTTACATATTAATAAGAGACTCGTACAATAATAATGTTAATAATAATAATGCGACTAATGATATAAAACTATTTGTATGTAGTTTGTTGTACGAGTACAGAATTTCTTTTTATCTTACTATAAGTTGACCGTCAAAATGATAAGGTTATTTATTAGGTTTATTTTCCATTTATCTAAAAATACAAAATGTGTTGGCATTACTTAAGCGTTGTTCCTATAAGAATCCTATTCTCTCATTTGATTACTGTTTGTTCTAACAATATGACCTTATCATTTTGACGGTTACCTTATACGTATATGTATTCATGTATGTATGAATGTGAGTGTAGATGGGTAAATGTGTGTAAGTATTAAATTTATGGTTGATATGATTAAAAGGATAATGAAGACTATATACATACCAACAATAATGTTATTTTTTTATATAATTATGTCTTTATGATTTCATTTCATTTCATGTGCATGAACATGTTTATGATTTCTTATTTGATTAGTTTGAAAGTCATTTATATGATTAAAATTAATTAATATTACAGTTTTGCGGTTTTGTAAAAAGCCAAGAGAAAAACGAAAAAGTAAGTATCAATTCCAAATAATACAAAGACTGAACATAAATCTTAAGCTAATAAAATTAGTTTGTTAAATTTTAATTACAAAAACGTTATTCATATACTATTAATTTTAATGTATAAATAACGTTTTGTGAAAACTAATAAATAATATGACTGTCTCATAGCAATTCATTTTTTAAGGCGCAATGGATGCGCTTAAAATTATAAATAACTTGACATTAATTAAAAACTTAGTACTAAATGTATCCTTAATTATGTTTAAGATATTTAAGCTTTACTAGAACAAAAATGTTTTGCTATGCTTAATTTCTGTGCTGATTTTATTTAAAGAATTAAACATAAATTTAACAAACCAATTAATCACAACATGTACATACTTTTAATAATTAAAATAACAAACGAATTTATGTTTTGTATAACTTTTAATTGAAATTATACTCAAAATAATAACTAATTTCATTCAGTTATTTATTTATTTTTATTAAATTTATAAGAAAACTAAATTAATTTCATCATTTCCAACCTTTTGACTAAAAATACTTGTACAAGTTGACAAAAATGTTCCGAAAAAAATAAGAAGATCTAAAAACAATTAAAAAACTTTTGTCATATTACTTTCATCTAACTTATTTTCTATGAAATAATTGCAAAATAACAAAATATCTCTAAGCAAGAAACTAAAGGAAAAAAAATATAACAACAATTTGCAATACATATTAAGAAAAACTTGAGTTGAGTTTCTTTTTCAACAAGATACAATAACTAACAGTACTTTAGCAATAAAATGATAGTGGTGATGTTACCTAACCTCAGTTAAACTTAGCTCAAACATTACTACAATACTTACACTTACACCATGTACTTACAAACATACAGTTAAAATCACTTTTATACTAACAACTTTTTTATATCTCCGGTATTCTAACTATATATACATAGTTAAAATTAAGGCGGTTCTTATTTTGCACTTTTTTTAAGGTTTAAAATTATTACAAACACCAAATACTAAAAATTTTAGCAAAATTGGAATATCGAACATATTATTAAAAATAAGCAATATCGGTCCATGACTATACCTAGCCCCCATACAAAAAGTATATATTTTCTGGGCCCGCATCCGTCTGTCTGTTGAAGCCACGATAGACGCAAATGAAAGTATATAGCTGGCTGAAGTTTTACACACATAGTGTCTGTTGATAAGTTATCGGTCCATGATTTCACCTAGAACCCATAACCTGATAAAATTTTGCACAATTAAGTTCTATATATCCCTCAGAAAATGACTTAAACATTCATAATTTTCTTATAATAATTAATATCGTAATGAATTTGGACATAAAGACTTTTATATTAATCTTAATCCTTCTACCAACTTTTGTGAGGATCGTTCCTTAATTTAGCCTATCCCCAATATAACCTCTACATCCGAAAAATATTTTATTGTCACATATTAATGATGGGCATACAAGATTTGGCACAGCCGCATATAGCGCTCTTACTTGTTCTTATTTACATTTGTCGATAGCATATTTGTAGCACAACGTTTTGTGAAAAATATAGGTTTTGTGGACTTTTTGTTTGTAATAAATCAGCGAATTGGAACATAATTTAATAAGATTTTTGTTTAAATTAAAATGGAACAATGTTGCTATCAATTGAGAGTTGTCTTATTGAAGGGTTTGTATTGGTTTTTGTTTTACAATATTTAGTATGATTTGCAACGCGAAATTTTTTCCGTCGTGTTTGTAATATCGATTAATCAAGTAAATTCAACTGAGAATTTCATAAACTAGAACTAAATTCTTATTTATTATATGGGGGATTCCATGTCAAGTGAACAAACTCTTGAAATCTATGTCTTCCGTTCAGGATGAAATTTGCACCAAGTAATTCAGATACAATTTTTCAACAAGATCAGTTCCTTCTACCACAGCTCTTCAAGAAATGACATAAGCTTTCTTTTGAGGAAAAAACCCCAATTTTGAAAAAAAAAAATCAAACAAATTTTTGATTTTGTTAAAATTTTAAAAAAAAATTTTATTTTTTAAATTTTTATTGCAAAATACTGAAGAAATAGCTATCTAAACTATTTGGGATACATTTTGCTAAGAACAATAGGTAGTAAGTTACATGGATGAAAAAAAACACCTGTTTGGCCAAAATGTCAAATTTTGACCCCCTCTAACTCGGAGAGTTCATACCGATCTTGTTGAAAAATTGTGTCTGAGTTACCAATAGGACTCCTTGGTGCAAATCCCGTTTGGAAGACATCGATTTCAAAAGTTAGTTCACTTGACCTGAAATCCTGCATATATATTTTATGTATAAGATTAATCAGATAATTTATTAATTATAGGAGATGTTTACGATTATATATAATGCTTTTAATGTCTTATAACTCCTAAACTAAGAGAGAGCTGACATGTTTATGTTTACGGTTTTATGTATATTATTAAAAAACACACAAACGAAATACTAAAATACCAGCTGTTGTCATGATCTTGATTTATGCCAGATAATCATAGGGTCGCGAACGTGACACACTTTCACTATCAAAATAAAATATTTAGTGTGTTTATTATATGCAGTAACATGTTGTCTAATTACAGCCTCTATATGGTGATTTGATTGATACGATCGCGGGCTACTGATAACAAACGATGATGTAGGTACCGGAACGCGACATTTGTTTTGTTTGACCTCTTTTACTTGTTGTTTTTTTTTTTGTAACCAATTGTTATTGATGGAAAGGTTTTAAAAGATGAGCGCATTCATGTAATAAATAATAAATACTAAAGAGAAGATTTAATTAAAAGTAGCTAAGAGAAAGAAAATATATATTTTTAGTTTTCAAGTCCAAATTTTCTCAAACAAACTTAGACATTTTTTAATATGTGTTTTTTTATGACATTTTTTATTATCGGTAAAAATGTGGGGTCTCAAATTCCAAATTTAAAATTTTTTTAAATCGTAATTAAAAAAATTCCAAAAAAAATTTTTACGATTAATAGAAATGCTAAATGAGGATTGAAATATGTTAAAATTATTTCTTAAAAATACATTTCGTAGACTATATTCTAACATTTAAGGGCTTTTTTACGATTTGGTAATTTCCTAGAAATTTTTCCAATCAAATCGGAAAATCCTAATAAATTTCGCGTTTATTAGAATCGAACAAAATTTTCTAAAATTTTAGATTTCAGAAACGCATGAAATTTTGAATTTTTATTTTGGTATTATTATCATTGTCTGGAAAATGTTTATATTTTGTATTTAAATATCGGTGGGTAAAAGAAATACAAAAACTAATTTAATACGATTTTTTTATTATATTTTTTTTTTAAATATTGCTACTTTCACCCAAAACTTCAAATAAAATGTAAAACCTTTAAGCGTTATATGATTTTGCTAAAATGTTCAGCATTATATTTTAGATGATGGAGATCTATTATAGACCTTTCCTTGTTTTCCAAAAAGGGAACCCTAATAATCATACGCTCATATACATGTATATCCATACATACATATACGTAATACGCTACATAAAAGATAGACAAATAACTATTTGTATGTTTATAATAAATAAAATAAAAACAAAAACGAAAAGCATGAAAGGAAAATAAAAAAACTAAGCTGAAAAAAATTCTATGGAAACTAAGAAAGAAAAAGTTTTTAATTAAAATTTTAAGCACGTTTAAACAACAAGTAAATTCTTAAAACACAAACACGTACAATGTACTCGTACATGTATGGGCATGGCTATGTGCATATATGAATGTATGAATGTATGAGTAAAACTATAAAGTTATTATACACAAATACAAACACACGCACATGCAAACATGTCTTTTTTATAAACAAATATGTGTTCGTGTATATTAGCATGGTGCCAAACCAAATGTTCAATGTTTCTTTGCTAAAATATGTATGACCAAGAACAGTCACAGGATGAAATTATTTTCAGATTTTGATTTGTCTCATATTTGTTTCAAAACACTTAAATATATTAAAATTTTGATATCAATATGAAAGGAACTTTAACGGACATGGCCTAACATCAATCTCCAATTAACTGCAACCAAATCAATATGCTTTAAAGTCCTTTTATCCAGCTCACCAGTTGTTAAGGCCAAAGGAAATATTTTGAAAAATGCCATGTTAAATGACATAAATTTTATTAATGTTGGGAATATTGTAAATTCTTTTTTGGCACCATCCTAATACTCATGTATCAGTATATTGCAAATATAGTTGTTTTGTTTGTATGTATGAGCTAACTGTTAGGTAAACAAATACTTAAGAGAATAACAAAGACAAATAATAAACAAACACAAAGTCATGTATCTAAATAAATGTATATGCAAGAGTGAATGTGTGCAGTTTTGCATCTTTATACAACAATACAAACCCGTAACTTGTAAGCCCTAATAAATGTACAAATAGTTGTTTATACAGCATAAGAATCTATTCTAAAACACCATGCAATTTATGCATTAAGACACGCAATACTTTATGCAACAGCAACAACTGCTTATGTATAAACATTTTACAGTTGTTGTTATTTACAAACAAACATGAAACAGAAAGAAGAAAAAAAAACCAAAATACTCACACGTTTTGTTAGAAATTGTTGTTTATAGTAAACGAATTTACATGTTGTGGCATACAAAGCAAAGCTTTATAAAAACTACAGTCTGTAAACTACCGTGGACATTTGTATGTCATTTTATGTTCTGTTTTACAAGAGGATTTATTTATTTAGACTAATGTTGCCAAAAACAAATCAAATAAATTTTTAAAGCAAAGCGCTTTAGATTCCTCAATGCCTTTTACTACATAAATTGTACCTAACTTAAAGCAAAGAGTAGTATTATACCTTACACCACCATAGTGGTGAAGGTATATTGGATTTGTGCAGATGTTTGTAACGCCCAAAAATATTAGTCTAACACCCACCTTAAAGTATACTAATCGACTCAGAACAACTCTCTGAGTAGATTAAACGATGTCCGTCCGTCCGTCTGGCTGGCTATCCATGTAAACCTTGTGCGTACAGGTCGCAATTTTGAAGATATTTCCACAAAAACAAATTTTTAAAATTTTTGAAATTTTGTTTTAGCTTTCCACATACAAGGTGGCGCAAAAGTAAACTTCCCATGTTTTTTGGCTGTAATTAAAAAAAAAATATATGAAAAACTTTGAATAGTCAGCAATATTCCGCGTTCTGGAGCAGTGTAGCGTAACATTGTTTATTAACGTGTATTTCGCATGTGTTAACTACACAAATGTCAAAACAGAACTGACATTAGGGGCCAATCGCAAAATTTATAGCATTTTCTTATAGGAGGATTACTTTTGCACCACCTTGTATGTAAATATCATTTTGGTGACGTGATTTACAAAATTAGGGCCTAAATCATGACAAATGGTTGAGAACGCTTTACAGTTCGGTCCTTGCCCCGTTCGACTTCTATTTCTTTCGATCGATCCAGAACGCTCTCTTAACTTTGGTACAGAGTATGCGATATTGGCTTGATTAGTTCTTGGCCTCAAAAGATGAGCAGTTATTTTGGCTCGGAATCCATATGTTGCCAGATTGGCCAAAAGAACAAATTTAAAAAAGTCCCGCATTTTTAACTCATACATCCAATATCTTTTTTCAAATGGTCAGAAAAAATTCAAAAGTTTATATTAAAAAAAAAAATATGTCAAAGATTGAAATTTTTAGAGATGAAACAAAAAGTCTGAAAAATCTCAAAAACATCCCAAGATCATGGGATTAATATCTATAAAATCCAATCCCATTTTGCATACCTAATTCATAACAAAGCTAAAAATTTGTTTTATTTTTTTAAATATCCTTGATACTTTACTCAAACCCCCATTAAAACAATTTGCTCATTTGTTAATCCTACTAAACAATTAATATCAATTAATCAACATTAACTTATCGACAAGTAAATCTTTTCTTAAGAAGCTTTTTAATAAAATTTGTCATCACATGTTTAAACAAACCTTGGTACCTTAACAACAAAAAAAAAAAAATAAACAATTTCTTTTTGACACAACTTCATTGAGGCGTTAATTTTAAGAAGTCATTTCTCTCCTTTCAGCCGTAGAATAACAAAAGCAAAACAGCTAGCCTTGTTAGATAATCTATTCATACCCTCATTCATACATTTAGTCACTCATCGTTTGTACGAACAACTGCCATTTCCTAAATACGAGCATAAAGAAAAATTAATACGGAAAATATCTTCATTTCAAACAAATGATGATGGAAATTTTCAATATTTGATATGAAGCTGAAAATTTCTATGTATTTATATATGTATTCGTTTGTGTGTCTTTGCATGTATGTATGTATATTCATGCCACAATGTTGTTCATCATGTTATTTCTTGTCTGTTCATTTTATTTATTTTTTTCTTTTACTTAGATAAAAATCAAATCCCCATACATGACAAAGCATCATCAATGTATTTGTGTTGGGATATTGGAACTTTAGTTTTTATATCTTTATGCATGAATCGAATACAACAACAACAACAACAATATTAAAAAAACAATACATCACCCATGAGTGTATGTATTGTATATAAAATATAATATGAAGTTGCTGTTTGAGTGGATGTTTGATGTCAGTGCACAGTAAAAGTTGTAACTGCAAAAAGTCAGATGAACGAAGAATACACAGCAATTATATCAACCATAATACGTACAGCAACAAAAACAATATTTAACAAAACATATACACACATATATTCAAACGAAACATGAAAATTGCGATGATGATGATGATGGTGATGGTGATCTGCAGGAAGACTACCATTTAATAATACTTTGAAACAACGAGTTATCGGAATTTATCGAAATTTAATGACGATTGCTTGTTATGGTGTTATGGGAGGAGTAGCTGTATCAATACAATATAAAATGTTGTTATTTTTGTGAAGCACAATAGACAGACTTATAATAGAGTGTATGAACAAAATGACAATGATGGTAATTAATCCTATAAGAGGAAGAAAAAAGACTAATAGTGGTCCATATTATAAGTAATTTTAGGTTATACACCAGTGCGGACCATATAGAGAACATGGATTATTATAATAATAGTTAATCTGGTGCGATTCGTTACCCCATTTTTTTTTACAATTGGATAGGAAAATCACTTAGTTATATTCTTTTTAAAAAAGTTAAGTAAAACATTAAAGTGGATATAAACCGGTAACTGGGGTGAAAATACTTATATCTCACTATATCTCCTAACTAAAATTGATTTATGTTATGAAATAAACGTTGCTGTAAGTCAGTAAATATTAGTACAAATGGATAAATTAAAATAATCTGTGATTACTTATATTTTCAAACAAATATAGATTTTGCATATAAAAACAAGTAAGAGAGCTATATTCGGCTGTGCCGAATCTTATATACCCTTCACCAAATTATACTTTAAAATAAAATTTTAAAAATTTTTTTTTAAATACTTTTTTTCAAAATTGTTTCTTAAAAGTTTTTTCCAAATTTAAAAAATTTTTTTTTTTTTAATTTATTAGTGAAAAAAATTTATGACAAAAGAATGTTTTCTGTAAAAATATTTTTCCCGATTTTGACCCATTGTAGGTCCAACATTGTATATACATCGTTGCAATGGACTTTGAAATATCTATCATTAAATATCCATATTGTCTATATTTATGACTTAGTAATCGAGATATAGATAAAAAAATAAGCCAAAAATAGAGGTTGTCTCCGATTTTTGCTCATATCTTCGTTATTTATGGACGGATTTTGCTGATTTTAAATAGGAAACTTTTCAAAAGCATGTCTGACAGAATTATTGAGGATTTGGATCCCGAAGATATCTGGGGTCTTCAGAAAATTGATTTCAACAGGCAGACAGATGGACATGGCTAACTCGACTCCGCTATCTATAAGGATTCAGAATATATATACTTTATAGGGTCGGAAAATTATACTGTGGAAATTACAAACGGAATGACAAATTTATATATACCCTTCTCACGAAAAGTGGCTTTAAATCGATATAATCAAACAACAAGAGGGACTATAATCTATGATCACTGATATTTCTACCCAAAATTCATGTGAAAATTAAGTAAATTCAGAAATTCGGTACGTAGAGGTCCAAACGAAATATGGACGATGACCTATGATCACTTATATTTTCAACCTAAAATAGATTTTGCATATAAAACTTAACCGAAACATAAAAGTTGCTAAAATTCGGTAAATAATTGTCAATATGGAAAAAGAGAGGTCCAAATAGAAAATGGTCGATCATATATGACTAATATTTCCAACTGAAACATAAAATATGGATTCCGCGCCAAAAACGGAAGCAGCATTTCAGACATACAAAATCGTCTTTCAATGTCTTTCAGCTTCAATTCGTATGATACCCAATTTCACTGCTTTTAGGTCAATCCTGCTGCTCGCAAACCTTTCGAAATTGCTGCTTGATTAGTTCCCAATGATTTTGCAAGCTCTTGTTGAGTTTGACAACAACCTTCATGGAGTAATGCCTCCAAATCTTGGTCTTTAAACTTGTTTGCCTGGCCAGGGCGATATTTGTCTTCCGCGTCAAAAACACCACTTCTGAACCGAATACACATTGCAACCGATGGAATACATTTAACATAAGCTTTGGTGGCAATCGGTGTGCTTCAGCTGTTTTTTTTTTTTTTTTTCAATTTAAAGAAGTAAAGCAAAACCTCCCGCATATGACGATTCATTGCAAAAAATTCGACATTTTCGAAGTAAAAAAAAAACTTTGTTGTTTACACTATAATGTTCAATATCTAACAAGATACGCCATCTTAAGTAAATCCCGCATTTTTAAGTCATACACCCAATTATATATTCTTATATGCAAATTAACTGAAAGAGCCACGTCCATGACTATGGATATATTTTAAGTCAAAATGAGCTTTTAGTTTAATATTTCTCAAAATATGTTAATTTTGCTCCAACATTTCTTGTTCTAGTGGCATGAGACACGTTAATGGCCTGAGGAATATTTAATAACTTTAACATTTTTATACCCTTCACCTTCGTGAGAAGGGTATGTATAAATTTGTTATTCCGTTTGTAATTTCCACAATATAATTTTTCGACCCTATGAAATATATATATTCTGAATCCTTATGGATAGCGGAGTCGATTTAGCCATGTCCATCTGTCTGTTGAAATCAATTTTCTGAAGACCCCAGATATCTTCGGGATCTAAATCCTCAATAATTCTGTCAGACATGCTTTCGAAAATTCTCTTATTTAAAATAAGCAAAATCCGTCCATAAATAACGGAGATATGAGCAAAAATCCGAGACAACCTCTATTGTTGGGCTATTTTTTTTTATCTATATCTCGATTACTAAATCATAAATATAGACAATATGGATATCTAATGATAGATATTTCAAACTCCATTGCAACGATGTATATAAGGCTATACAAACATTTTTTTCACTAATAAATTAAAAAAAAAAATTTTTAAAAATTGGAAAAAACTTAAAAAAATTTTATAAAAAAAAAAAAAATTTTTTAAAAATAAAAAATTTTTTTTTTTAAATTTTATTTTATTTTAAAGTATCATTTGGTGAAGGGATTCGGCACAGCCGAATATAGCTCTCTTACTTGTTCAACCAATTTTTGTCTTTTATATCTCAGTAGAACGATAATTTTAAATTAAATTGCAAAAGTAATTATTAAATGGCAACATTTTTAAAAAAACTGATTAAATTGCACCTTCAAAAAAAGTGGGGACGACGGCTTGTACCTTGACATTTTTTCCTCCATACAATCTTAAAGCACTCTAATATATACGTATATACTTATAAATATATTTTATGCAATTTATTTCTCTGTTGTAATCTGACCAGCTTTTTAATGTGAATTTTGTTTTTTGTTCTGTTATTTCTATGAACATCGTTGACATTCATGTTCAGCTCCTAATGACTATAAGTGCTGGTATTTATACTCTGACAGTGATATGTAATCACATTTTCTGAGAAACATGAAATTTGTTTTCAATACTCTTTTCCTGATAAGGCAGGCCAGTCTATAGGTATTTAATGCTAAAATCTAAGCCACACTTTACAGTACTTTTGTATGCATATGGTTTCTATTGTTTTTTTTTTAACGTTCAACTTTAGTTGTTGCTTATTTCAAAGAAAAGCATTTAGAACTGACAGTTTTCAAAAAGGCACCTGGATAGGCTTTCTCGCCAAAAGAACTATGGTGGCAATTAAAAGAGCATCATATAAATGAACTTGACACTATTATACACATGCTAAATTCTTCATTGAAAATGTCTGTCTAACTTTTGAATATTTCTAAAGTGTATAAGTAATTTATTATGTCAAAGATAACATCTTTAAAATTCTACTAAACTCAAAGATTTGTTAAAAATCCATACTTCATATTCCATTTTAAAATTCTATTTACTAAGCCTATTTATTACTATTCGGAATTAAATTTTAATTTGCTCATTTAAGCATATTTTACTTCATTGATATAGATGTTTCCGTAATTCTTCATTTTTCATTTTTCATCTTTTAATTTTATAACTAAAAGGTCAATTTAATTCATGACCACTTTCAATAAGCCGTAAGTAAATATTTTATAGAAAGTCATTCAACCAAATAACCTTAAGCTTTTGGTCAAAATAGCAACAGCAACAGCAACATCCATAGCCATAGCCATAACAGATGATGAAAGTTTATCACTTGACCACAAAAATACTTAAGATTTAGCAGACAAAAGGAAATAAGGTTTCAAAACTTTCCAAATCTAATGCAAACACATAAACACACACAAAAACATTTGCCATAAAATGGTTTATAGTATAAAATTTGCTTTTAGATAAGTTCATACATATATAAATAAATAAGTAAGTAAATACATACATACACACTTATTTAGAATATAAGTAAAAGCAAATAGTTTTCAATATAAATACCAAATAAATTGGTCCTTTCATTCATCAGTGTACTCGAACAATACTCGAACAAGTACGTATTTATTTAACACGCTTTTGAGATCTACTTAAATGAAAATGGCATGTGATTTTAACTGGAGTTTGCCAAAATAAAGAAAAACCAAAGCAGTTATGATTAAAAATGTAGTATATCTGTTACTAAAGACTTAAACTGAATAATATAATTAATAAAAAAAAAATAATAATAAAACTATGTGATAATTTAAGTAAGTGAAAAACTTCTGTAAACAAAACTGCTATATTTACTTTCTTTAGTGTTTATCTTCAATACTTTAAGGAAATTATTTTCAATGTTGTTTTCTTTATTTTCCTTTAACAATCTTTCTTTGCCGTAAAAAAAGGTCTTTAAGTATCAATACTTAAATGTAATTTATTTTTGGTTTTTAGGTCTTTTGAGGTTAAATTTTTTCCAACCAAAATATTTTGTATTCAGTTTGTTATAAAGCAGCAGCTTAACTGTTAACTATACCTCTATTTCCGACTAAAGAAAGCTATAAAAAATGATGAACCTAAAATGAAAAAAAAAGATACAAAAATAACCGAGAAAAACATATAAACAGATAAACATCATGTTTGACTTGGGGAAGGTCAACAGTCAGTTTCCTTTAAGATGATTGATTTGTAAATGAGCTTAAAGTATTGCCTACTATAATGGTAGCCCGAAAGTCATCACAAGCTAAAAAAGGAAGGAAGAAGAAGGCAGCATAAACAGTTTTTTTTTTTTTTTGTGGTTAATACACTAAATGACTTTACGAGTGTTAACAGGGAATAAATGAAAAAAATTATGAAAAAATAAATTAGTTTTGGTTAAGTTGTAGACGTGAAATTTAAGAAGAAATAATACAACAAAATTTTAGGCAAATTTTAAATTCTTAATGGGTATTTTCAGAAATTGAAAGATATTTATTTTTTTTGGACCAGCACTCAGGATATAACCCCTGCTTATTGAGTTGGAACTAGGACAGAGGGAGCAGTGTTTGGGGACATTTGATTTGAATTTTCCTATATTGAAAATGACAGGAAAGACTTCAGCAGAAAGCTTATTCCACATATGAACTGCACGACTAAAGAACGAATTTTTCCTGTAACTCGATCTACTGCCCAGTCTACCACAAATGGATGTGCCCTTGCCAAAGAACGTATATTGCGTAAAAAACTACAGGTCACGGCAACAAAATCCCTATTTTCTGAACAGAAAATTCCTTTGTTGTATCGGTAGTCCAGTGAAACCCAACCCATTATTGCGACGATGTTCCAGCGAGTCAATAGAGCTGGATGCCATACTGTCACCGATATCACCTTTATCCTCTCCTGTACGCACCAGCCCATACATGAGAGTAGTGTTCCATTTTAGGTAGGGTATAAGTGCTGTTAATAGTAAGGAGATTAGATGGATTGAAGTATTTTCTACACCATATTAGAAAACCAAGACACATTAATCCCCAATTTCCGACAAACAAGGTATAAAATTTAATGAATATGAATGGCAAATGTTGCTGTCATCTGCAAAAGAATAGATAGGATAGGAAGTTTCGCGTACGTAGAAGGTCGTTTAGAAAGATAAGGAATAGAGCAAGAGAATAGACGGAGCCGGTGTATTGTTTTTGAACTCATATACAACTCGTATAGTGCGATCTCTGGCACCAAAATCAATAAGCTTTGATAGAAGTGCACCATGCCACACCATATCGAATGCCATTCGGCAAAACGGTGAATTGAACGTGCCGGCTAAATTCCAACATACAGAAAATAAAGTGCTGAAAAGTTTAACTAATGGGCAAGCTAGCATCGAAGAACACAGCTTCAATATCATTTCTGGTATACCATTAGGCCCAGGAGACTTGTTTATGTTGAGATCTGTTAGAACCTTTTAAATGCACAAGCGCAAAAGAATATATTTCGAACTCGGGTAGTGTTTGATTGCTTTCCGGTAGGTTCGAATTATTTGCAAATTATTCAGCCAATAGTTTAGGTTTATCAACTGGGTCAGTCAATGATTGTCCATCCCTTAAAAGAGTAAGAATTGAGGAAGTAGCATTATTCTTTATTCTTTAACCGAATGACCAAACGCTTTCACTGCACCGGGGAGTAGTAAGAACTTTGGCTCGAAGTCGCTGCTCGTGTAAAGATTTTTCATGCCGAGGGTCTAATAAATATGCCGAAAGAAGCCCCAAAAAGTAAAAAAAACATTTTTTAGCATTGTTGAACAAAGAATTATTTTTTTTCAATCGAGAAAGGCTTAGCTACGAACATCGCATACAAGTTAGAATACTTGATGCCCCAAAGGGGATTTTTCCCAATTGTTAGAAGGTTGCCATCGTCCAGCCAATTCCAAAAAAAGGCGACCCCACCAATCTGGACGATTACCGCCCAATCGCAATTTGTTCGACGCTCTCGAAGGCTATGGAGAGCATGTTAAACTATCACCTTGTCAAGTATTTAGAATCGAATAGACTTCTGAATGACAGACAATATGGCTTCCGTAGTAGTCGTTCAACTGGGGACCTAATGGCGTTTCTTTCAGAACAGTGGTGTCAATCAATACACCGAATCGGAGAGAGTAAGGTAGTCGCACTCGATATTTCGAAAGCATTTGACCGGATGTGGCATGATGGACTAGTTTCGAAATTGATCTCATTCGGAGTCGGGGTTGAATTTTCTCGTTTTATTTCTAGTTTCCTTCGTGGACGCACTATAAGGGTAGTATTAGATGGGGTTTGCTCCGATAACTTCATATTGAGTTCTGGAGTCTCCCAGTGCACTATTCTTTCTCTTTCCCTTTTTTTAGTTTTCATGAATGATTTACTACCAATCACTTCAAATCCAATCTATTCTTTCGCGGATGACAGTAATATATGTCACTCATATTCATTTGACCATAGACCAACTCTTTCTGAGATTAAACTCTCAAGAATGAATGTGGATGACTCGATAAATCGTGACCTTATAACAATCTCCAGATGGGGTGAAACTCAGTGCTGCCTACTGACACACCAACGTCTTGAGATTTCACCACAATCAATTCTTCGTATGGGTAACGCAACTGTTGGAGTTTCAGATAACCTTATGATTCTAGGCACGAGAATACAGTGTGACGTCCGTTGGAACCGTCATATATTCGATGTTGCGAAGGAAACTTTTAGATGCTTGGGCTTCTTGAGACGCTGTCGGACATATTTCTCCCCTTCCGACCTTCATCCCATATACACTAGCTTCATTCGTCCGAAGATAGAATATAATTCTCACTTATGGGCAGGAGCTGCCAGGTCAAGTCTAGAGCTGTTGGACCGGGTTGATCTTATAGATGATGAAACTGTTAACCGGTTTATCAATACTTTAGAATATCGTCGGAATGTGGGCAGCTTGTCCTTATTTTACAGATATTATCACGGGTGTTGTTCATCAGACATAAGTAACATCATTCCTAATACGCGCACTTTCATTCGGAGCACACGACTATCTCACAGATCGCACCAATTTGCTATACACTTGAGTACTAACCGCACGACACATTATAGGGAAAACTCTTTTTTTGGTCGAACCATACGTATTCCCGGCGGAATATAATATTTATCAATTCAAGTCAAACGTCAACAAACACTACTCCCTCTTTCCTCCTTCCCATAACTTAATTTCCTAACATCAACACATTGCACTGCATATATAGGGGTATCCCCTGAGTGTTGGTTACAAACAAAAAAAAAAATAGTTTAAGATAAATATTACAAAAATTGTTTCTAAAGAAAATGTGGTCGCAAATTAAAAATGTGGAAATTCACCACTTATGGTGAAGGATATAATTAATATTATTTTTTATTTTTTTTAATTTAAATGAGATTAGATTAAATTAAATTTGATTTATTCTCTGGACCGATTTTAACCAGTTTAATAGTTTTAATATTTAAAGAAATAAAAACTTTAGCCAAATTAAATTGACTTTTAAATTTGTGTATTTCTTCTTATTTATATTTTCATACACTTTAATAATATAATTTCGTCATCACAACTTTAGTTGTGTTTTTAAAAACATTCATCAAGTTCAATTTGACATCTAGTTTAAAAAGTTTGCTGTGTTTTTATAATTGAAAACTTAAATCTGCATAAAAATAAGAAAGTAATTTGCATATATTTTCAATTTAATCACCTTATTTTGAACTCTAAGAAGTTTTCATTTAAGCATTTAACATTGACAACACTTTCACCTTCCACACTCGTTCATGCTACCAACAGTAGCAGCGACAACAACAAATGCCACTATCACCAACATTTTCAGTATTTATAATGCAGCTGTTGCATAATTTATTAGTTAGATAAAAATAAAATATAATAAAATGTAGAAAAAAAATTTAAAACCTTGAAAAGTACAAAATAATATATTGTAAATTTATATCAGTTTATTTAAATTATCTAGATGTTGTAGTAAATAATTAACAGCAGTTTCCTTAATTTATTTAAATTATTTAGTAGCAGCTTAAAACAAATTTAATTAAATTTTCAAAGAATTTCAATAAAATAAGAACATTTTAAAAAGTATTTGTCTGCTCAATATTTAATATACATGTGTACAAGCATGATCTTGATTTTGTATATTCATAAAATTGTCTATTGGCTTAACGATTTTATAAATGTATAAATGTATAAATAATACATGTTTTAAATATTACGTATACGTATTACATGATTTTCATATAACTCATACGTAAGGACTGCAACGAGGTTAGACATTTTTTTTTCATATATAAAGTTGTTATAAATGTGAGTATGTACATAATTCTAAGAAAGAATTTCATATACTTTTTTAAATAAATTTACAATTTACATAATTTCATAAGAATTTCTTATAAATGAAAAATAATAACTTTGTTACTTTAAAATTACTGAAATAAAATACTATGGCTTTGTTTATGATTAAGTTATTGTATACCTATATTATTGTAATACAACTCTGCTAATAGAACTCTTAATATAAATTCGCATATGTACTTAAATCATATATTTTCTTACTCTTTGATACATTTAATGACATATTCTCGTTAATATTTATTGTTTACATATCCATCAAAAACTTATATTTCAAAGCTATGAATTAGAATGGTAATGTAATTACTATGTACTACTTTTAATATGGTAATGTCAAGTTTTTACCACAAACGCTTACAATTAGGGACTAACATAAGCTATTATTTACTATTAAACACATCATTTATTTTTTAAGAGATAAAAAAAGACAGCAAATTATGATAATTATTATCATTTTTACAAGTATACTTACTTAGATGGGTAAAATGTATGTAGAAAGAAGAAAAGAAGCAGTTCATTATTTATATTTTCTTTATTTATTTATTTTACACATGAAGTATACTATTTAATATCATTTATTTTAAATTATCAACTTTTAACGTTTATTTCCAAAACTAACTGATTTTTATCAAATACTACTCTTTAATTTACTTTTATACATTTTAATACAACACTGTTCACATGATCACTACATTTTGAATTTAACGCTTAATTTTTGAATTTTAACTACCTTTCTAAGATACAACTCTATGATTTATTGAATGTTACATTTTTATACAACCATGTTAATGTATTATGATCATGTCTTTGTATTACAACTACGTGTGGGAAATAGTATAAAAGCAGCGCAAGTTGCATTAATAAATGCACTTGACTTTATGCCACAGAGTATACAGAGGCGTCACGAGACAGAAAATAATCTCGTTTTCTATTCGTCTCTTTCTTTATAAACTGCCCTTTACATTGTTCTATTTTGGTTATTTGTTTGTTTTGATTACATTACTTTGTCTACCATATTCGCGTTGTATAATGCGTTTTGCTTTAACACATCACTGATATTGTAGCACAAAATATTTGCTATCTTTTTTTAAGAGAACTGCCCTATCATCTGATTTTGAGTTTTTGAAACGTCAAATTTGACACCTCTGTATACTTTGTGTTTATGCCTTTGATGAATGAACTTCTTTGTCTAGTTTTAATTTACCGGACGGGTTGGAAATGATTTGAAGTGTTTAAAGAAAAGTAGTTACAGTGAAAAATAGTGCGATTGTGTTTTTTAAACGCCGGCTTTATGAGTAAATATAATCTTCGATATAAGATTATTTCATACATTTTTAAACTTATCAAAGATTTATAAAACAGATTTTGTATTGAAAATTTGTTGTATAAATCTTATATAAATTTGAAATACGATTATTAATATGGGGGTTAATATACAAAATTTAGGGGGAATACCCTTTCCCCCACTCCCTGGATCCGTGTCTGGGCAAGGGTATGTATAAGTTTCTCATTTCGTTTGTAACATCCACACTAGGGATCATTAGATAGCGGAGTTGTTATAGCCATGCCCGAAGGTCCGTCTGTATGTTGAAATCAATTTTCAGTAGCCCCCAAATGACTTGCATACATGTTTCAGGCATCAATATACCTGCTATAGTACAAGTTTGGTAGCTATATAAACTCGAGAAAATCGGCCAACAAATGGGTGTATGACTTAAAAATGCGGGATTTACAATAGATCTTTTGAACGCGGTTTTTGTTTTTAGGAACTTATATGACATTTTGAAGGGCGCATATCTGTAATTTATTCCCACTTAGTTTTTGAACATTATAGTTTTTTTTTGCTTCAAAAATGTCTAATTTTTTACCAACGAATCGTCATATGCGGTAAATTTTTCTTTACTTCTTTAATTTGAAAAAAAGCACCGCTCAAGCACACCGATTGCTCAAGAAAACTTATGGTGAATGTGCTTGATCGGTTTCAGTGTGCTGTTGAAAACGTTTGTGAGCAGCCGGATTCATCCAAATGCAGGAAAATTGGGTACCATACAAACTGAAGTCGAGAGACCTCGATTTTACATGTCTGAATTGATGCTTGAACGCAATAAAAGAAAATAATGTTTGCTCCAAATCATTTTTCGCGATGAAAAATGGATCCATTAGGAAATCGTATGTGAACCTCGGCCAAGAAGCCGAATCGACACCAAAGCCAAATATCCATGGTGCTCAGATAATTTTCTGTATTTAGTGGGAGAAAAATCGTCCTATCCTGTACCGCACGCAACTGATTCGCTTGAAGCAAGCAGTGGACGAAAAACGCCCAGAATATGCTGCCACACATGAAACCGTAATATTCCATTAAGACAACGCTCGGCCTCATGTTGTAATACCTGTTAAAATATATTTACAATGAAAGGGTTGGAAAATTTTGCCTCACCTGCTTTATTATGTCCAGACCACCCGCCTTATTATATATAGAATGCTCCCCCGGGTAACGCTTCACTTTGGAGCAAAGTATTCGATATTGGTTTGATTCGATCTTGTCCTCAAAAATGAGCAGCTCTTCTGGCTCGGAATTCATATGGTGCCAGAAAGATGGGAAAATGCCAGAGCTAACAATGGCCAATATTTTGAATAGATTTATATTGTAGAAATGTTTCAAAATAATAGCTAAACATTTGAAAAAATCTTGTCTTACACCCAATAATTTTAAAAATTTTATGATTAAAAACAAATTATCCCAGAAATTCGGCAATTCCAATTAATACAACCGTTAAAATTTGTGTTTTAAATCCTCATTTAGTGTTTATTAGAATTGGGAAAAATTTTTTTAAGTTTATGAGACTTTGTTTAAAAAAGATTTTGAAACTTTGTTTAAAAAGAGATTTTGAAAATGTAAAATTTAGAATTTGTTTCTTTTTTTTTTTTGTATCAAATTGATATATGTTTTCGATTATCTATGGGTAAGTAAATGCAATATAAAAGCTATTTTTAATTCGAATTTTTTTAAACATTTAATTGTTTAGTTCGTAACTTTAAATAAAATGTGCAACCTCTCCTCTGAGAAAAATAAAGACCTTGGGGAACACCGAAAATCAGAGAAAAACAATATAAGAATCAGTCTAATATACAAACATGCACTCTGCACTGTACTTTATCCCCTAAACTTTTATTACATATTCAAAATGTTGTTAAAAATCTTCAACAAAAACCAATCAAACTTGTTAATTAAACAATTAAAAAGTTTAGTTTCTCCTAGGTGAAAGATGAACATTTTTAGCAAATAACTACAACAAACTTGAAAGGTGTTGGCGCATAGCTGAGAATAAAAACAAAAAAAAAAAAAAAAACAATCAATTGAACATGAAAACTTCAATGTGTCTGAAGAAAAAAAATCAACATTACATAAGAATTATTGAAAGTAAGACATTTAGAGAAGCATAAACGTGTAAGTTTTTTAAAACAAAATATTTTAAATTTCAAGATAATTTGTTATTTTGTTAAAAGAGAATATAAAGTAAATTAATTAAATGGAGAAAAGCTAGATAATAATTTAGTACTTACATAAATTTTGTTAAATTTGGATTACTTTTTTCACTCTTCCCTGTTTGTATATTTTTACTTAGCTTATAATATTTTGAGTTTTATTTTTAATATTTAATAATGGCTTTAATGCCATAATTTAAATGTAACCAATTTAATTTCCTGTTATTTTTTTTGTTTTGTTTCATTAATGGCGAAAAACAAAACATTTATTTTTATTTATTCATTATTTTCTTTCATTATGTATGAAGAACAATAAGTGTTTGTACAACAACCGTCTCTCTACTTGACAACATGACACTACAGGTGGTCTGTTCTTCATTTTATATGTTTGTTTTTCCGTCCGTCCGTCCGTCCGTTCGTATGTCTGTTTTTCTGAGTGTGTGTATGTGTTTGTTTAAAAATGTTTATGAAATATTTTTTATGTAAATACCCAGCAGTTAAGCATGTAGTCAATGTATCCCTTATAGACAGTAATCGTCACAAATGTCTTTTCACTTGGCTGACTCCAATTTATATATTTTGGTAATTTGACACGTATGTGCTCTTTGTAGTGCAGAGAGAAGACAATTGGTTACTTTATACATCCCAGATAATCTAGCATGAAGACAATTGTCACTTAAGTGGAGTGCAGTCACTTTAAATGTTTTGTGAGTAATTCGTTAAAACTGGTTTTATACAAATTGTATTGATATAATTCTCATACAGTTAATTCTTATTTTTGCTTAAGTATACTGATATCCAATGCGACATAGCATGAAGTCTATTAGTAACCTATAATGAAGTCACTTTAAACGTTTGTTTTGTACTGCTCTTTAGAAAGAAGTTATTTTACCCACCAGAAGCAATTAATTGGAGAGTTGTCGAAGAAAGGTTTGTTTACAAGCTGTCGTTTATTGGACTGCCTATGATATGTCTCTTTAGCTGACTATTTGAGGTCAATTAGCAATTACATGTGAAAATAACTATTTATGTAGCTGAGCAAGTTACCAGTTAGGTATATAGTAAGGTAACTGACGCTATTTAACCAGTATGTGAATCCAATGCATTGACTACATTGAACCAGCTATTAGACAGTCTCATTGTAGTCAAAAAGGTTCAATTGACCCCCTTCCTGAGACATGCACGTGTTAAAACAACTATTCACTTAGCTATTGAAGTAACTAGTTCCCACCCTAAATGATGGATAAAATTGCTAGTTCGGGACTGTCTCCTAGAACTGCTGGGTATGTTCTTTCTGTTTGGAATTAATAACTTTGTATGTATTTGTATGTATGTATGTAAGTGTTTTTGTGGGTATCTTTGTGTGTGGTTTTATATATAATTTTTTGTCTTTTCACTAAAACACTTGATTTATAAAATCTCATTGTTTAAGTTGATTTATGTTCAATTAAGGGAGAAACCACATAAATGTTTTTTCTCGTAAAATTCAAATTTAAAAAGTATGACAGAAATATTTCTTATTTGAAAATTAAATACAAAATTTGCATATATAATAATAAAATGCTTGCAAAAAAGTATGAAATTTATTTCGATTTAATGAAATCTATCTAAGTATGCATTTGATCAGGTTTTAATTAACATTTGTTAGTTTTATTTTCATTATCTTTGTTTATTTATATTCAAGGTTAATTTATTTAAGTATGTTGTTTTTGTTATTGTTGTTTTAAACATTTACTGTAAAATCATTCTTGTACTTAATTAAAATCATGTCAAGGATTTTGTTGATAAAATCAACAATAAATACGATTGCCATGAAGATAAACCAGTGTTCACTCTGTGATTTATTGGCTACAGAAATTACTTATTTATATCAATTTAACACTGAACATGTAATTAAAAATTTTACAATATATTTCTGCAAAAACAAAAAAAAAAAGTTTTTACAGAAATATCAAATTAAAGCTATTGATTAGTTAATGCTATGGGAATTTAAATATGAAAAGCCACCAGCAATAGAGTGAATCAAGAATTAAAAAAAAATATATTTATAAATGTTATAGTTATATTTTCACAAATGGACACAGCTGAATCTATAACCCAGCAAAATCTTGCATTACAAAATAATGAGTTAAAATGCTAATATAATTACAATTTACTGCTAATGAATTGACATTTTAATTCCGTACATTAACACGGTGATATCATTGAAGGCAAATGCTTACCACAAACACTTAAATACAAATAGGTAGTTAAATAAGTCAAATTTCGACTTAAAGATATCATTACCATGTTCGCTTACAAATGGGGACTTTTATAAGTCATTACTATTAAATCTATTATAAATTGTCTTTAAACATTATTATTCATATATTTTTAAAGAGATTAAAAAATCAACTTAAATGGAGAAACAGAAATTAAATCTATTTGAATTAGATTTGAATTAACAAAAAAGTAATCATTTTAAGGATGAGTGCATTAATACTGAATTAAAACTACTTCTAAGTAATGCAGATGGTATGACGTAAAAATTTAATAATATGTTGTTC
Source organism: Calliphora vomitoria (assembly GCA_942486065.2). Classification (NCBI taxonomy): domain Eukaryota; kingdom Metazoa; phylum Arthropoda; class Insecta; order Diptera; family Calliphoridae; genus Calliphora; species Calliphora vomitoria. The sequence continues at coordinate 1,617,296 of OW818030.2, forward strand.
AGCAATAGCTAGTTTGCTATGATTTTGCTGAGAAAGCATGAATGGAATGATAGCTTTATTTTACTTAGATATCTCAGAAAAGTGAAAATTACGGTTTTTTTAATTTTTAAAATTTGTTGTTTTTCATATTTTTTGAAAAGGATGCACATTCAGTTTTCATACCATGTGAAATTAAAAGTCTTCTCAGTCGTATAGATTGATATGATATATAATTCGTGATATACATTACATCGAGTCTACCAAAATACATCTCTGGAATCTAAATCCAGATCCAGAATATAAACAGAGGCCTTTAGATCATGTTTTGCTACAGGTTTTTTGTGTATTGACGTTAAACTAATCCATATCCACTTTAAAAAAGGAACGGTTTATTAGGGTGGGTCAATTTGTGAGAGAAAAAACGTGACAGGCTTATAACAAAATCGAAATCTACACAAAAATTCTAAGAAAAGTACCAAAAGAAAATATGGGTGTAAAATTAAAAACAAGCTCCCGCCGAGGAAAATTTTCTTAGAATTTTTCGTAGATTACGTGTTATACGCCTGCAGACCAAAATAATTGATCCACCCTGTTGTCTATATTGTTACGAATGTGCAATAGCGATTTTAATTTAATAGTCTGTAACGACTGCCTGCAACATTCATCATGTTTATAAACACTTCCATTAGTAGAAGCTTCTACTCATCAACACCGAAAGCTCTAGAATTCGAATGTTTTAGTCGTCCGTTAAGATCATTCTAGAAATATGGCGTGTGTATAAATAGTGGCAGAGGTGGCAGTCGTGAGTTGAGTTGATCATAGGCGCTGTTAGAGTTAACATCAACTGTCTTGTACCTTTAAGTTTGTACATTATAAAGTGTTTGTGCATTTCTGTGTAAAAAAAAAAAAAAATATTTTAAATTGAGTTTACCTAAAAATATTTATTTTAAAGTATCATTTGGTGAAGGGTATATAAGATTCAGCACAGCCGAATATAGGTCTCTTACTTCTTTTTTTATTTACATTGACAATTCTAACTGCGTTCGGATGATACTGCACCACTATGCACTTAAGATATTTATGTTAAATTTCATCTAAATATCATATAAATTGAATTCAAGTTTTTATTCCTCATTTTCCATTTAAATAAAAAATTATTCTATGCAAATCCATCCTCAAAAAAGATGGGACGTATATTGATTTTTTCATTCCGTTTGGAACACATCGAAATATTCTGGGGCCTTATGAAATTTTAGCTATGTCCGTCCGTCTGTCCGTCTCTCTGTCTGTTAAAAATACTATAGGTCCCAAACGAAAAGAGCCAGGTGGCTCAAATACTCAAATACTCTCTGTTGCTAGGGTTTGTTTGGTATTGAAAATGGGTAATATTGGTCTCCTATGGGGCCTGGATTTCACCTAGCCCAAATACTAATGTCCCCCCTGTTTGAGTAGTCATTAATTAGTTCTACGTTTAGGTGTATAACATTGTTTAGACACAAACGAAATTTGTAACTTTTTAGTTTTTACATTTGTCACTATGTACTGTCAGAAACGTCATGGTTTGTCTTTTATTCTAGTAACATGATCATTTTTTTAAAAATGAAGAATTGCTAAAAACGACAATACAAAAAATAATTTTGAAAATTGTAAATGAATATCACTCATGCCCATTTACAAAAATTACTATATAAGTAAAACGAATATAAATCGAGGGTTTATATTAAAATTGTGCTGTAAGGAAAATCAACATTTTACAGGAGAGCGAAAAAACTGTTTTTTTCGTTAAATCTAAGATTAATAGCTAAAGTTTATTTTACAATGTTATTTAAAAACGACGACTAAATCCTACATATGTTAAGTTTTTATTAATTCCTTATATGTTAGATAGCAGTTTTTACAAGTTGAAGTTTTTTCGATTCTAACAGTAAAATAAGTAGATAGCACTATTTGAACAAAAATAAAAATGCGCTTTAATGTAAACTTTGAGGTTTTTATGTGAGTAATAGGGCTCATACAAAACACCATCATTGATGTGCCATCAAGTGATTGTACCAGCTGATTGGCCGTTTATAAGATATAGAGCATCAAAAGGTATCTTTACTATTTCATTATCTATTTTAGAAAAAACACTTTTAATATTTTATTATATACACCAATATTTCATATGCATATAGCACTTTTTTACTAGCACAATATAACTTTTATGAAAAAAAACCACTGGAAATATTTTTTATTTTTTTTAAATTAAAATGATAGATGACAAATTAGTCAGGGAATACGTTTCTATAAAAAAATCACTTTCGAGAAAATGTCGTATAGCACTATTTGAATATAAACCCTCGATATAGTTTTTTGAGCTGGAAAATGTATAGGGATTTTGTGGAATAAAATGTATACCTTAAGAAGGCTGAGGAATTGTTTTTAAAACAGGATAATACATACAACAGACAACAACAAAAAACAACTGCGACAGTCTGACCAACCAGTCAAAGTAGCAGCGACAGCAGCAAAATCGGAATTAGTAGCCACAATAATCCATAAATTCTTTGATCAGGTAATACAGCTACCAGAAAGTTTCTAAACATGTTATTAAGAGACCTAAAAAGAAAAATTATATTGTGGCCCGATATCGTCACTTTACATTCCATTAACAAGATATTAAGTGGTACCATGCAAATAGGTTTGAGGTTGTATTTTTTTTTTGAAATTGCACAATTTTAAAGAATTTTAAAGCTTGGAAGTCATTCACAATATAGGACATCATTAGTAGTCGTTCTAGCATCTATTGCTTTTGGCGGGTAAGAATTTTAATTATCATACTATATTCTTTGCATTATTGATTCTGTTACTAGATAATTTGGTTACTAGATAATTTATTTGAAATGATTTAAGATTTTCACTACAAATCAATAATATTATGTGTAATTCTCATTAAAGCTACTACTCAAAATGAGAATGATTTCAAAATAAAACAAAAAAAAAAAATAAAAAGTTTTGTTAGTTTGGCAACAGACGCCAAAAAAGTGACGCCAAATATCTTACTTTGTTTTTGCTACAGACACAAATAAACACAAATTCATATAGGGAAGCTACATTGTTAAGGCAATGACACTACCATGACGGCGCCAATAACAACCGACATAAACAATGTATGTTGTATCTATCTGTATGGAGGATGTTGGAAGGTATGTACTATTTACATACAAATGTTGGGGGATGAATATGAACTTATTAGTGCTGGGTTTTAAAAAAGCAAATTGTAACAGGTGAATTTTGGCAAACATTAAATACAGCGTAAAATTTCTATATTTTGTTTTACATAAAATTTTTTTTTTTTAATAAAAGGTCTTTTGGTTTCTTAATTAAATTTCATTTAAAACAAATTAACCTACTTCATTTATTAATTCCCTTAAATGTCCATGGGCACAAGCAACTTTTGAGTTTTAATTTTCTTCATAACATCTATATATCTTTTTCATTAAGATGTTGGCCTTTTGGGATATCTCATGTTTGTATTGTGTTTATGCTGTTGTAGCTGTATTTGTTGTTTTCACTTGGAGACAGTTTTGTTTTGCAACAATTCAAAAACTTTATATGTTTGTTTTTTTCTTCTTTATAATATTTCACGAAATATTTTAAAAAATAAACAAAAGATTTCTGTACCCTCGTTTTGGGATTTTAAGGAATGAATACATTTAACATGTATTAAGAAATATTAATTTCAAAAGTATTTGAAAAATTTTTTTAAAAAATAGCATCAAAAAAATGTATTATAACTATAAATGTCTTATAGTATTTACCCCTAAATAGTTAAGATAGCTTTATTTGTTATTATATTTATTTCTAACAGCACATAAATATATTTTTATTTTCAATATATCATTTTAAAACTCTGAAAATAACATCACTTAAGCTAAATTATGCTGGTGTTGAACAACACTACCAGATTTGCATCAACTTTAACAGCAACTACCAATTCCCCCAAGACGTAACAGTTTGGTAAAGATTTGTTTGAAAATATTATAAATAAAAATGAAATGGCAACAAAGCAACCAAAACAAAAAAAATATATATAAAAATATTTGTTTCATAGTCAATACCAGCGAGAATTTTAACATTTGCTAAATATTTAAACTTACTACCAGTGTTGCCAGTTTAGCCTTTTTGAGGCTAAATTTAGCCTTTTTATTTACTCTTTAGCCTCGAAATTTTGGTTTTAGCTTCGTGGCTTTTTTCTAGCCTTTTTTTAATTTGATAATAGCCTTTTTTTAAATAAAAAAGGCTAGAAAAAACCCCGAAGCTAAAACCAAAATTTCGAGAACAAGGAGAAAATAAAAAGGCTAAATTTATATTCGTGAGACATTTTCATTTTAATTCATTACTGAATTAAAATGAAAACTAAAAACTAAATTTTTTAGTAAAAAATCCTTTTTTTTGTACAAAATCCTTTTTTTAGTAAAAAATCAATTTTTTAGTAATAAATCCATTTTTTAGTAAAAATCCATTTTTTAGTAAAAAATCCATTTTTTAGTAAAAAATCCATTTTTTAGTAAAAAATCCATTTTTTAGTAAAAAATCCATTTTTTAGTAAAAAATTAATTTTTAGTAAAAAATAATTTTTTGTAAAAATAAATTTTTGTAAAAATAAATTTTTGTAAAAATAAATTTTTGTAAAAATAAATTTTTGTAAAAAAAAAATTTTGTGAAAAATAATTTTTTTGAAAAATAATTTTTTTTATTGAAATAGGAGTCTATGAACCTAACATTTACAATTCTACTAACACGGATAATGCAGCAAATTGTTCAATGTTAGGTTAATACAAGTTTACTTAAGCGCAAATATTAAATATTAGCACATGCAACTGACCAATCAGCAATAAGCTAAAGTGAAACATATATAATAATACATGGTACATGAAAACATGAGAAGTGCATAGTAAGCAGTCTTTGATTTGAACAAAATAGTAGAGGATTTTTTACAAGGTGTGTGAATTGCATTCATTATTTTAAAGTATAATAATGAATAAAATATAACGTTTTATATATCAATGGAAAGGTAATGAAATGTAGTTTTTAAAACTTGTAATATTTTGGCAACTTCTTAGTAAGTTTTAGATGCTAATGAGTAAAATGTAAAATAAATATTTTTGAGAGAAATAACTATTGTAGAGTTGGGTTGTTTATGAACGAATAAGTTCAATTGAACAATTCAGTCAAGTGAACAATGTCTTCGGTCTTGTGGTTCTTTTTGTCATTTCGGTATTGCTTTTAAGTTGTTTCATCAGTATTAAAAATCCTGTCAAATTTGTTTCCTAAAGCAAATCGTTCAATCACTTAGTTCAGTCAAACACCGCAGAATAAAAATGAACAACTGAACAAAAATAACAAACTTATTCATTTCATTTATTAATTGTGATCGAAAAGCCAACATATTCATTAATTTGTTCTGAACAATCAGTAAGAAGAGCGATTATGCCCAACTCTAAACTACGTCGAAGTCGGAAATATTGTCATTTCATAATTTTTTAGTTTCCACTTTCAATAATTCATCATCAACCTGAAATGACGTTCAAACCTTAAATTAATATTTTATGCTTAAAAAAAATCTTAAATAACCTAAATTTTTGTAAACATGACATTTTGCAGACAAAAAAAAAACTATATGACTTAGAAATGGCGTATATTTTGAATGTGTTCCATCGGTTTCAGCGATGCGCTTCAAAAGTGGTGATTTTGAAACGGAAGACAATTAACGCCCCAAAACAATGTTACATACGAAATGACAAACTTATTTATTCCCCCATTTACTATTGGTGGTGGATGTTATATTAACTGAAATTAGAAATTTTCCATTAATTCTAAAGTAAACTAGTTTGCCTCTTTAACAATACTTTTTACACATTCATTATTAAGAAAAATAGCTGAGAAACGAAAAAAGAATATTATGTTTTTGATTGATTTCTAAATAAACTTCAAACACTTAAAGTCACTCAAAGATGTGTCTATGTCTTAAGAACTCACATTTTTATATTTTAGTGACGATTCTGAAAAAAATAATACGGCAAATTAAACTGATTGAGCAATTGCGATAAAGATTTTCATATGAAAACTCTTCGCTAAATCGACTTTTTATCCGTTAATAATACACTTAAAATAGTACTCGTAAAACCAAAAAAATATATTATGTATGTGAAAAATAGTAAATGCTTAGTACTTAAATTAAAAAAAAAAAACAAAATTTAAGTTGTGTCTGTATAAAAATATATATGGGGCATTTAATGTCAAGTGAACCATCTTTTGAAATCGATGTCTTCCGATAGTTAGTTCTATTAGATAGTAATTCAGACACAATTTTTCAACAAGATCGGTCGAAAACTTTCTGAGTTAGAGGGGATCAGAATTTGACATTTTGACAAAGCAGGTGTTTTTTCTCATCCATGTAACTTATTACCTATTGTTCTTAGCAAAAATGTGTCCCAAATAGTTTACATAGCTAATTCTTCAATCTTTCGGAAAAAAACATTTTTTTTGCTTTTTTTTTTTGCAAAATCTAAAACTGTTGACATTATTTTCAAATTGGGCCCTTTTTTAAATTTTTTTTTTTTTGCTCAAGAGATCGCTTAGTGGGATTCGAGTGGAATATCTATCAAAATAAATATTTTGTAACTCAAGACATACAATTTTTGAAATTTTTTTGTAAAATATAAATTTTTTTCCAAAATCGGCCTCTTTTTTAAATTTTTTTTTTTTTTTGCTCAAAAGAAAGCCTTTATAATTTTATTTATTTTTATGAATTTTATGAATATATTTTAAAATGTTTTATTTAAAAATAAATATAAAATTAAATTCTTAATTTATAATATTTTAGCTTTTTTTTGGCTTTTTTTTAAAGCAGTTTGGCTTTTTCTGGCCTTTTTTTGAAGTCAATATAGCTTCTTTTTTTGCCATCACCTGGCAACACTGCTTACTACACAAATATGACAAGAAGTTTAGCATAACAACTTTATAACTAAGAGGTTTGTGCATTTATTTGACACTTGTACACACCACCAATAAAATAATATGAATTTTTTAACGCATTGGTGTAAAGACTAAACTTAAGTTGAGGCAAACCCTGGTCCCTTATTAAATTCAAACTCATACTCTTACCAAAAACACATAGCTTATTCTTTTAGAAGTTATTTGAAATCCGTATTTGTTGCATACTTTGATTATTTTCCATTTACTCTAATAGTGATAATTATCATGTTATATGTTTTTTTTTTTCTACTATTGTGTATTATATGTATAAGGATCTAAAATGAAATAATTTACAACATGCATGTTTTAGAAAAATTAATATATTTATTATGTACGTGTTTAAATAATTACATGTTCATTGGACATTATTAAATTTAACACGCGATTGTTATGCATACTCTTATTTAAATATGTTCATATTAAATATTAAAGCATTTTAATAGTTTAAACAATACAGCAATTGTTCGTTGCTTTTATAGTTTTATGAGAGGCCTTTTATTGTGAAAAAGTTTGTTTAAACATATAAATGAACCCACCTGTTTTGTAGTAAATAGAAAAATATACAAACAGCTACTTAAAATTTGACTTACTTAAATATTGACTGTGGTGACTTATAGATACCCTTCACCAGCAACAAAATTATAAATTACATGCAAATGCTAAGCGAATTTAAAATCACTCAAATATTTATTTTGTTTAAATATTTTTGCTATTTTTCATTGTAGCAAAAATAGTACGATATTGTAAAATGTTTGGAAATTATTTATGTGTTGTCTGCTTTGCAAGTTTCACTAAATGTCACAGTTTTCAGTAGTGCTTAGTTATGCATTCCAATTGTGTACTTATTGGATGTATGATTTAAAAATGCGGGATTTGCAATAGATGGTGGTTTTTGTATTTAATAACTTATATATCATTTTGAAGTGCACATATCTGTGATTTATTCTCACTAAGTTATTGACACAAAGTTAAACAACAATGTTCCTTTTGCTTCGAAAAATTCGAATTTTATACTACAAAAGCATCATATGCTGGAAGTTTTGATTGACTTCTTTAATTTAAAACAAGTAAGAGAGCTATATTTGGCTGAGCCGAATCTTATATACCCTTCACCAAATTATACCTTAAAATAAATTTTTTTTTTAAAATTTTTTTTTTTTAAATAGTTTTTTAAGTTTTTTCCAATTTTTAAAAAAAAAATTTTTTAATTTATTAGTTAAAAAAATTTATAACAAAAGAAAGTTTTTTGTCATAAAAAATTCGTGTTAAAAAATATTTTTCCCGATTTTGGCCCATTGTAGGTCCAACTTTGTCTTATATACATCGTTGCAATGGACTTTGAAATATCTATCATTATATATCCATATTGTCTATATTTATGACTTAGTAATCGAGATATAGATAAAAAAATAGGCCAAAAATAGAGGTTGTCTCGGATTTTTGCTCATATCTCCTTTATTTATGGACGGATTTTGCTGATTTTAAATAGGAAACTTTTCGAAAGCATGTCTGACAAAATTATTGAGGATTTGGATCCCGAAGATATCTGGGGTCTTTAGAAAATTGATTTCAACAGACAGACAGACGGACATGGCTAAATCCACTCCGCTATCTATAAGAATTCAGAATATATATACTTTATAGGGTCGGAAAATTATATTGTGGAAATTACAAAAGGAATGACAAATTTATATATACCCTTCTCACGAAGGTGAAGGGTATAACAAAAATGCAACTAAAGTACCTTATGGTGTATGTGTTCCACCGGTTTCAACATGCAAGAGATGGTTTGTAATTTTCAGAAGTGATTATGACACGGAAGATGAAGATCACCCAGGCCAGCCAAAAAAGTTTGAAGACCAAGAATTGGAGGCATTACTCCATGAAAATTGTTATCAAACTCAACAAGAGCTTGCAAACTTATTGGGATCTACTACAGTAGCAATTTCAAAATGTTTGCAAGCAGCAGGTCTTCAAAAAAGATTGAAGACCAAGAATTGGAGGCATTACTCCATGAAGATTGTTATCAAACTAAACAAGAGCATGCAAACTTATTAGGATCTACTACAGTAGCAATTTCAAAACGATTCCGATCAGCAGAATTTATCCAAAACCAGGAAAATTAGGTACCATACGTATTGAAGCCGATAGACCTTGAAAGGCGAATTTGCATGTCTGAAATGATGTTTGAACACTATAAAAGAAAATGATTTTACGATAACCCAAAACATAAGATATCGTTCGCGAATCTCGGTCTACCAGCCGAATTGACACCAAAAACATATATCTATGCCGCTAAGGTAATTCTATATATTAAGTCTATATATTATAAGCTGCTGAAATCTGGCCAGACCAACATATGGAACCTGGACCGAAAGCAACTGATTAGTAAGTTCCGGTCCACACTGTGAAACATTTGCTGCAAAACACTTTAAAATTTTCTTTTGAAACTGCATTCGTGTCCACACAGTGAAGTTTTTGCTTTTCAGTTTTTGACATTTCTGTACAGAACGAATAAATGTTTCATGTACATGAAACAGAGTACCCTTTTCCATTCATCTTTCCCCTTTCATCGACAAACTCAAATGTTTGCAGCAAATGTTTCACAGTATGGATGGGGACTAAGAAATGAGCATTTGCCGAAAAATGCCCAGAATATAACATTAAATCGTAATACTCGATCATGAAAGCACTCGGCCACATGTTGCAATACCTGTTAAAAACTATTTATAATGAAGTGATTGGGAAGTTTCATCTCACCCGCCTTTTAGTCCAGAACTTGCTCCATCCGACTACTATTTGATTCGATTGATGTAGAACTCTCTCTCTGGGATACTCTTCACTTTGAACAGAGCATCCGACATGAGCTTAATTCATTCTTGGCCTCAAAAGATGCCCAGCACTTTTGGCTCGGAATCCATATGCTGCCAGAAAGATGGGAAAATATAATTTGGTCAAATTTATATTGTAAAAAAAATCTCGCATTATTAAGTCATACACCCAATACAATGCATGTTGGTGTGTTTGACAAAGTAATTTTCGTGTCCGATTACACTGCAAAATTGTACAGTGCAACAACAAACAATACTTATACCATCAAATGAAAACAAAAGCATTCAAACACACAACTACGTACAAATGAAAACACTCACCAAGCCGTAAAATACATCTACTGTGTATTAGGGTGGGAATTTTTTCCACTTTTGGAAGGTCTAAAATTGTTTTCCGTCATCTAAAATGATGATGAACATTTGATCAAAATGGTATAAGGCTAAGAAGTTGTATATTTTAAGTTTAACCAAAAACTCGAAACTTTAAATAAAATCTGCAAGATGTAGCAATATTTTTCAAAAATAAAAACATTTTATTTATTTCAATTAACCATACGGATGTTCAATCCCAAAGCGGACATCAATCGCATTTCTAATCTCTAATTTTAACTAATTTTACCACAGTTATCATCTATTGCTAGTGTTTATCAAATCATAGATCAACAAAACGAATCAAGCCAATATTGGATACCCTGTTCCAAGCATTCTTCATCGATCGTAAGAAATAGTGGTGGGACGGGGCACGGTCTGGACAATAAACTGGGTGAGGCAAAACTTCCTAACCACTTCATTAAATACTTCTTAACAGGTAATGCAACATGTGGCGGAGCGTTGTCATGATAGAATATTACGGTTTTATGTCTGGCGGGATATTCTGCTCGCTTCAAACGAATCAGTTGCATTCGGTACAGTTTTCCTGTTATGATCTGGTAGCTCATAATAGATAGGACCATTTTGCTCACACCAAACACAGAGCATTATCATAACGCCATTGATATTTGACTTCGGTATTGATTCGGCTGGTTGGCCGGGCTTCACATACGGTATCTTACGCTTCTGGTAAGAGATCATTTTTTCATCGCAAACAATGATACGGTGCAAAAATGGTTTTCTTTAATAGCGTTCAAACATAATTTCGGACATGCAAAATCTTCTATCAAGGTCTTTCGGCTTCAATTCGTATGGTAACCAATTGTTCAGCTTTTGGATGAATCCTGCTGCTCGCAAACGGTTTTCAATTGGGGCTTGAGTAGCTCCCAATGATTTTGCAAGCTCTTCTTGAGTTTTACAACAATCCATAAGGATGGCCTGGTCGATCTTTTTCTTCCGTGTCAAATTCACCTCTTCTGAACTGCACAAACCATCTCTTGCATGTAGAAATCGATGGAACAAATTCACCATTGTTGCGATTTCTTTTGTTGTAAGAATGATTTTGTTTAAGAAATTTTACATTTGTACTTTACACTACATAATTACATCATATTTTTATTTTACACATATTTGTATTTATTTAGTTTTGAATTAGGTTGGTAAGAGTTCTTCATCAATTTCTAGCATGCTAGAAGATAGTTTTCTCTGCCAGCTCATTTGCATTCACAAAAAAAAAAAATTATATATAAATGTGTGTTTACTCGGTTGCACTCTCAACTCAAGACAAATTTTATGACCATATATGGTAATAATTTTGATGTTTTGCATTTTTTTTTTTATGATCTTCAATGCAATTATTTCTGTCTTCTTTTTACTGCAGGTCAATTATTGATAATGTATTACTTTTTTTTTACTCTCAATGAGAATCAAAACCTGATTAAATTACGCACTTTGTAATACGCACCACCAAATACAAATTTTAATCAGATCAAAGTTATTAACATTTTGAAAGTTGTCATGGAAACAAGTGTACACTTCTAACAAAGAATAATAAATTTAAAATAAAAAAAAGCTCTAAGTAAAAAGTGCAAAGAAAAATTCAACAATTATAAAATAATTGATATTTTTTATATCAAATAAAATTTAAGAATTCTGTGTAAAATTTAAGATGCATTAAGTTTATTCAATATCATAAATTGATAATTTTAACCAAAGGTAAGGTTTTTGTGATTCACGTGTATTTCAAGCCTTTTACACATGGCGTTATTTTCTTTCAAGGAAAGTGTCCCATTCTTTAACACCGCATTCCTAAAGAGTCCAGTCTGGACTTTCTGAGTTTTAAGCACACGTGGCAAGAAAATCCACGTGTGGAACCAACATCCTACCCTGAATTGAAAAAGTTTAATAGCATGGAAAACATGACATCATAAAACATTTTTTTTTTAATTAAAAGGCTTAATTAAAATTCCTAAAAACTTTATTAAATTATCTTAAAAACTACAAAATTGTTCTAATTAAAAATTCTAAAAACTTATCTAAATAATCATAAAAACTACAATAGAAAACATATTTTAATTTAACTAAAGCTCTTTAAAATGTAACTAAAAAGTCTTAAAACTTTCAAGTTATTTAAACTAAAATTATATACTATTTACTAAAATTTCTTAAATTACTACTTAAACCATATATAGAAAATTCTATAATACCTACTTGAATTATATAAGTTCTGTAATTAATATTCCTAAATATATAGTTACTTATAATTAAAATTTGCTACATGAATTAAAACCTAATCTAAACTTTAAAAATCTGTTAGTACTTATTATATAAATTTATTGAAATATTATTTTGTTTGAACTGAAACTATAAAATGTAAAACTTTATATAAAATATACTTATATGCCTTTGTTTATAAATTATATACTTATTATAACTCAATTTATTCTAAAACAAACAAAAATGTAAAATTATTCATTATCTGGTTTATATGTACAAATGATTCTAATTTATACTTAAACATTTCTTAAAATAACATTTGAAAATATAACAATGAATTTAAATTATTATTATAACTAAATTAGAATCATAAATCATTAATAACTAAATTAAAATCATTTGTACGAATTATTCTCGATGAGACTTTAAAATTTAACCCAAAATATCTTTTATTATTTTTTATATTTTACTATTCTAAAAATAACTACGTATGTATATTTAAAATTACAAAAACAGTGAGAATTTCTTTTAAAGCCAACAACAACAAAATCATCATTGTCATCTCGTTTTGCTGGGCCCTTCAATCGAGACAACTTTAAAATGGAACACCAACAATTGTGTTGTGAGTAATAAAATACTGTACCTCGTTTCTGTAACTCTCGCATCGAGAAATTTCTCGCATGAAACAGTGAAATTGAATAAAAAACAACGTGAATTGAAACACGATTTCATATCTCACATGTAAGTGTTTCTGTAATTTCATTTTGTGAGAACTATGTGTCATTTAAGTTTTTTGACGTAACTTATTGGAAATTTGTGAGTCAAAGTGTTTCTGTAAGAAAATTTTGTGAAAAGTTTCTCACATGAACTGTCAAAATAACTCACATTTAAAAACGGTGCGAAAACAAATTTTTTCAACAAATATAATATGAATACAAAAAATAAAGAAAAGGTAAGATTTTATTTTTAATTAAAACTTAAATTAATGTTAATTATTTTCCTTGCTTAACCTATAAAGGTCTTTAAAACGTTGCTCCGGAATAGTAAATGGATCAGTTGTATTCCTTAATTTTTGGCGATAAATTCGTAACATATTTCTACGATCATGTTGCTCTGCCTCTATTAATAAATTAGTATACATTTCTGATCACTATTAAATTATTTATTTTTTAAAAAAATTATATTTTTACTGTGTAATTTTTTTGTAAATATAAATTGATTTGTTTTTTTTTTTATTTTCTTCTTTATGTTTTTGACAGCTTGATTGGAAATTTCCAATAAAAACGTAATTAGTGCTGGTTCTTCTCACTTTAAGTTACAGAAACACTTTTTTCTCCCAAATCGAGAAACGATGGAATTTTTTGTTTCACACTTCTCGATGTGAGAACTTCTCACAAATAGTTACAGAAACGGGGTACTGATCTCTATTTTTTTTTTTGTAATTACATATTTTTAATATTACATACTCTTTTGTCCGTCTGTCCGTTTTCTAATTTGCTCTTTTTATTTTTTTATTCATAATTATTGCTTAACTAATATCATTTAAAAAACTTCATTAATTAGTATGATTTAAACACTCTTTGTGTAATGATCATTAATTAGGTTTATGTTTATATTTTGTTTATTTTATTATGTTTTATTTTTATACATTCAATAAATTCATTTGTTTGCTTTATTAAAATGTACCTATAAATTTCTTTTTAAATGGGAAGGATAGCTAAAGAAGATTGTATCAATATGTAAGTTAGTAAGTCAGTCTATATTAGGGACAGATTTTAAAATTATTTAGGGTAAGATGTCTGTCAAGGCGTTTTATTGTTCATCAATTGGGTGGGAATTAAATTACCCTACATGGCACTATACCTCGCCATGGTTTGGTTTTATATTTTCAGTGTTATTTTTCTGTAATTTGATACTCTTTGGTATTTATAGGCATTAAGAGTATTTATATTTTTATGCGCTTTAATACGGGTTAACAACCAATCTACTAATATAAGCTAGTCGGAAAATCTTTTTATATGCCTCTTAAACTCGGTATTTTAAATTTAACAAATACATTATTTTGTTTTCAAACTAAATGGAATTTTTGTTATTCATATTATTACCCAGCGCGTAACACCATAAGCTTTGGCGAGTATCGCTGTATTTCAACAGCACTTTTTTCAAATTAAAGAAGTAAAGCAAAACTTCCCGCATATGACGATTCGTTGGTACACAATTCGACATTTTTGGAGCAAAAAAAAACTCTGTTGTTTACAAAACAATGTTCAATAACTAAGTGAGAATAAATGGCAGACATATACCCTTCAAAGTAACATATAAGTAACTAAAAACAAAAACCGCATTTAAAGGATACGCCATCAATTGTAAATCCCAAATTTTTAAGTCATACACCCAATATTTGGTCAGAAATTCGTTTAATTTATATCTTTAAAAATCAAATCGTTGTATGTTTTCTAATATATTTGGTCAATTCACAAGGTCCCTTATCATATCATATTGTCATAATGTCTTAATATTTCACAATGGTTAATTCTGTTATCGTAACCAACCAGCAGAGACCTGCGTCGAGCGCCTAAGAGTCGGTTAAGCCGAGCCGCCGTCTCGAGAAATATTAGGACATTATGACAATATGACATGATAAGAGACCTTGTGAATTGACCAATTGTTTCTTTGTGTGGCTTATTTAAGGTTTTGCACTTTCAAATTTCTAGTATTTTAAACTGAAAATAATTAAAAATGTAGAATTTCTATGTTGTTTGTACTCTAGTCTTGAAAATCTTTGGATCATGTCAACTCGAAGCATTAGACCTTGGGAGCATTGAAAAAGTGCAAAATAAGGACCACCCTTTTATGTAGATACCGATACACATACGTGATTATGTATATTTTCAATATGAGTTGTAGGTTGTGCTATTGCAAAGAGCTAGAGGGTCATAACCTTACATGAAAATTGTCTTCTTTTTACAAATTAGAAGTCACACATATGAAAGTTCTCGTGGTAGCAGCACTGCATGCATCTTTAAAGCCAACAAAACGATAAACTGATAAAGGAATGAATAAAAGGATAGCAACAACAGCATCAGCATGTAAGTGTTAGTAGTCAGGCTGTATTAATACCACAAAACTCATACAAGACTTGGGAAATGTAAACTGTTCCGAGTTGCAGTTGTACAGCAAAGCCGTAAAGTGGTAATAGAGTTTTTTTTAAAAAACACACGAAAAGAAAAGAAAACCTAACACCTCCACACCAATGCACAAATTAAAAACTACAAAAGAACATGCTCCATTATAAAACACACAAGCACAAAAACACTTCCAAAAGTAAATTATACTTAAAAGTGATCGTACGTAGTGAGACAGCAACATGGTGTTTTGTCAGAGTTCGTTTGTGCCAACCTTTTAGACAGCAAGTGTTTAAGACAAACACAAACATGCAACCAACCACATATTGAAAGGCTTTAAGCAAGCATCAGCAACAGCACTAGCAGGAAATGGCAAATATTTAGTTAAGAATTTTAAATCTTCCAAAAATTTGCCAAGAATAATGTATGCGATTTTAATTTCTCTTTTTTTTCATGTTGGTTTGTTCTCAGATTTTTTTTGGCCTAGACCGCAAATAATATAAATATTTTGCTTTAAAATAAATTCCACTTGTAAGTTTTTTGCTTGCCTTTGTTACTTGCTACTTGTTTCATTTCCATAAATCTTTGTTTTATTTATTTGACATTTTTATTATGGTTTTGTTGCTGTTGCCTTTATAGTTTTTTATACGTTTTTATTTCATCTATTTTTATTTGTTTTGTTATTTACAACTTGTGTTGAACATTTTAGCTTAACCATAAATGGTTTCTTGTTGTTTTATGCATTTTTATTGTTTTTCGTTTTGTTTTCTTATTTTTATTTGTTGGTGTTGTTGTTGGTGTTGTTTTATTTGTAAACTATTCCTCCGTCCGTTTCCTGCTTAACATATGAGCATTTCAATTGTACACAAATATGTGGTCGTTGTTGTTATTGTTGTTAGTGAAGCTGCCTGCACTTGTTGTTTATTTACTGGATATGTATTTTGTTTTCAGATTTATGGCCAATACCACGAAAGTGTTAAGGATTTGCAGTAAATGCAACAATTTTCTGTGAAAAATAATACAAAAAGTTATTAGAGACAATAATTTAAATTTATTTCTAGGGAATAAATAGTTATGATATAGAAAGTAGTTTATGTGAGATAAGTTTCAATATTGGATTTATAAACACCAACAAATTTCACACTTTAAAAATTTTCACAACAATTTAGAATTATATTAAACACTACTCTTTAAAATACAACAGATATTCGTTTCTGTTTGTAATATTACATTGTTTATTTATTATATTACCAACATTTCTATTACTTAGTTTCAATTTTGTATTGTGTTTAATATTTATGTATGGTTTGTAGCTAGAAATGTACCTTTCAATTGTTTCTTTTTCTATTTTAATTTGTTCAAAACTGCATTTATTGTACTTTATAATGAATTCATATGCTTAAAACAAAGCTGCTAATAAATTTCGGTTAAATTTGCCAAACAAAATCTGTACAAAAGAACATTTGAGTATATTATTCATTGGAAATAAAAGTTCACTGAACCGTTCTACAATGCATACAAATAATTTGGATAAATGATCACACATACATGTATGTACTCATATACACACACTCTGATACACATTGAAGGATTAACTTGAATAACAAACTTTAATTTTAGCTTTAACACATAAACAAAGTGTTCTCTAATAAAATTGTTATGGTATAACTACATAGATACATACACTAGGGTGGTCCTTAAAATGGTGTTTTTCAATTTCGCTGCTACAAAGTCTTAATATAGTCTCCGTTATCAAAATTTAAACAAAAACGGATAACACTTAAAAAGGTAAGCATTTTATGTCAGAGTTTCAAGTTTTTGGTCAAAGTAGAAATTTAAAAAAAAAATTAAATGTTGAACAAAAAATCAAACTAAAATTAATTTTTGTGAGACCATTTTCTGAGATCATTAAAAACGTGTAAGAGAGCTGTGCCGAATCACCAAATTATGCTTTACAATACAATTTTTAAATATTTTTAGGTAAACAAAATTAAATTTTATTTTCAAAATTCTTATAAAATTTTTTTTATTGAAAAAAAATTCGGGTTAAAAAATGTTTTTCACAATTTTGACCAATTGTATGTTAAACTTACTATAGTCTTATATATATCGTTGCAATGTACTTTGAAATATCTATCATTAGATATCCATATTGCCTATATTAATGACTTAGTAATATAGATATAGATCAAAACAAGTAAAAAAGTATGGTCGGCCAGGCCCTACACAAAGTAAATGAACAAAATCATTTTGGTTTTAAAATTTCAATAATTTATTTTCGTGAATAATTTTCGTGTGATTTCCAAAAAAAAAAGTTTCTTAACCACCACAAGAGTAAACAACGTCAAACAAATTTGTACTAAAAAAGTGGTTATGCTTTTTTGAGTAAATATTTGCCTTGTGTGACCCTACCTTTACAAAATCTTAAATAATTTGAACAAATTTGTGACCAAAAACTAATTTTTTCAAAATCCTCCAATTTCAAGTTCATCCCCATGCTAATCCATAGAAGGCTCAAAAGTGAAAAATTTGCAATTTTAATACACATTTAGAATTTACTAGCTTGACCCGGTGCGCTTCGCTACCCCTGTCGTAGTTAAAATCAGTTCAGCAGTTTAGTAATTATTGTTTAAGAACTAATGGTACCAATTTTACCAGTTTGTCCCCCTGTTTATCCCTTTCTGGTAAAAGTATTGAAAAAAGTTATAGCCTATTGACGCTTCCAAATTTCAATAAAATCGATTTAGCCGTTTAGGCGTGATGCTCAAACAAACCAACAAATAAACAAACTTACAAACAAACTTACTTATAATCAAAAACAATTATTTAAATTTTTTGAAATTTCGATATAAAAATTTTGAAAATGTAAAATTTTTTGACCCAAAAATCAAAGCATCAAATAGGTTTCAGTACAAAGGGTAACATAGAGACGAGACATAATAGTCAAAAACCTAAGTCTGTTGTTAAAAACCTAACTCTTCCAACAACAAAATACATGTAAATCAATGTATTTTGTTGTTGTATGAGACATATTATTTATTGTATATTTGTTTGTCTCTCGTCTCTATGCATAATTCTCTATGTTTCAATATTTTCCAAAAAAAAAATAGTTTTAAGAAATATGTTCAATTAAAAATAGTTCTTGTATTTCATTTACCATAGCATATTTCATTTAATAGTGAAAAAAGTAATGACATAAAACAATCTTAGAGTTTGGGAGCACCAAAACTCGAAAAAGTCCAATGCCGGGGTTATCCTAATGTACATATGTTTCACTATAAGAATTTGTATAAGTGTATGTGTATGTGAATGTATATTTAAGACTATGCCACAAAAATTTTAACAGTTATATTTGTAGTTATTGTAAGTGTTGTAGTTTGTGCCTATATTGTTGTTGCTGTAGTTTGTAGTTGATGATGTTTCTGTTTCTGCCTCAATTACTACGTTTACAGCAACTTCCCTTTTATTTATCCCTGTATCAGTTTAAATGCTTCTGCCCGATCAATTGATGTTGTTTTTGTGTTGTTGTTGCTGCTGCAGCAACTGCTCCATTTGTTGCCGTTTTGCTGGATTTTGTATTGTACGGACATCTGCATGTAATTGACTTTTCTTGTGTGATTTAATAAAGTAAAATACAAAAGTTAAACCACAAAACTATAGTAATAGTTTAATTTCTTGACTCAATTGTACCAGAGTACTACAATAAAAATGAGACAACAAATACAGCAACAACAATAAGTAGCATAACAAAACCAACAGCAACAGCAACAACTACAATCATGAAAGTAATAGTAAGATAAAGGCATTTAAAAAACATTAAAGAATATAAAAGACCACAAATTGCCATTGTGTTGCATATAAAAATATATACGAGGGTTTAAAAGAAAAATTACATAAATTGTTTATAAAAAAAAGTTATTTTTTATAGGAAAATTCTATTCTAATTGACTTTGTGGATAATTGCTGATTTTCAAAGAAAGTGTCTGCTATTTGTGTCAAGTAACCATAACGATACATTTAAAACTGACTATTAACCTGATTAAAAAACGATGCCAAATGACATATTTCTCAAAGTGAAAGTTTTTTCATCAAGTAGTTATTTTGTTTGTTCTATTTTATTAGCTTAAAGACTTTTTATATTATATCCACTATATACTAGCTTATTTTGTTGTGACCCTCGTTAGAGCAAATGTAATTGAAGTCAAATAAAACAAATATTAAAATAAAGATTAGCTTTTACATTTATAAATATAAAACAAACTAATTTAACAGCAGGCTTATGATAAGGTGGCCAAAATTAAATTATAAGAAATTGGCTAAACTAAAGATTTATTAACATTTTATTATTGTACTTAATATACAGATGTTGCAAAATAACAATAGACCTAAACGAATGATATTCTGGAAATATTTTCTCATGAAATATATTTGCTGATTTACTCAGCTCAGACAATTCTTTGAATTTTACTACCACAGACTATGCAGTTTTAAATATTCTTTTAAAAATCATTGAAATAAATGTTCACCGAGACAATATTTCTCTACACACAGAAAAAAATATAGTTGTGTATGTTTACTGTAACCATTTCAAAATTTTTACAAGTTTTTTAACAATATTATAGTCACAGTAACTACTTATATGATTGTGGCAACTATAATATCGTTAATTAACAATTCACATGATTGAATCAATCATATAAGGACTAAGATTGTAAAATTCTTAACACACGTTTTCCATTAAAACTTTTAACCCAAGTATTATTTGATTTTTTTTTTTTTTGTAAAGCATGTCAGTTATTATGTTTAATGTCAATTATGTTTATTTGTTGTTAATCTAATTAAAATGTGTGACCATAAAAAGTGCGTACTAAAATTATTAAATATTTTCAACAAAACCCAACTTGGTCCTACAAAAAGTTGGCCAAACAATCAAAGGTCTGTTGTCAAACTGTTTCCGATGTTATTAAACAGTACCAGGAAAACTTGTCCGTTGACATAAAATCTGGTTCAGGTAGAAGGAATTGTCCACATGATGTTTATTGAGCCAAAAAAATAGAAAGCATTTTCAAAAGATCTCTTAACACATCCGGTAGGAAAGCAGCCCGGTTAGCTCAGTACTCGGACTATTTGATACGAAAAGTTAAAGCCAATGC
Source organism: Calliphora vomitoria (assembly GCA_942486065.2). Lineage (NCBI taxonomy): Eukaryota > Metazoa > Arthropoda > Insecta > Diptera > Calliphoridae > Calliphora > Calliphora vomitoria. The sequence goes on from OW818030.2 coordinate 1,637,990, forward strand.
AGGTTTAAAAGCATACAAGGCTAAAAAACTTCCTGAAAGAAACTCTGCTAAAAATTTAGAGGCCAAAGACAGAGCTCGGAAATTGAAGTCAAATTTTATACAAAAAATATAAGTGCTGCATAATGGATGACGAAATGTACGTATGGCAGACAAAATTTCCCAAAAATTTCTTGGATATGCAGTTGCTACAAAAAAGCCAAACATTTGTTACAAAGGGCTCTATAAATACCGAAATTTACATCAAGGAATGTTTACAAAAAATAATGTTTCCATTCATAAGACTTCTTAATGTGTCCACTTATTTTTGGCCTAATTTGGCATCTGTCACTATGGTAGGAAAGGTCTTGAGTGGTACAAGAACAATAATGTGGTATTTGTACCAAGAGAGACAATTTCTCCAAACTGCCTGGAGCTGAGTCCAGTGGCGAGATATTGGGCTCTTGTTAAAAGAGAATTGAAGAGCACAAAAAAGGTGTCCAAAAGTGTGGTAGATTTTGAACGGAGAAGGACAACCTGTTCGAATAAAGTGACATAAAGCACTATAAAAACCATAATGGAAGGGTTTTCGAAAAAGGTTCAAAATTTCATCATTAGTGATTAGAACTATAAAAATAATTTTTTCTTTTTGTAAATTGTAACAATAATTTCAATCAAATAAAAAAAGATTCAAAACTGTAAGTTTAGTGGTTTCATTTTTATTAACATATATGTATGTTAAACATTTTTCAATCTCAGTCCTTATATGGTTACAGTAAACAAGTATATGTTTGTGACAAGCATTTATATGATGAAGCACTTACCATATTATGTTGCTCTCGGCTTATGGATATCATAATCTGAGAACAACATATATTGTCAGAAAACATATACTTGTTTACTGTAAGCATATATATGGTTGATACAATTATGTGAATTGTAAACTAACCATATTATAGTTACCACAATCATATAAATAGTTATTGTGACTATAATATTGTTAAAAAACTTTGAAATGGTTACAGTAAACATGCACAACTATATATTTTTTTTTCTTATGTACACGTTTATTTGTGGTTAGAAAGAAACATTTTAAATACACACTTTATTTAGTAATTACTCCTATGTGATTTTCTTTTGGCTTTGGTAAAATAGAAAATTTAATAATTCCTATCTGAATAATCTGGTCATTTAAATACAATCTTGATAACAATGTACAACTTTTCGTGACTATAGATACAAAACTAAACCATGCGAACAATTAAAAATATAGACAAGTATTTGATATTCCTTTGGATTATAAAGACAATTAAAAGCACGCATATATTTATGTATATATAAATATTACTTTATAAAATCTTTTATTCAAATCATGGCCTCTAAAAAATTAAGATAAGGATTTAACAACTCGAGCACTTTAATAGGAAACCGAATAATTAAGTTTCGTATTCAGAAACACGATACAAAAAATGACAATCACTCAATAAATTTCAAGTATTTTTTCAGACGAAATTTCAGGCCCTACTAATGACCCTATATATTTGATTTGGAGTAATACAGAAATATAATTCTTATTGAAATTTTTAGCAAATCTATAAAAATGTGCTTTGAGAACTAATCCGTATTCAAATGATTCACAGTGTATAACTATTTATTTAATATATATAATTTCCTTACTTTATTAATTGCACTTAGTTCATAATTCAATAAATTTATTTATGTAGTTTTTATGTTATTGACAGTTTGTATTATTATGACTACAATTATTTGTTTGCAAGTGTTTTTCTTTTATAATCACATATGTAAGAACTTTAATTGATATAATTTTATTAGAATTTTTTAACATGTAAAAAAATATATATATATATGTATCTACAATTGCAGCATGAACAATATTAAACTGTTTAGAAACCTTATAAAGTTCATTGAATTTTTATTACAATATCTATAAAGCCATTGTTTGAAAATCCATTATAAATATTAGTTAAAAAAAAAAAACTAATGCAAATAAAATTTATTTATTTAATTGAGAAACAAAAAACAATTTATTTAATCTAGTATTTTTGTTTTTAATACACACTATACTGATTTTGTCACTCCAATTGTATTATAGCGAAATATTGGTCGTAGAACCGAAAAGTCTTTATATTCTGGGTCCTAGTAAGATTCTAGATATATCCGTGCGTCTGTCTGTCTGTTAAAAACAGAGAGGAGCTAGTTGGCTGAAAGTTTACTTATATAAGTACTCTATGGTGTCAAGGTTTGTTTGGTATTGAAAATGGGAAATATCGGTTTATGATTTCGGTCTATGAATTTTGCACAAATTAATTACAAACACTCTGAATTATACTGTAAAGCCTCGGTAGGCGTTCATATTGTTCAGCTTACGAAGATTTTAGTCAATTTACACGTACTGAACCTGAATGTAAACCATAGAGCGTAAAAGAGCATAAAAATACAAATATTTCAATCAGTTGCTTGATGTTGTTGCGGATATTTTATTTTTTTACCCATACATGCACACAAATTAAAGTCCTCTATTTGCCTACCAAGGCTGTAAAGTATGGCAAAAATCGTGCAACATTTTTCCCCAGTCCCCATTCAAGGCCTCACTCAGAAAATGACTTGAACATTAATAATTGTCTTATAATAATTAACATCGCGAATTGGACATAAACAAGTTTTATATGATATTTCTTTCTAAATATTTCTACCAACTTTTCATTCCATAATTTGCCCTACCCCCCCAAATACCCCTATAGCAGAAAAATATTTTTTTTTTTTGTTACATATTCATGATGGGTACACAAGATTCGGCACGGCGGAATATAACACACTTGTTTTAAATTTAATTGAGATATTGCGAAAAGTAGTAAAAATAACAACAAACAAACTAAATTTATTTTTATAACAACAGCCAATTTAAACAATTTAAGTTCAATAAATTGGGAATTTGAATTTTAATAGTAAAACTAGTTTACTAAAAAAATAACAATTTATGCATTGAATTAAAATGTAATCAAAATTGCTAGCAATTTCAAAAAAAAAAAAAATAATAATAAAAACTTCTTCTCTATTTAACAATTTGTTGTTCCTTTTCATTATAAATCACTATTTAAAAAAGTATCTAGTTTTGTAAAAATAATTCACTAATTTCACTAAAAAAAACTTGAATACAAAAGTTAAAAAAAAAATCATTTCAGAAAAACGATTTTTTTTTTAATTTCTGCCGTATATGGCAAGCATTCTTATTTGTTTGTTAAATTTCTGATAAATCATATGGAATTTTTGACGTATACGTAATATTTAAATATTAAATATCAATCATACTTGTGTATCGGTAGAATTTCACGACGAAGAATTATTTTATTTTCTGTGGAATTGTATGTTTTTACCAAGAGATTTATGCACGTTAAAGTGATTTTCGGAAATGGGCCTTATATGGGAGCTATGACTAATTATGAACTGATCGACATGAAATAAGGTCGTGTTATTTATGTCTATATGAAAGTTTTTTTTGTTTAATTTTATGTGTATACCGAAATTTTTAAGAGATTTTTGCTCATTAGAGTGTTTTTCGGAAGCGGCCATATATGGGAGCTATGCCTTACAATGAACCGATCATCATAAAATTAGGCGACATGATTTCCGAATATATAGAACTTATTTGGAGCGAAATTTGTGTAGATAGCTATATGAATTCCAGTTAAACTTATGACGAAGTTGTTCGATTTATATAAATCATACATGATTTTAATATTCATGCCATTTCCCCTTATTGGAGATTATGAGTTTATGAAAATAGATAAATAAATGGCTCTTCATTCGAATAAGTTTTTTTAAAACCAATTAAAAACAGTTTAGAGCATCTAATACATAAAAAAGTTTTATTTAGAAAAATGCCAATTTTTAAAGAGGAAGGAGATCAGAAAAAGAGAAGTGAGGAGAACAGTATGTACAAGTCATTTGACGGATTATAGGTCACTCTGTGGAGATTCCCGTGCCTGGCTTGATTAGCCAATTGCTGTTTTAATAAAGGCATTCATATGACAGGCCAAGTCTCCTCGCATGGTTGCCAAATATGCAGTCCCCGGTTATCACCGCCAATACATTGCTTAATTGTGAGCGTGTCAGGTCAAGAAGATATGTTGTCCGTACTCGGTTTAGTCGTTCACATCCCCATCTTGTCTGAGCGAGCACATAGTAAAAGTTATTAATTTGTTGCTTGCAATTAAATAGTGCCAAAGCCATCATGGCTCCTTTTGTCGCCAAAACATTAGCAACACAGTTGGCCGAAATATAATGTCTCACCACCAGAGGTCCAAGCCGATGGGAATTCATCGGCGGCGGCGGCTTGAGCAAAAATGACCGGCGGCGGCTCAAAGCCGGCTGAAGCCTATTTTTTTATACAAAAATTAACAACGTTTTTAAAATATACTATAAAACGCTTAAAACTTAAAAACCCATATTTTGAACTTTTAATATATGTAATTAAGAAATAAAGCTTAATTTTGATTTAAAAATTATCCAACAATATTAAAAACAGTTATTTAGTTAAGAATAAATATTATTTTTGATTCTAAAATTACACAAGGCAACACATCCAAATTTTCCAGACTTCTGTCCATTGTTTTTTATTAAAATGAGATGACGCATTTTAACATACTTGCAATAACAGTAAGATATAATGATAGGTTCAATAATGTGACTCTACTCAACTGAAAGAGATTTTTAAGAGGCAGACGTAGCTGCTCACCACCCTACTTAAGGATGGACTATGTTCGATGTTGTGTGCACACCTGTCAAAGATTTTATTACGTCTTGACTATCAGTATATCTCTGCCTGATACTTTGTTATAACTAAGCCACTTAGCCGGCATTTTAATAACCACTATTTCAGCTTGAATAATGATACATTCATTCAGATAACCCAATTACGAATTTCTGAATATAGACACCTGCGCCAACTCGATCTCCGTTCCTGGAACTGGCCGTATAGACTGAGAGACTCGTTGTATTATGTAAGGATCCATTAATTCCATAATGTAGGGAATTGAGAAACAGCAGTTCCTAGATAGGAAGGGCCTGGAAAAGCAATAATTAATATTATGCGGAAGATTCTGTATACTTTCGATTAGTACATGTTTCCATGCATCAATCGTATTTAGCCTGTAGACCATAGTTAATGCCAATTTTTTGGTCATTAGATCCACAGGGATCCAGGTTTGCAGTCGTTCTTAGTGCTCCTGTAATCAGGATTGCCATTTTCCTTAATACCTTCTCGAATAGCTTGCATATTGAGCCTTCCGCCAGAGGGAGTCCATAGAATACTATATCGAATAGCCAATTCACATACTGGGGTCTAATAGCCCAATGCATACCTATGGGCTTCCTGTAGACATACATTGTCGCCAAGGCTTTGGATGTCTATTCAAAATAACATCCAAGTATTTTGCGATGTCCGATAGTGTTAGTTTAACACCATTTAATCGGGGTAGCGAGAAATAAGGAATCTTGTACTTCGTTGTGAACAACACAAGCTCGGTTTTGCTTGGGTTCACACTCAGTCCACTATTAGTACTCCACCGACTTACTATACTGAGCGCATTTTCCAACCTTTGTCATATCGTGCCTAAGTGAATTCCGGAGACTGCCATTGCTACGTCTTATAACCCACGGGATCCAGTTTTCTGAGTAGACAATTTATGGCCAGATTCAACAGAAGTGTTGATAAGATCCCTAATGGCCATTCTTGTGATCGTGGTCGTTCCCTTTTCGGAACGAATTATCCTGAAGTGTAGAAGGTTCATAACAGTTGACTGGTTCAGACCAAGATCTTGTAGGCTGATCCTATAGTTGCAGATTATTGAAAGCTCCTTCTATATCCAGAAAGGCTTCTTCTATATCCAGAAAGGCCTCCTTCAAATTCAAAGGAATTCTCAATGTATCAAACTAAGGAGTGAAGTGCTGTCTCAACAGATGTCCCCTTCATATAGGCATGTTGAGAACATAGAAGATAGTGATCTTTGTGTCAAAGTCACTCGTATGTAGATGTCGATGATTCTCTCAAGCATTTTCAGCAAGAATGATGATAGACTTATTGTGTGACGTTTTCCCTCCTTTCGGAATGAATATCAAAGTGCATTCGGTCCATCGATTTGGTATGTACGACCATGTGAGAAAGGCATGATAAATAAATATAAGCCAAGAAGTGACTAGATCTATATTTTTCTGTAGTTCTGTTGGAGGCCTTCGAAATGTGGATATACCGACGAGTTTTGAAAATACCATGGACTGCCAGAGTCTCCAATGATGAAGTATTAAGAAGGATGAATGTCAGCCGACAACTAATATCAACAATAAGAAAACGGAAAACTTCATACTTAGGACACATATTGAGAAACAATAAATACAACATTTTACAACGAATCCTTAAAGGAAAAATTGAAGAAAGACATGGTAGAGGCAGAAGAAAAACATCATGGCTGAAAAATATCCAGGACTGGACAGGGTATAGTGATGTAAATACCCTCCTACACGCTGCTAAGAACCGAGAGCTGACTATTTTATCATAACATCAAAATATATAGTTTATACATATATTTATAAACATTAAATTGTACGATCACTAATATCCGAATAACGGATGAGTAAATAAAGAAGTGCCAGTATTATGAAATCCGGGCCCGGAGACTTCTAAGAATCGATTATAATTGACGTATTTGTCCTGTTGTGCGGCTGGGATCCACCAGCCATATCTTATGCCAGGTTCCCCGAAAAGTGAGTGTAAATGAGCACTTCTGGTGTCTTAAGTCCATCAGTGGACATATATTAAAAGGGACTTATGACAAGTTTCTTATGATAAGTTTCTTAGTTGTACTTATATAAGTCCTGTTAATATATGTTTAACCTGTTAAAATTTTCGATTAAAGTATTTTATAAAAATTACCAGATTAGTTATGCAAGTGAATGCTAAACCACATGTGCTTTAATATTTACAATAATATGATGCACTACTCAGAACTATTTTAAATGAGAAATTTTTTCCAGTAATATATGTAAAGTATTACACAATTTCACAGTTAATATTTACATTTTAAAGTATGATTATTATCTTTAATAGTTTAAATAGAAAAAAAGATATGCAAATATATTTATTTATATTCTTTTGTTTTTTTGCTTTTCATATCAAGCCATTCAAAATGGTTTGTGGTTGTTTGGGTTGTCTGCACTGGTATGTATTAAACGTATGGTAAATGTGGTGGCGGTTTATTTTCTGTCAATGGTTGCCTTGGCTGACAAAGATGCGTTTTGAAATGCCAAATACTGCAGAAACAAATTTGTTTATATATGTTTTAAATAAAACATAAGTCATAACAAAAAATATAATCATAGAACAAATAAAGGAAAACTGAAAAGAACATTTTAATATATTTTCCATTTCAAAAAATATAACAACCTAATGCGTTGAATAAATATGTATTTAAACATGTCATTTTATGAATAAGAATATTTATATTGTTCACTTTGTTTTAAGTATTGTTTAAACATTTGTTGGTTTTGTTATCATTGGCATTATTTAACTTGTTAATAACACTTCAAATGAAAATAAAGCAGCTAAACTTTTAAAGGATTTCTGTAAATATAAATGTGTTGGTGTATTAAAATGGTCGTAAGTGTGAGAGCGTATGTGTTAGTATTCATAAAAGGAAATAAATGAATGCTTGTCTATGGCTTGTTCGTAAATAATAACAAAAATCTTCAACACAATGACTAACTGACTACCTTTGGCTATACATATACATACATACATAAGTATACATAATACATGTATGTGTTGGTTTTTATGAATGAGCTTGCATGAGTGTGAGTACAGTAACAGTTTATTTTTTCCATCAAACTGACGTGTGTGAAATGACTACTTAACAAGAGCAGTGTTTGTTTTATAAACTCTTACAATTCTAGAAACAACACGCCAGCTAACAGGAGTTACGCATACATATATATATGGTACATGAATGTATCTGTATGTATGTGTAAGTGTATATAAGTATGCTCATTTATATGCGTTTATATGTCTATATAAGTGCTTGTTAGTTATTTAAACTTTTACTTTCAACAAACACTTCATAAAATACTTTACACAATTTTTTGTATATTCTTTTGTGTGTTTGTTTATACTTGTTTCTAGATATACATAAGTACACGGAGAGGTTATGTATGTCTAAATATTTATATTAGGTTGGCTCTTATTTAACCCTTTTATGATTTTTAAAGTTCTTAAGATACAAAATCTTTTTTTTTTCATTAAAAAATTTACGTATAAATTAACTACAAAAACGATTTTTAATTGGATTTGTTATCAATAATGCTACTTGGACTCAAAACTTTAAACTTACAATAAAATGTACAACCTCTAAACGTAATTCGATTTTGTTAAAATTTTCAGCATTTGGTTTTTAAAAATTTTTGGACCTGGTAGCAACGAAATTCCAAACAGTGTCAAATATAGGCCACCATAATGTTTATGCATTTATTATGGTTAAATGTAAATCCTTCTTTGTAGGTATACAATTTATATTGTTACTGTTGATGTTAACTTACATTGTGGTTAGTTGGTGTGAGTATATATTTGAATGTATGTGTTTGTACATAAGTATGTATGTATGTATACATCTAAATGTAAAGTATGTGTTAAGATATTGTCACAAGTGTTGACATGTTTATGTGCCTACTGTTGGTGTTTAACACGTGGTTTGTTTTAACAATTAAAAACAATTATAAGCATAATGAAGTTCATATAATTTTTAGGATACTGGAACAAAATGAAGAGGGTTAGTAGCTAGAGAATTTGTAAGCTAAAGCATAATAATCAAGTTAATAATTTGTTTGGTTCGTAACATATTTTAGTATATAAGGAAAGCATTGGTATGGGTGTTTTTTATTTAATAACTAGTTGACTGCTATTTACTAATATTTGTTCTTCAAGTTTCTCCAAAAAATTTCTCTTATTAAGAAAAATGAGAAGTGACACACCATCTCCTGAAAATTTTGAATCGAATAAAAATTCTCACGTGATGCCATTACATACATGAATATAACTAAGATAGAACTTACTTGTGGGCTATAATCAATTTGCCAAATTTTTAGTACAACAATATAGTGTCCTTTATATCGATGCAATTCGTTTTATTGTAATGTAAATTAGAAATTTTATAAATTTTTCATGATACAAATTTAAATGTATAAATTATAGGTAGAATAGTTTTTTTTCTGCTAGTTATGTTAAACATATCCAAACGCATGAGTAATAATAGATTTACATAAAACATATACAGTATTGGCCATAACTAAAGCACCCCCTCAATGGATTTTATCATATCATAGTTTTTTGGATAAAAAAGGGTTTTTTTGGATGTATTTTGTGTATATTTTATTAACTTATATTGTTAATGTTCATATTGTGTTCATTTAGGAAAGGATAATTTCATGAACAATTAAATAAAAGTGATACAACATACAAAAACACAAAACGCGACGGACAAAACTAAAGCACCCCCTTATGAGATGTTTAAAAATTTGACTATGCTACTCCATATTTGCAATGTCAGTTACCGGGACTCACAATGGATGCATTTTAAAATACCAGAAGATAAAAATAAAGGAGGCGTAGCCTGTATAATTTAAGTTCTATACAGTTTATTGTGAAAAAACTATGGATGGCAAGGAACAAGTACTTAAGTGAATTTAAAATTAAAGTTATTGAAGACTGGAAGCCGGGCTTATCACGGCATGAATTGAGTAAACAATATTCAATTAACAGATCAGTTATTTCCGTAGAAGAGCAGTAGAAGCACGATTATTCAGCCGACGACCAGCAAAAAAAAACCGTTTATATCAGCTAAGAACAAGAAAGCTAGTCTGGAGTTTGCCAAAGCCCACATCGACTTGAGTGTCCAAAAATGGAAGACAGTACTGTTCTCTGACGAATCCAAATACAAATTAAAAATTTCCTATGAAATAAGGCGTGTACGCAGACGAAAAGTAGAAAGACTGAATCCTATGTATTGCAAAGGAACAATTAAACATGGAGGGGGCAATGTAATGGTCTGGGGTTGCTTTTCAAGGAATTGGGCCAATTCATAAAGTTAATGGGATTATGGATCGGTTCATGTACCGTGATATATGGAAAGATGTAATGTTGCCTAATGCCAGTGAAGAGATTCCACTTATTGGAAGGTTCCAACAGGATAACGATCCTAAGCACGCCTCCAAAGTTTGTAAGACTTGGCAACAGAGCAATAAGATTGAAGTTTTTCGTTGGCCTGCTCAATCTCCCGATCGCAATCTTATTAAGAACTTGTGGGAGATTGTTAATATGAAAATAAATCGTGAAAGTTGCAGAAATAAGGATCGGCAATTTTCACGATTAATTTCAAGTTGTTATTATAGCCTGGGAAGGAATATCGCAAGATACCATAAAAAACTTAATATATTCTATGCCTAAGAGATGTGCTTGTGTCATCCAAAACAAAGGATTTGCAACAGAATATAAATTAAATAAATTTTTATATTATGTTTTAGTTTTGTCCGTTTTATTTTCCAGCTTTAAATATCTTTTGATTTAATGTTACCTCTTATAGAAAGATTAACTTTAAAAGTATTTGTTTATCAATAGTAAATACATTAACAATTGTAAATATACCTTAATACAAATTTAAAACTTTGTTTTTATACAAAAAAATATAATATGAAAAAAATTCACTGAGGGGGTGCTTTAGTTATGGCCGATACTGTACATCATGATGACTATTGTGTTTTGTAACCACAAATCGTAATTAATCTGGGCGATTAGAATAATGAAAAGACAAACTAATTTACATAATAGATTAACCTATATTTATGTTTAATAAATAATTAACCTAAGGCATTTTGCACTATATATTTAAATTTTTTAAAAATATATTTGTAGTTAATATTAAATAATTATTAACATTATTATTGCTAAACTTATTTGGAATTAAATTTTCATATTAATTTGCTATTGTTTAGTTATTGTGGTATTTAAATGTGGTCAAAACACAACAAAAACAAATTAAAAGCTCAAACACAAATACAATTACAAATGCATTCAGCAAAAGTAGCCAGCAGTCTTTGGCCAATAACAATTATTGAGAGAAAACAACAAACAATAATGGCCATAACAATTGCTGATAACAACCTCAATTATTACAGTTATTAAATGATATTATAATGTGGTAGCAAACAATAACAAATAATTTCATTTAAACAATGTTTACATGAGTTTAAAGCCATAATGGTTTGTAATGCGATTTTTGGAAACATTTTTTCTTCGACTTTTCAATTCAAATATTAGTTTTAGATAAATAATTTCTCAGCTGAAGAACTTTATTTAAACTTTAAATATTTCTATTTTTAATTTATAAATCAAATTAAAATATTTTCATAGAATTAAGAAAAAAAAACTACAACAAGTATTTTTAATTAAAAACCTTTTAATTTGGCCATTGAAGTGCAAAGAATAATAGGATGACACATTCGTCAATTAGTCTAAATATCCTTCATTCAATTATCATCAATTAAACTAGTCTATCAAACTACTAAAAAAAAACTAAAAAACATAAAAAGGTAAAAAGGTATGACCTTCCGCAGCTGAAGTTAGCAACATATACATATACTTAAATGAGTATTCTGTTTTATAACTTCAACATTTTGAATATTTCATCATCATGATAATCTCTAAGTACAATAAATTTGAATCAATGTTTAATCTTTCTGTTAAAAATGTATACAAAATATGCATTTAACAAAAAATATACCTACATGAGAGTAGCCAGAAAAACATACACTTATCAAATACATTACTTAGTATAATCTTAAAGTATTTATTAAAAATATTAAAGTATCACTTAAAAATACTCTAAAAAACCGATTAAGTTAGAATGATGTACTTATTCCTAGAAAGGTATGTATGTATGTCGACATTTACATTTTGATTTAAAGTCATGTTTTCTTTGTTGTTTCTCTTTTAAAACACCTATGAAAATCTCCTTGCATTTATACGATGCCTTTTTTTTCAACCATAGTTGCCTTATTTTTGGCATATAATCGCATTAACAACCAATCAGAAAACAGCTCAAAACAGATTATGAAAAAAAGTACTGAAAAACAAAAAACATGCTTTTGTATAGACGTAAAAAAAAAACATGATTTTAAGTCATGATTTAAAGCAGCGAAAGGCAAACTCACACCACTACAGTTTTTAAATATTGTAGTTGTATGAGTTGAGTAAAAAGTTGAGAAAAAAACAAAAACAATAACTGAAATAAACAAGCATAAAAACGAAAAGCGTAAAACAACCTGCTTCTATCAATGCTCATGCGAGACTAACTGGTTTTGATTGTTTTTATACAATGTGTGTGCTTGCGTACATGTGAAAACAAAAACAAGAGAGCTCATTTGAGAGCTCACTGCCTTTCGCTGATTTAAAGTCATAATGTAAATGCCCCCTAAGTATGCTACTTTTACTATTTAAGCTAAAAATGGCATTTTGTAATGAGAAAATAAACAGATCAAAAATGTGAAAAATTTAATTATTATTTGTCTGCATACAGCCTTACCCTTCACTGGCGATTACCATTACGCAAAAGAAAAATCCTCAATTTCGTGCAATACAAAAAAAAAAAAAACAGTAAGAGAGCTATATTCGGATGTGCCGAATTTTATATACCCTTCACCAAATTATACTTTAAAATACAAATTTTAAATATTTGTAGGTAAACAAAATTAATTTTTTTTTTTCGTAATTTAAATTTTTTTTTTTTTAAATTGTTTATCAAAATTTAATTTTTTTTTTTTGTCAAAGTTGTTTAAAATTTTTTTTTTTTTTCGAAATTGTTATTTTTAATTTTTTCCAATTTTTTTCCAAATTTATTCCAATTTTTTTCCAAAAATATTCGGGTTAAAAAATAATTTTCCGATTTTGACCCATTGTAGGTAAAAATTACTATAGCCTTATATAAATCGTTGCAATGGACTTTGAAATATCTATCATTAGATATCCATATTGTCTATATTAATCCAGATATAGATCAAAAATAGGTTGTCCCGGTTTTTTCCTTCCTATCAGCCATTTGCGGGTCGGTTTTCTCGATTTTAAATAGCGACCCAGCCGGAAGAATTCCCGATATATTGGTGTATCATTTATGTTTGTAAGTTCTTTTGGGCCTACGAAAAGTTGATTTCAACATACAGACGGACAGACGGACAGCCGGACAGACAGACATGGCTATATCGATTTTACTGTATATAACGATCCAGAATATACATATATACTTTGTGGGGTCCCAAATGAAAAATGTAGAAATTTCAAACCGAATGACAAACTTATATATACCCTTGCCACTCATGGTGAAGGGTATAAAAAAACACAAAAGACAATTTTTGTAAAAATTCGCTTCAGACAAAATTTGGACCAAAGGAAAGGGATTATAGGGTAAATTCGGTAACCTTATATCTTCTATACTAATATAGATACAAACAAAATTTTAAATGCAAAAATAAGTTTGATACTTTTTTGAAATGCAAGCCTTTTTGGGGAGAAAACGGTTAAAAATTGTATTTTGATAATTTCTGGTACCGGACGTAAAGATTCCAGCTGGTTACAAGGTTCGCATGTAATAACCTGTTTCATTCATTCTTCCTTTTATTACATTAGAATTCATCCTTAACCCGTTCAGGAGAGATATGGAAAGTTTTTACAATTTTAAGCTAATAAACTGCTTTTATTTGCAATCAAAAGAATAGGGTTTATTTAAAGGAAATAAACCACCATTTTTAAAAGGTAAAAACGTAACAATCTATACATTTGTGGGTCTACGCCTACTATTTCGATGTGTTAGAAACGGAATGACAAAACCATATTTTTGCTGGAGAGTAAAAAATGTGAATAAGTGCAAAAACTTAGAAAAGCAAATTAATTTTAAAATATGCAAAAATAAAAGTAACAAATCGATGCCAAAATTCCAAATTGAGCTATTTTGATTCCATACGAAAAAACATAGAATTGCATATTTTTGGTATGAATAAAGGCAAATAAATTAAAAAATAAACAATAAATTTATTAAACTTTAAAATAATACTTAATTACTTTTCATAAAAGTATAAAGAATTTTTAAGCGGAAACCGAACTCAAGATAGTATTAAGCCAAACAATATAATATTATGCCTAAATCGAAACTAACCAAAACATTTTATTGTGTTAATAAAATCTGAAATTAAGTTAGAATATAATTTTTAATTAATTAAGAAATGTCAACAACATTTAGAAAAATTTAAATGTTTTTTATTTTTGCCAAATGTAATTTAAACAAACAACAGTAAAAAAAACAGTTTTTGTGAATATAACAGTTTTTATTATATTTCACTTGAAAAAAATAATTACATTTCAATTTAAGAAATTTATTTTTGTGCTAAATTGATATGTAATTATTTATTATATAAATTATTTACAAAGACAAAAACTATCAATGCAAAGGGTTTACCAATAGTGGATAAAAAAATTTTACTTGATAAACTTTACGCCGAAATAATTAATAAATTTCATTCATTAGGAATTAAAGATTCCTTAAATATACTTCTGTATACAAATCTTGCTCTACAAAGTCTCAGACGAACAAGCTAAATATCGCTAACCTTATGAAAGGATGTAAATTAATGAGAAATTGCGCTCAACATTATTCAGCTTAAGCATTATAATAACTTGGTTGTTTACTTGTTAACACAATGAAAATTCCGAAAATGTACATAACCGTTTATACCATACATTAACAAATACATACATACCTACATTAATTATTGAAATCACATATTAATCTGAACTAAGTATATCATCATCAACAACAACTACTTAAACATAAATACAAAAAAGGTTAAAAGTATAGTCGGTCAAGGCCAACCATATAATATCCCACAATTATTTATTTAATAATATATAAGAATTTTGAATAGGTAAAGCTTTATTACAAGAAATGACTTAGAGAATTGTGTAGTGGGCTTTATATGAGAGCCAGTACCAATTATGCTCCGAATCTTATTACTGTTAAATTTTATCTAAAATGTGGTGGTATGGAATATTAATATGAATTTTATATAAACACCGACGCATTTTAGATATTTATCAGGACGAAAACCTTGTCTGGAGGATAGCTGAAATCATAGACCAATACTTATTGGCCCATGTATCTTTAAAATTGTTCAACAAAATATTCTAAGTCAATTGATTCCTACTCAATAGGTAGCTGTAAAACTAGTATTTTTATATAATATTCCCACCCTTTATAATTATAATAATAAAAATAAATATTATGAATTAATTCGAATTCATTATTTGTCATTAATTAAATTTTAATTTTTTTATCGCTGAGTTTTTTTTTTTTTTTGGAATGTTTAAAAAATATTTTACAATATTATAATTTTATTTTCATATTTTAAGTACTCTTGACAATGTTAAAATAATTAAATTAAACATATTTCAAAACACACTTTCATACTGTTTACATACATATTTAAGAGTGCAAATACACATTAAGCAATATAAAATAAAACTTTTTTGTTTAATTGATGGATTACATGCGGATTATAGAATAGTGTTAAAATCATATTTATCCTAAATTAACAAGGATTACAACAAATAAACATAATAAATAATATTGTGCACTGAAAATAATATATGACTCATTTTACGAAAGAACAAGCCAAGTCCACTTTTAAAGAAAATTGGGATTTTAATATAAAATGTTAGAATAAGTAAAAATACAATGTGCTTAAAAAACATTTACAATTATTTAGTTTTTTCTCGTTGTTATATTATGTAAAACATGCTAAGTCCAATTTTATTTTTTTTAACAAAATTGCAAAATGTCAGTCTCCGTCAAATAAAATTGACTAATTAAATATATTGCTATGTTTTTACCGTTTAAAAAATGGTTACCCAAAATTGCAAATAAAAAAGCCAACTAGCTGTGTTTTTATTCAATTACACTTTTATAATTTACAAGAATACATACACTTAAATTATTTATACGCTCGATGTTCACTCTGTCAAGACTCACAATTAACTAAATTGTGGTTTCTCATGGTACCAGTGTTTATACACACCAGCGTCATCTTCTAGCAATTTCCAGAAGCACTTGAATGTTATACTTCCGCAATGATAACCTAGAGCTTTTAAGGCTTCTTCACAGTTAACGTTATTGTACTTATAAAAATTGGTAATAACAGCGTGTTATCAATATTTCTACTGACGGAAATGTTTATAATCATGATGAATGTTGCAAGTAATCGTTCAATTAAAATTAATAATGCAATTTCGTAACAATATAATAGCGTAAAACTTGTTTCAGAAAACCAGAAAATATAAAACATCATTTTATTTAAGAAAATATTGGATAACTTTGAAATTTCTTATCATCTCGACAACTAATATCAAAAACATTACTGCATTGCATTAAGAGCAGCTTAGTGTTAAAAAACCATGTTATAAGACAATGTTCTAAGTCCACTAAAAATTCAATTAATCCCAAAAAAGGACTAATCAGTCGACAACGCACTTCTTTTAAACTGTAATTATTTATCATATAACCATCACCAAATTAAACATTAAAATAAAAATGTTAAATATTTTTAGGTATCTAAACAATATTTATCCTGTCATGGAATTACTTAAGAGTTTACTACAATCCAAAGAAGTATTTTTATATTTATTTTTTTTTTAAATTTTAAATTGTTATTTTTTTTTAAAAAATTTTGGATTAAAAATTTTTTTTCCCGATTTTGACTCATTGTAGGTCCAACATACTATTTACTATTTTTTTGGAGAAAAAAAATTCGTTAAAAAATATTTTTCCCGATTTTGACGTATTGTAGGTCCAACTTAGTATGGCCTGATATACGTTGTTGCAAAGTACTTTGAAATATCTATCATAACATATCCATATTTTCTATATTAATGACTTAGTAATCCAGATATAGATCAAAATTAGGCCAAACATCGAGGTTGTCCTGTTTTTTTCCAACCATTTGTGGGTCGGTTTTTTCGTATATATTGATGTATGAATCATGTATGTAAGTTATTTGAGGGCCACGGAAAATTGATTTCAACATACAGATGGACAGACGGACAGACGGATATGGCTATATCGACTTCGACAAACTTACATATACCTTTGCCACTCAAGGTAAAGGGTTTAATAAAACTGCATCAACAGATTTCATAAATATTAAAATCAAGCGATTTTAAAAACCTTTTTATGTCTGTTGTAAAATTTGTGAAAATGGACTTAGCTCATTTGCACACTATGCTATCTTTGTTATACAAATTTTACAAATATTTCATTTGTAAATAGACTTTGGGGTTTACGAGATAATTTAATTTCCCGGAATTCCCAGGAATTTTTTTACAACAAGTAAAAAAGGAAATTATTTTATAGAATTGAGTCATTTCAGTAAAAAAGAAAGAAAATCAATACATTACAATTCAATTGTACTAATATAAAACAAACAAAAAATTGGTTAGAATATTTGGAGATCATTTGTAACTATAAAATTAAGTATTTTTTCATAGAAATGATGTTATAAGGACTGAGATCGAAAAATGTTTAACATACATATATGTTAATAAAAATTAAACCACTAAACTTGCAGTTTTGATTTTTTTTATTTGATTGAAATTATTATTACAATTTACAAAAAAAAAAAATAAAAAAAATATTTTTATAGTTCTAATCACTAGTGATAAAATTTTGAACCTTTTTCAGAAACCCTTCCATTATGGTTTTTATAGTGATTTCTGTCACTTTGTTTGAACAGGTTGTCCATCTCCGTTTAAAATCTACCACACTTTAGGACACCTTTGTTTTGTGCTCTTCAATTCTCTTTTAACAAGAGCCCAAGAGCACTGGCCTTAGCTCCAGGCAGTTTGGAGGATTTGCCTCTCTTGGTACAAATACCACATTACTGTTCTTATACCACTCAAGATCTTGCTTACCATAGCGACAGGATGCCAAATCAGGCCAAAAATAAGTGGACACATTAAGAAGTCTTATGAATGGCAGCATCCTCTTTTGTAAACATTCCTTGATGTAAATTTCGGTATTTATAGAGCCATTTGTAACAAATGTTTGGCTTTTTTCCGCAACTGCATACTGCTTGCCATACCAAGAACTTTTTGGTAAATTTTGTCTACTTTTGGGTCCTAAACTCAACATTCCATCGAGCATCAGCAACATCAAAATTTTGACCCGGAAGCTGCGAAAAATTTGCCAGAACATACGTTTCGTCATCCATTATGCGAATATTTTTTTCATAAAATTTGACATCAATTTCTGTGCTCTGTTTTTGTCCTCTAAATTTTTAGCAGCGTTCCTGTCAGGAAATTGTTGAGCCTTGTATGTTTTTGAACCTGCATTGGCTTTAACTTTTCGTAACAAATAGTCCGAGCACTGAGCTAACCGGTCTGCTTTCCTACCGGATGTGTTAAGAGCTCTTTTGAAAATGCTTTCTATATCTTTGGCTTTATGAACATCATGTGGACTATTTCTTCTACCTGAACCAGGATTTCTATCAACGCACAAGTTCTCCCGGTACTGTTGCATAACATTGATTTTGTGGCCAACTTTTTGTAGGACCAAGTTGGGTTTTGTTGAAAATATTTAATAATTTTAGTACGCACTTTTTTATGGTCACACATTTTAATTAGATTAACAACAAATGTACATAATTGACATTAAACATAATAACTGACATGCTTTACAAAAGTAAAAATAAAATAATACTTGGGTTAAAAGTTTCAATGAAAAACGTGTGTTAAGAATTTTTTGATCTCAGTCCTTATGTTCGTCATAGAACAACATTTTTTTAAAAATTCCCGCATAATCGACTTTCACCATTTGATTTTAAATGTTTATAGTTTTCTTTTTCAATATTTATTGAATATTCTAATTCGTTTTAAAAATTTGTCTCCATTTGTATTTCGGAAACATCATCAACATCGCTTTGAACAGATGAGGTGCTCAAATAGGCGATCATACATTTGATCCATAAATTTTTATCATTACAATTTAGCTCATTATTTTGTTAAGTTTTTATCAATGACATAATTCAATATCATAAGTCTGCTGTTACTTATATCGTTTATTAACTTCACATTTTACTGGTCCATTTTTTGAGAAATCGTAGAATTTATATATGTATTTATATAATTCATTATAGCATCACCCATCAGCAAAATGGTATCATTTAATCTTAATGCTTCTACTGCATCCTTAATGGGGTTAAAAACCTCTACTTATGTATATTTCCAAATTTTGAACTAGCACTTCATCAAACAAAGATGTTATATTTAAATCAATTAAAGTTTTTTTTAATTAATTTAAAATTTCCCGGGAAAAAATTTAAATTTCCCGGGAATTCACGACAATAATTTTACGGGAAATTTGGGAATTTCCTTGTCGGGAATTCCCGTACCCCAAATCCTATTTGTAGCTTAATTTTTTTTAACAAAAGTAACTTCAATCAATAGTTATTTTTTTGCATATATATAATTTGCATTTGCATATAATTTAAACAATGACAGAATGACACAAATCTGTTTTATCTTATTATTAGTTTTACTTTCCATAACACTTTCCATGGTTAATTGATTCTACTACTAGTTAAAATCCAAAATCATTAATAATTACAACAAAAATAATATATACTTACATACATATGTATGTATATTAGGGTGGGTCAATTTTTTAGGAATGATTCTAAGAAGAATTCCATAGGTCTAAAATGGAGAAATATGCTGCATGTAGTTTTAGTGTAGAAACTGCAAATATATAAAAATAAAATTAAAAAAAATACAAACGTTTTTCTTCTTACGAGTAACTAAAATGAATATACATACATAAATATAGAACTGATATGAAAAATCAAAGAAAAAAGTCATGAATTACTTTATTCCGGTTCACAATACTTATCTATTAACACACATTTTACACAAGCTTTGCAGCGATACACTGAATTTCCGCAAGGTCAAAAGCAAAGTTGCTTAGAATGCTCGATTTTTTATATGCTTTTGCATCCATACAAATCGACCCTCCCAAAGTAAGTATATATGTACAATCTATATATATTGTATGTATTGTCGTTGAAAATCCATTTACGTCACTCAATCAGTTTGTCATAAACAACATACAATAGCATACTTACATACATACATACATACATACATACATACATACATACATACATACATACATACATACATACATACATACATACATACATACATACATACATACATACATACATACATACATATATAAGTCCTGACGACCATCTTATTGTCACAGTCAATGTACCGGCCAATGAACGATTAAATTGCACTCTGCGAATAGAACTCGAAATATCGAGATTATATTTCAACATCTATTGAGCAATATGTCAGTGATTGACAAATTATCCTGTCAGGGAACAAGGCGTAAGAATTACACAAAGAAATACTTCAACATACTTAATAGTTTACTACAATCCAAAGAAGTATTTTTATATTTATGTATGTGTTTATTTATATACATAGAATAAAAAAGAAAAGTAAAATCTTAATTATATTTATTGCCTTACTGACTGACGTCTTTTTGCAGCAAACACATTTATGGTTTAAATGCTGATGATTTCAATTTCATAGAAAATAAAATCACTTGGCGTCACTATGGCTCAAGTTTATGAACGATGGAAATCAAGCGACACAATACACATTTCTGAAAATTCATTGGGTTATTTAGTTTAATTAAAATTCTTGCTAACATCAGAGAATTTTGCAGCCAACTAACTATAAATGCTCGTAACATCATGAAACCATAAAAAGTTTTAAGCAATACTCAACCAAAAACTTACATACATACATCTATACATTTTGGTTCATTGTGATCAATTTATTTCATTGCACCACACATAAATACTAAGCTTCACACATGCATCACTTATATAAATTGTTGTTGTTCTTAAATGTTATTTCATGTAGTATCTATGTTGTATTTCACCCCTAACATGACCACGGAAATTATTGTTGTGTAACTAAATATAAGCAATAAAATGTTGCTTTAGTTTATTAGCGCTGACGATGTTATTCATTTCACATTTAAACACATATCGAGCATAATAATACGCATATATATACATAAGACCTGACCTTATAAAATAGATTAGCTTAGGATGGCTTTTAGTTTGTTCCTGAGGAGCTAAGACTAAATTATGCAAAGCCTAAGGCCAATCGGATAACAGATAGTGGGTCAAATAATAATGGTACTTTTATGATTTCTTCAAAAATGTAGCATTTAAATGTTATTTTTTAAGTCAATATTTTTTTAGGGCAGGTCTAATGTATATATGCATATATATGAAATACATCGATTGTCGCCTGCATGTATTTAGTTTATTGTATAGTACTAATTATATACAGCTCCAGTCAATGTAATAGCACCTTCTATCATTCAAATGGAAGATAACACATTCAAAGAAAAAACATGGTTGTTGTGATTGGATTTCATGGTTGCTGCCAAATAATTTTATAGAGGTTCATATATAACAATAATATTACTATGCTTATTATTGTAACATATCAATACCATGTTATAATGGTTGCACAATTACAACATGACTATATGCAACTATATTATGATTCCATCTCAACCATAATATCGTTGTGTACAATCATATTATGGTTGATCCCAACCATATTATAGTTGTGTTCAACCATATTGTGGTTGTGTTCAACCATATTATGGCTGAGTCCAAACATATCATGATTCAAGTTTAATCATAATGTGATTATTTTAAAATCTATTAGATTACATGTCCATATATACATGTAGTACTATCAGAATATAACTGAGATAGGGTTTCTAATTCCCGGGAATATTTTTTAAGAAATTTTTGTCGGGAAAGTTACAGATTTATTTATGCACAGATAAAACAGATCCACAGATTTATCGGCATTAACAACACAAAATCAGTTGACCCAGAAGAATTTCGATTTTAACCGACTTTGTTTCTTCTTACTAAAATGAATCAGACACAACAGTCTATAAGTAAGAAATTCGGTTATCACAACTAAAAAATTATATTTCGGATTTTCGAATTTGGCAGATTATTTAAAATCTTTTACTAATTTATGGCTTAATTTGAATGGACAGGTACGGGAAGTAGGAATCCTAAACTGAGCCCAACTGATTTCCATTCAACCATAATATGGTTATCAGAAAACCTAATAGGTTGAGATCAACCATAATATAATTATATTTAAGCTTTTAGGTCTCATGGATATATTATTATTGTAGCAAAATCAGAATATGAAAGGCAATATTTTTATTTCACTATTTATTATTTAAAATATTGTAATTTCTTGCAAATATTTAGGTGATCGAAACATGTCATAATCGCAATATAAGCTGCACGAATAAAATAAGAAATATTAAACTATGTGTAATTATAAACCGATAAACCGATTGCTTAAATTAAATTAAACATTTACAATTAATAATTATGTGATTGCACATATCATATTAGACATATTTGAAATATCTGTGGTCATGTCATGATAATAAATGCAATTATATTTTTTCATAGTTGTCATAATTTAGATGTAGTTAGAATTTTCAGAAATATAACATGGTTCAAAATCAATCATATTGCCAACCATATAGCGACAATCATTTAATTATAAAATATGAAACCAATATTGAAACGACATTTATTTATTATTCGACACAGTTTTCAACACTGAGCAAATAAAGTCAACATGATTGTACAAAATATGTTTGTGAAATGGCTACATGATTGAACGTTATTCAACATTATTTTCAGCACTGTAATCATTCATTTGACTGCCGCAGCCATGTTTTAATAGAGTTATCATTGACTTGACTTCTGCAATCATATAAATATTTGTAGAGATTCAGAACACTAATGATGCTAATTTATTGGTCGACACTGTAAGTAAAGGTATGCGTGTTCGCTCATGTTTATGCATGACATGACGATGATATTTGCACATACAAAAGGACTGTGTGTGTTATAAGAATATTTCAGTTATGCATGTTCACGATTATATCGAACTTCAGTTATTGTTGCTATTTGTCCATATATAATTGAGTTTGTGGTACTAAATACATATTTATTATCTGTATGAGGGCTATTTCATTTCAAACACTTATCGAGTTTATTAATAGTACAATAATGTAAAATTCATCAGCTAAATACATAAAAAATGTAGTGATTTGCTTGATGCCCTTTACTATTTATAATAATTGTAAAGAAAATACAGAAGTCGTTTTCTGAATGGTTTTTCTGTAATACTGTTGTAAAAACAACACTTCAAAATTGGGTTATTAAAACTCGAAGTTAGCCACACAGATATTAGAGTTGAGCTTAATCGTTCTTGTTACTGATTGGTTATTTTTGTTCAGGACAAAAAAACAAACAAGTTTGCTCAGTTGTTCAGTTTTTCTATGAATATTTTAGCAAACAGTAATCAAAACCAACAGGTGAATATTATGTTTTATAATGACGAGTAAAGCATAAGGTAATTGAATAAATTTCAAACAGCTTAAGTTCCATGTAAATGTGTTTCCAAACTACACAAACATCTACAGTAATGTCAAAGAACAAGAATACTGAACAACTTCACACTATTCATCTGACTGAATTGTTCAATTGAACTTGTTCGATCATGAACAAACCAACTCTAAAAGATATGAAATGAACCACAATGGTGTAGTACATGGATGATATCGTCAACTAAAATGCAAAACGTATCATCAAAAAAATAAAAAATTTACTTTTTATACCCTTCACCTTGTTGAGAAGGGTATACTTATATAAGTTTGTCATTCCGTTTGTAATTTCCACAATATAATTTTCCGACCCTATAAAGTATATATCTTCTGGATTTTTATAGATAGCGGAATCGATTAAGCCATACCCGTCTGTCTGTCTTTTAAAAACAATTTTCTGAAGACCCCAGATATCTTCGGGATCCAAATCTTCAACGGTTCTGTCAGACATGCCTTCGAGAAGTTTCCTATTTAAAATCAGCAAAATCCGTCCATAAATAACGGAGATATGAGCAAAAACTAACAATCACTTCAAATCCAATCTATTCTTTCGCGGATGACAGTGATATCTGTCACTCCTATTCATTTGACCATAGACCAACGCTCTCTGAGACTAAACTCTCAAGAATGAATATGGATGACTCGATAAATCGTGACCTTATAACAACTGGAGATTGTTATGGGGTGAATTGAACCAGGTTAATTTCAACGAACTCAAAACTCAGTGCTGCCTATTAACACAAACGTCTTGAGATTTCACCACAATCTATTCTTCGTATGGGTACCGCAACTGATGGAGTTTCAGATAACCTTATGATTCTAGGCACGAGAATACAGTGTGACGTCCGTTTGAACCGTCATATATTCGATGTTGCGAAGGAAACTTTTAGGTGCTTGGGCTTCTTGAGACGCTGTCGGACATATTTCTCCCCTTCCGACCTTCATCGCATATACACTAGCTTCATTCGTCCGAAGATGGAATATAATTCCCACTTATGGACCGGAGCTGCAAGGTCAAGTCTAGATATGCTGGACCGGGTTCAAAGAAGAGCGGTTGATCTTATAGGTTATGAAACTATTACCCGGTTTATCGATAGTTTAGAACATCGCCGGAATGTGGGCAGCTTGTCCTTATTTTACATATATTACCACGGGTGTTGTTCAGCAGACATAAGTAATATCATACCTAATACGCGTACTTTCATTCGGAGTACACGACTATCTCACAGATCGCACCAATTTGCTATACACTTGAGTACTAACCGCACGACACATTATAGGGAAAATTCTTTTTTTGGTCGAACCATACGTATGTGGAATTTACTACCTGCCACCAGTGTTGCCAGTTTAGCCTTTTTGAGGCTAAATTTAGCCTTTTGATTTACTCTTTAGCCTCGAAATTTTGGTTTTAGCTTCGTGGCTTTTTTCTAGCCTTTTTTTAATTTTAAAATAGCCTTTTTTAAATAAAAAAGCCTAGAAAAAACCACGAAGCTAAAACCAATATTTTGAGGATAAGGAGAAAATAAAAAGGCTAAATTTATATTTGTGAGACATTTTCATTTTAATTCATTACTATTTTTCATTTAGCTTTTCAATATACTCAAGAATTGTGCAGTATTAAAAGAACAAATAACAATTGCCAATACCAAGTGTTTCAAAATGAAATATAGTATTTTATATCTGAAAGCTATAAATAACAGATATTGTTATTACACATTATATTCATCGTTATATAATGGACAAGAGCCCCACGAACTCTTTAAGGCTTGTCATTTGAAATAGCCGTTAAACGTATTGTGAATTTGTGCTTCGAGTTCAAACCAGCAATGCTTCAAAGCCAAACATTTAAGTGATTAATATACTGATTATAATTTGCTGTATTATTTTTTTTAAACCAGTAAGCAATTCAGCGGATCCAACAAAGCTGTTTTCTGATTTAAAATTTCTTCTCCATAGTTTGTGTTTTCAAATTGTAATACAATGCAAAGAATTTGATACATCATTTGAAGAATGAGAGATAAAATAACGAACGGTTTTAGTGACGATTCTGAAAAAAATAATACGGCAAATTAAACTAATTGAGCAATTGCGACAAAGATTTGCATATGAAAACTCTTCGCTAAATCGATTTTTTATCCGTTAATAATACACTTAAAATAGTACTCGTAAAACCAAAAAAATATATTATGTATGTGAAAAATAGTAAATGCTTAGTACTTAAATTAAAAAAAAAATTAAGATTTGTCTGTATAAAAATATATATGGGGCATTTAATATCAAGTGAACCATCTTTTGAAATCGATGTCTTCCGATAGTTAGTTCTATTAGATAGTAATTCAGACACAATTTTTCAACAAGATCGGTCGAAAACTTTCTGAGTTAGAGGGGTTAAGAATTTGATATTTTGGCCAAGCAGGTGTTTTTTCTCATCCATGTAACTTATTGCCTATTGTTCTTAGTAAAATGTGTCCCAAATAGTTTACATAGCTATTTCTTCAATCTTTCGGAAAAAAACATTTCTTTTGACTTTTTTTGTAACTCAAGACATACAATTTTTGAAATTTTTTTGCAAAATCGAAATTTTTTTGCAAAATTTTTTTTCGAAAATGGGCCCCTTTTTTAATTTTTTTGCTCAAAAGAAAGCTTATTTCCATTGCTTTAAGAGGTTTTTGGTCGCTTATGTATTTTATTATTTATTATTAATGATTAATGTTATTTTTTGTTTGCTGCTGAAGTGTACCTTTATAATTTTATTTATTTTTATGAATTTTATGAACATACTTTAAAATTTTTTATTTAAAAATATATATAAAACTAAATTCTTAATTTATAATATTTTAGCTTTTTTTTAAAGCAGTTTGGCTTTTTCTGGCCTTTTTTTGAAGTTAATATAGCTTCTTTTTTTGCCAGCTCCTGGCAACACTGCCTGCCACCAACGTATTCCCGGCGGAATATAATATTTATCAATTCAAGTCAAACGTCAACAAACACTACTCCCTCTTTCCTCCTTCCCATAACTTAATTTCCTAACATCAACACAATGCATTGCTTATATAGGGGTATCCCCTGAGTGTTGGTTACAAAAAAAAATGCATGCTATAACAAAAAAGCAACAAAACGTATGTTTGGATGTGTGTTGGTTTCATTGCTTTGCGTATATTGTTTTTTTGTTTGATGTTTCGTTTCGTTCGACGTTGTTGTTTTTATACCTTCGTGAGAAGGGTATATATTAGATTGTCATTTCGTTTGTAACTTCTACAATGTAATCTGTTCCCCAGTAATTAAATGTAACATTTTTAAAAGTTTTCTTCGGCATAGCCGAATATAGCACTCTTACTTGTTTATTGATTAGGGTTCATTACATCACATTACATATGTATGTGTAGAAAATGTTAAACTTCTAGTATCAAAAATACCTAAGTTATAACCAAAATTGAAAATAACGTATCATCAAGTGCATGATTAATTAATTAATAAATACTTTCTTAGCTTATTTTTGTAAGTACATATTCTAACATTTTTGAAATATTTTGTTTTCTTGGTGGAAATTTAGTTTAAATAAGTAGTTATTAGTAAATAATTAAAATAAAGAAAAAACTATAAACAATATAAAAAACCAATGACTGCATCTATTTATTTAAAAATAAAGAAATATATTTGTATTTAAGTTTTTATTTTTTCATAAAAATTTATATATGTAGATGATACGTTATTTTAGTTTCAGAAAACAACAATTCAAAATAACGTAAGATACAAGCATAAAATGTACTTTAAAAAAATTATGTTTTTTTTTTCACAAAACATATTTCTAGTTTCATTGTAATTCAGATTTGAAAATGTTTCAATATCTCTAGTATTTTCCATTTTATATGGTTGTTTACATATCGTGTAAACTTATGAAAAGTTAAGTTATTTTGCATTTTAGATGGCGATATGTATGTATGTATGTTCATATGTATAAGAGTTTTTGAAAAATACTAAATGTTTTTTAAATAAATGTGCGTTTGCACGGGAGATGCATTTATTATGTAGCCGTGTTTGTGCAGCACAAAGGTTGTGTTATGTTTGTTAGAAAAACAAAACCGTAGAGTATAAAAGATGTTAGAAACACACATCTGTATAGATGTATGTGTTTGACTTCACTTTTGAGCAAATTTCGATTAAAATAAAACTTTTGTTTTTAACATTTATACTCTTGACTAAAAAGAAGAAATTTATTTCAAATGCTTTGTCAGAAATATGTATACTAAACTTGTTTATTTATTATATATTGAGGTTGATAAATTTGCTTACTATTTGAAGTTTTTAAGCGATCGAATAGTAATTAAATTAGATTTTCTTTTCTATCAAAATTAATACTTTATTCAATAGCAAGATTCACAATATTACATACAATTATATGTTTGCCTGTATATAAAGTACTGGCATCGTTTTGGTTTCTCTATTGATTCGAGAGTGTTGTACAATGTAATTCAGTTATAATGTCTAACAGATTCAAACCACTTTAGAATTACTGTTTTAAGACCATGTTAATGGAAAATTGTACCTGAAGTGTAAATGTTGTTGGAATATTATGTTGTGTTTTTGGTTGCCTCTCGCTCTCTACACAATCAATGTTCAACGAATGTTAGTGAATGTGTGGCTCTAAGTAGAGCTGTTTAGTTGGTTTTACTCGCATACATTTACTATACATTCTTACGTACATATGTAATTGTCTACTTTTGTATATGGAAGTGTATGTGCATGTTTGCTTCTACTACTGCTGTTAAATAATGTGATTGTTTAATCTTAACATAATACACCGGCAAAAAGGATTCATTTATATCTACTTACATACATACATACATATATTCACTCACAACGGGAGTCAACTACACATACATACACATGACAAGTACATAAATATGTTCATTAGAAGTGCTCTTAAATATAAGTTTGCTTTGAATAACCAATGCTAAATATAAGGACAACCGGATGACGTGAACCCATGCAGGAAATCGAATGGAAGTTGTAAAACAGATTTTTTTAAATATTTGGCTACTTAAATGATATTTCTTAAATGCTTGCAATAAAAATTTTCTTCTAAAGCAAATTATCTGTCCAAAAAGGTATAAAACTTAAATTTCCCATCAATTAGTTTTAAACACCATAGAACAAAATAAGATCCATCCAAAGCAAATCCATTTTTTAAGGGCTGATCTAATTTATATGCAATATAACAATCGTATACATGCAACATTAATTGGTTATTAAATGAAGTGTACAAGTGAGAGTTAGCGAAGCATGTCGATTTTGGTATTGTGAATGATAATGAAATTATGCTAAAGCACTATGGTTAATTAGAAAAAGTTCTTAAACAAATATTAAGATTACCAACGTTTGTATAGAGAATTTAAAGATAATTGTCTTATGATTTGTTAAAACCTAGCCAACTTATAAAATAAATAGGCTTAATTTAGAATATTGTATTATGAAATTATCTTTTTATTGCACTTTGCATTTCCTAAATCAACTTTATTTTATTTACCAAATTTGAGCCAAACCTAAATTCTAGTTTAGCATTTGGCCTTAATTAAATGCAAACTAGATTTTTATTCCCATAAATGTTTGATGTGCACAAATATGTAGGTGTCATACAAACAAGTTTTTATATACATTTTATATTTTTTATTTTCTTCCTAAACTTTAGTATTAACACAGGATAAGAAAACAGAAATCCCTTAAATAAACAACCTACATATTGACGATAAAGGAAAGTTTTACAAAAACCTCGGCACATAAAAAAGCAAAACATTTATTATAGATTTTTTTTTTTATATACTCTATGGAATATTCAGACATATTTTGTTTTGTCCTATAACAAAGCTTTACAAAGTATACTAGACTGCTCCTTTCGTTTGTAACATAATGAAAAATGCTTTATTTTTTATATGAAATTGGTCTTAAAGTTTTCTTTACAAAAACTACATAATTTTTAATTAAAATTGAAAACATTATACTTGAGAAAATTTCAAAAGAAATGGCAAATTTTTTCTCTTAATTGGAAACTTTCCAAATTAAATTGAGGATATGAAGTTAAAATTAAAAAAAATTCAATTGAAATTGAAAATATCGATCTGAAATTGAAGAAATTTCAGTTGATAGTTTAAATGAAATTGAGAAATTTTTACAGACCGTTTTTATAAAATTTACGTATTTCTAAACGAACGATTCGCCAACAAACGAATGTGTGACAAATTTGTTTTTTTATAAATCACAAACATTTGTTTATTTTCTCATATGTTTCGTTTAAAAAATAAAAAATTCTTTTAATAAAGACGAAAACAAAATTTACTTCAGTAATGTGACCAATGAATTAAATGATTTATAAAAACATGGGGATGAAATTAACTCCATTAATTATTTTTTATTGCACTCTACATAAATAATACTGACTAACCGACATACAGATATTGAAAATCCAAAGCAGTTTAGTAAAATTGAATCTTTTATTTCAAAAACCAGTCAAGCAACAGACAATCCAAAATTGAGTTATTGGGCGATTACTGTTTTGGAAAGGTAAATGCATTTTAATGCAAAACAAAAAAATTAAATACTGCCCCATATATGATGTAGGTCTCAATAAATGTGAAAAAATAAAGGATTTACAAGCTCTAAAAACCCTACTTGGTTGGATATGAAGAGTTTTATGGGAATATTTTGTAACGGCCTACAACATAAGCAGAATGCAGAATGATGACGAATTGTTATTTCAGAACAAATATGTATATATTGTTAACTTTCCACCTTTTGAAAACGTTGGTTTATTTCCTTTAAATAAACCGGTTACTTTAAATTACAAATAAAAGCAGTTTTAGTAGTTTAAAATTGAAACATTCATATTATATATCAACGTGTAGGGAATTATGTCCTCTTTTCAAAAATGTACAAAATTTTTAAAAATTAAAAAAATTATAGAAGACTTTTTTCCAAAATATGGGAATAAAAAATGGTAGCTAATTTTTTTGGAAAATTTTAATTTTTAAAATGCAATAAAAGTTTTGTTTATGAATCGATTTTAATGAAATTTTACATTTATATAGAAACTTTTGAGCGAAATACAAAAGTGAAAAATAAATTAGTCAATTGTTTTTGACAATACCACAATTCCCAAAAAACTTTTAAAAAATCCCAGAATTGTGATTTTTTGGATTTTTGAATCTATTGAAGGCACCAAGCTCGGGGCTATGAAATCCCTTTGTACTATATTGAAGAACATATTGGGACATACAAAGCAGGTCTTAGTTTTTTGAAAGCAGCTATGTGATTTCAGAAAATGTTGTCTAAATTTGAAATTTACATAAAAATTAGGTCTACTTCGGAAAGCTCTGGACCACGCAATAAAAATAATTTTGATATTAGTTTGCTTTTATAATACTTCCCGTAATGTTATCTATAAACACATTAATTATCTTTTTCTTATTTCTGTATAATTTAAAATTACTTTATATATAATTTAATAATAATTTAAAAGTACTTTTTTCGAAAAAAATTGCGAAAATCTGACTTTTTTTAAGTTTGAATGCGCGTAACTTTTGACTCAGTAAAGGTTTATTACTATTATTAATAGATTTGTTATTAATTCAAAAAAATATATTTCAAGAAAATCGGGAAAGAATTGCAGACAAATGTAATTAAAAAATAAATATCAACACCTCCTCTATATCCATGGGAAATTTTATTAAAATCGGGCAATTCGTTTAGAAGTTACGGATTTATTTCCACCCTTTTTTTTCATTTCCCCCACTGTGCAGCAGTCGGATTTACCATTTCCGATTTTAATGAAATTTACCACATACATAATATATCCAATATGTTCCTCATATCTGTGACTTTTTCAATGGAAGCTCATTCCGATGTAAAAATATCGTGATTTGAAAATGTAAAATTTTTTTTAAATTTTCTAAAATTATATACACATAATGGCCCATAACTTTGAAACTACTCAAAGACCAGCATTATTTTTGACTCCATTCTAAAGCCAAATATATTGTCCTTAAAATGATGTGAATAAAATTGTTTACTTCCAAAAGGTTAAAGGTCAATTTTGGGAGTATATATTTCAATGTAAAAATATCAAAGATCGCATCAAAATTTCAATTTTAAATTATTAATTTTATTTGTTGTGTTTTCAATTTCATATGGAGTTTTTACAATTTCATTGAAAAATGGTATAGTTGAAAAGTTAAGTTTTTTTAAATTACAAGTGAAAGAAAATGGAATTTAACTGTCAGATTTTCCTACCTTCCTGTCCAAGACCTAACTCAGTTGTCAAAAACCTAAGTGAGAATGGATTAGTAAAAAAACTATGTGAAAACAAAAGCAAAACTCGTAGGTGTGATTATTATGAGTAATTTTTTTTTTTTTTTTTAGTTTTTTCCGCTCTATGTGTATTTCTCTATGCCTTCAACCTTAAAACTATTGGATGTCAGTACTAATCGCAATAATTCAGATATGTTAATATATGACACATAAGTTTATATCGGCCTAAGGATTTAAGTTGCGAATCAATAAGTAATTAATTCCATTTTCAAAATCAAATTTAATTTTATCTCTTAGCCATGCCACTATTAATTACCAGGGCAAGGATTTCTATGCAAATGCATGTTTGTAGTCAGTAACTCAAAATCACTTTTGACAATTTATCTTTCCGAATCGAAGAATTTGCATCAAAATGGCATCCATTTGTTGTTGCATATTTTTGCATATTTTGTTATAAATGCATATTTTGCATATTTTTCTTTTAAATGATTATATTTAGCATATTTTTCCATTTTATTGCAATTTAATTTTCTTTTAGACATATTTTTATATCAGTGTACACTGTACATACATATATTTGGCAACTCTATTTAATGTTGTAAAAATAGTAAATATATTGACACTAGAATTATATTGTTAAAAGAAAAAGTCAACTTTTCAATTTATGAATCGATTTTTTAGCTTTTTGAAATTGTCGACTTTTCGAAAAATTTTGTATATTGACTTTTCGACTTTGTTCTCTTTGTAACACATAATATTAAAGCCAATTAGCATTTCTGTGCTCAAATTACATCTTTATTTCTGAAAATATTACTAAACTACAGGGATTCAATTCGCTGAATG
The DNA here is from genome assembly GCA_942486065.2 of Calliphora vomitoria. Taxonomy (NCBI): domain Eukaryota; kingdom Metazoa; phylum Arthropoda; class Insecta; order Diptera; family Calliphoridae; genus Calliphora; species Calliphora vomitoria. Next base: position 1,670,788 of record OW818030.2, read on the forward strand.
CACAAATAAAATTAATTGATGATGCTACCAATAAAATTAATAATGTAAGCGGAGAAATTTCTTACCAAATTAAAACAAAACTAAAGAATATATTACAGAAAAATACTGGACTTGATATAATAAAAAAAAATGTTTGACAATTAGATAGCAATTTTAATGAAGAAAATCAAATTGAAAATTAATATTCTCCAATTGAACTGGCTTCATTTAAATATGCACCTTTAACTTCTGTTGACGTTGAGCGTACATTTTCAATGTATTAAAGCTGTTTTCATCCGAACAGACAAAGTTTTATTTTTGGAAATTTAAAGAAAAAAATATTTGTTTATACAAATAGAAATCTAAATTAAGCAATTTTGTAACATGAAAATAAATAACTGACTGATTTTTTTTAATATAATTATTGTATAATTTACATCATACATGAATTTTCTTATTTTTACTTTGAAAAAATATATTTAAAACCAAAGTAGTCCGACTCTTTGACAACAGTACCTAACTCTATGCATGTGTTAGTAAAAAAGTACCTAACTCTAAACATGTGTTAGTAACAAAATTACACATGTGTTGGTAACTTTTAAATTTTCTCCAGGCAACAGAGTTCTATAAAAATGTTTTAAATTATAATTTTTATGAATTTTCAATACCAAAAATTAGAACTCTGTCCTATTATTTATATTCTACAATAACAAAAAATTACATGTCAGAAATTCCGAAAATATTTTTTCTTGATTTGTGCAAAATAGAAGCGTTTTAACAATGAAAGTGTGCAAAAAGTGTTTTAAAAAAATAAAGAATAATATGTGTTAAAGTAATATTGTGTAAAAAACGTTATTTTTATCAAAAGTTAAAAGTTAAAATTTCAAGACATTTCATTGGTTTACATTTCTCTGAACTCACACGGTACATTGAGAGTCGGACTACTTGGTATACTTTGTTTAAAACCTTTTATGTTCCTTTATATGTACATATATATTGAAAATGTGACCTGAAATTTATATCTGTCTTTTATTAATAAATATATTTCAAATAAAAAACTTGTTTTTATTGCATATTTTTGTCATTTTTAGTGCATATTTTCTCTCTTTATAGTGCATATTATAAGCGCATATTTTTAATTTTTTAGTGCATGAAAATCCTTGCCTTGTTAATTACGAATTCATAGGCTTAATTTCTTAGTACTTCAAACGTATTGAATTTATTCTTTTGAGAATTTATTCTATATAAAATTAATTTCAATTCAAATTTATTAGAAAGAAGCAAATTTATTAGAGTGTGCTAGACTATCAATCTAGGGGTTGCGGGTTCGATTCCCGCCAGAGACTCTGGGTGTATCTGCAGACAAGCAAAACGCTTCGCAGTTTGTGTTTGTTTTTTTTTAAAAAAAAAAAAAAAAAAAAAAAAAATAATTAAAAACCAAACAGAAACAAATTGAATGAAAAAAATGATTTTCATTCAGTTTCGATTTTATTTGAATTGTCGAATATTTAAGCCTTTGATTGAATGATTTTTTATGAATTATATTCAAATCAAGGCCATAGCTAAAGAGTTAGTTTAGTTAAGAATGGTTGTATGAAATTAATTACATTCTGTGTTAAGCTTAAATTTCATTTATCAATTCGAAGCCTAATTTGATTTAATTATTAAGTTTGCTTAAACTGTTAAAGTAATTCTTTGATCTAAAATTAAGAACCAACTAACTTATTCGTTTTAGTCCAATATTTTAATTTTATTTGATATTTTTGTTGCTGCTGCTCAAAATATAATATAAAGCCGCACATGACACTTTACTAGAAACTTGAGTAGCAGCTAAACGACCAATTAAATAAACTTTTTTTTTCAGCTTACAAACTTTTTCGTTTTTTTTTTTTTTTTTTTTTTTTTTTTTGTTTAGCAAATATTACAAAATAGAAAAAATATGAATGAAAAAAGGAAAATTTATTTTATATACAACTGCGATAAAAAGAAAGAAAATGAAATATATATTTTTTTTAAACAAGTGTTTATTTTTGGTTTTGCTGTAAGCTTTAAAAGAAAAGAAAGTGTGTCCTTTTGACTGAAGTTTTTCATTTTCATTTCATTCCTCAGTTAAACTACATTTAATTTAGAGCCTGTTGTAATGGCTTATACATATAAATGTATATATTTTTTTGTTGTTTGTTTTTGTCTCTTCAGTGTTTTTATTACCTAATTTAGTTTTTTGTATTTCACTCCAGCATTATTTTTTCAACAATAAGGGACATTTTACAAGTTTCTTTTATTTCATTTTGTATTTCTTTTTCCCCGTTCTCCTGTTTTATTTGTAAATGAAATGATTCTTTTGTCTGGCTATTTTTTCTAAAATGGCAAATACCAAAAACCTAATGTTTACTTTTAATTAATTTCCTCAAAATGTTTGTTACAGCAAAAGATACAAAAAACTACAAAACGAAATAAAATGTTCGTAAAAGATGTGGTATGAACACAAACACACAGTTACACACGTACTCACTAACACAAACGCCTTTAGCTTAACATTAGCTGTTGGTGTAAAAGGAAATTCTTTTTATTTATTGTTTAAACTACTACAATAAGATACAAAAGAAAAATACACCAGCAAGGAATACAATTGACATGATAAAACCTTAATAGTGGTTGACCACATTTAAAAGACAAAATAAACCAAAAAGAAGAGGAGAGCAGAGTAAAACAGAGCAGAGAGTGCAAAAATAGCCATAGTCAATGACATTTTCTTTTTTGCACCAAAAAAAAAAAAAAATCACACGCACACACAACTTAAATAGATTTGAAATACGTATGTGTAAAGAAAAGAAATAAATATAATTCAACGATACAAATTAAAAGGTAATCAAGCATAAAGCAACAAAAACAATACAAATAATTGTATAAATTAATTAATAAAATTCAAGTGGAAAAAGTTGATTAATATCTTTTTACAAACAAAAATTATCGCCTACAAAGATAAACCAGCCAGTTTGAAAAGTCATAATAAGAGATTTAATCTATAAAGATATATTTTATATATAAGTATTTCTATTCTACAATATACTTATATAAACTTGTGTTTGTTTCGTAGGTGTAGTATGCAATTTGAGATAAGTCTGTCAAAGACAGTAAGTGACACAGTTTACAAAGTAACATGCTATAGGAAAACTAATCCTTTTAAATACACACCCAGAGAAAAAATATAATCGTACATGATCACCGCAATAATTTCAACATAAGATTTCAAGTTTTTTTTTTAACAATATTATGTTCACCGTAATTATGTACATGATTGCGGCAATCGTGTCCATGATGACTCAGTTTGTTTGTCGCAATCATATACTTAATTACAGTGAACATAATTACAGTGAACATAATATTGTTATTTTTTCTCTGGGTGAAGAATTGTAATATTTTTAGATTTTATAACTCTGTAGAATTTATCATGGTATACTTATATAAGTTTGTCAAGTCATGTCTGTCTGTCTGTCTGTCTGTCTGTCTGTCTGTCTGTCTGTCTGTCTGTCTGTCTGTCTGTCTGTCTGTCTGTCTGTCTGTCTGTCTGTCTGTCTGTCTGTCTGTCTGTCTGTCTGTCTGTCTGTCTGTCTGTCTGTCTGTCTGTCTGTCTGTCTGTCTGTCTGTCTGTCTGTCTGTCTGTCTGTCTGTCTGTCTGTCTGTCTGTCTGTCTGTCTGTCTGTCTGTCTGTCTGTCTGTCTGTCTGTCTGTCTGTCTGTCTGTCTGTCTGTCTGTCTGTCTGTCTGTCTGTCTGTCTGTCTGTCTGTCTGTCTGTCTGTCTGTCTGTCTGTCTGTCTGTCTGTCTGTCTGTCTGTCTGTCTGTCTGTCTGTCTGTCTGTCTGTCTGTCTGTCTGTCTGTCTGTCTGTCTGTCTGTCTGTCTGTCTGTCTGTCTGTCTGTCTGTCTGTCTGTCTGTCTGTCTGTCTGTCTGTCTGTCTGTCTGTCTGTCTGTCTGTCTGTCTGTCTGTCTGTCTGTCTGTCTGTCTGTCTGTCTGTCTGTCTGTCTGTCTGTCTGTCTGCCTGCCTGCCTGCCTGCCTGCCTGTCTGTCTGTCTGTATGGCTATCTGTCTGTCTGTTTGATGAAATCAATTTTCTGAAGACCCCGGATATCTTCGGGATCCAAATCTTGAATAATTCTGTCAGACATGCTTTCGAGAAATTTCCTATTTAAAATCAGCAAAATCGGTCCATAAAGATGAGTAAAAATCCGAGACAACCTCTGAAAATTTCATCAAAAAAAGACAATTTATTGCATGCTTTGACAAAAAAGCAACAAAACGTATGTTTGGATGTGTGTTGGTTTCATTGCTTTGCGTATTTTGTTTTTTTTTTTTTGTTTTTCGTTTCGTTGCGTTGTTGTTTTTATACCCATCACCTTCGTGAGAAGGGTATATATAAGATTGTCATTTCGTTCGTAACTTCTACAATATACTTAATCTATTCGTCATCAATTAAATGTAAAATTTTTAAACGTTTTCTTGATGTATTTACGATGATATACGCTGAAAGTGGGCAATTAATGCATCCAAAACAAAGGTGAAAGTTATATAAGATTCGGCATAGCCGAATATAGCACTCCTACTTGTTTTCGTTAATACAATTTGTTTGAGAATGAGTAATATTATTTTTGAAATAGATTTTGTACAAAGAAGTTATTTGTTTTGTAATTTCTAAGGAAATGAGGAAATTTTAATATTTTGCTGTAACAAGTTAATATTTTATAATTAGTTGCATTATATGTGTATTATATTAATTTTACAGCCATTCTCAAATCAATCTCTGTAAAGTATGCCCAAAAATGTGGTTGAATTTTTTCAACTGTTGTTCAAAATATTAGAAAATTTTTATGGCGAATTATTTAAAAAATATCTATTGGGTGTATGACTTAAAAATGTTTAGCTTTTATTTTGAAACATTTGAACAATATAAATTTATTCAAAGTTTTGCCCATTGTTATTTTTTATCTTTTCCCATTGTTCTGGCAACATATGGATTCCGACCCAAAAGAAACAGTATTCCGGGGACATTTGTATGGGGGCAAGGTGAAATCATTTACCGATATTGCTCATTTTTAATACCAAGAAAACCATATCAAGAGAGAGTATGTGTGGAAAATTTCAGCAAGCTAGCTCCTTTGGTTTGAGCCCTATCGTGTTTTCAACAGACAGACGGACGGACGGATATAGCTAGATCGTTTTAGAATTGCGCATGAAACCAGAATATATTTACTGCGATGAGAATTTCTATGTGTTACAAACGTAATGACAAAATCAATGTACCCTCCTTCTCTCTTGATGATACACAAAATAGATAATAAACTAGAAAAACCAAACCATATCAAATTTAAAAATTCTAAGAAACTTCAAATTTTGTAACACCAATATAACCCGTGTACCCAATTTCAATAAATTTGGAAGTGTTAAGCTACTATACCTTTTAAAAAAATTGTTGTTTCCTCCCATTAATGATATCATAATATGTATCCATAAATCTTATGAATTGAACTCAATGAAATCAAATCATACTAAATTTGTATGTTTAAACTATTTTCATAGAGAAATCTTATCAGAAACATCCATACATAGTTTTCACACAAATTTAAATTGTACCGAAACTTTAAATTAAATTTTATTTTTCTTGATTTTTTAAACAATCTCATTGTACGTTTTCATTGAGTGGTTTTTTCTATAAATGTTGACATGCATATTTTTTCATGTGAAATCGAATATAATAATACATATAATATGCTTTAATAAAAAAGTTTTCTTTAATAATTTTTTTTTTTTAAGTTGGAAATATTTTGTCTATCAATATGTTTATTTTTCAGTTTAATACAATCTTTACTTCCACTAAATATAGTTATTTTCATTTGCAAACATTTCACACAAAATGAATAAAACAATATAGTTACAATCTCGTTATACATCTCATGCTGAAATCATTTTAATTTTTATTATTTTTTCAAACACCAACAAAATATATAGAATTCCGAAAATATTTATAACAACAACGATATTTTTTGGGGGTGTCAGGAGGAATCTATTATAAAATTTAAATGACAATATTTGTTGTTAAAATGTTTTTATTATGCAAAATATATATGTATTTTTGACTATACTATTCATGCTCGTGTTCGTAGGGAAATAAACATTTGCAAATAAAAAAATAGCAATAATAATCATATTTTATAACAAAACAGGAAGTTTTGTTTATTAAGCAAAAATAATATTTAGCTAAAAATAGACATACAAGCATATTTTATACATGTGACATAAATCTATACATATCGTTAGCAGAAATGTTAAGTAATTTAATTCACAAAAAAATCGGCCACGAACGCTGTGAAGAAATATTTTTGGTTTTCTTGTAAAAAAACTTTAATTGCGTGGTTTTGGGTTTAAACTAACTATGTATTTACCTAAGTATATTCGAGTTTTATTTTCGTACATCTCTCTGTAAGAACATACTGTTACGTTTTAATCTTTTTAAAACGTTGGTTTATTTCCTTTAAATAAACCGGACACTTTTGATTGCAAATAAAAACAAGTTTTAGTAGTTTAAAATTTCTAACAACTCTTTATTTATTTAAAATGTACAACAACAACAGTTCAAATAGTCACTCAGTGTCTATTTACACGTTTATCAATTCGCAGAAATGCACACACACTTTACAATGTACAAACTTAAATGTACAAGGCAGTTGATGTTAACTCTAACAGCGCCTATGATTAACTTACTCATGACTGCAACCCCTGCCACTATTTATACATGCGCCATCTTTCGTGAATCTTCTACAATGCCCTTAACGAACAAACTAGTATGTTTGAATTCTAGAGCTTTCGATGTCAATGTTAGCAGCATAAACAATGCTAATAACCGCATGCTATCAACATTGTTGATAATAAGAAGTTTCTACTGATGGACATGTTTATAAACATGATGAATGCTACAGGCAGTCGTTACAGACTGTTAAATTCAAATCGCTATTGCAAATTTGTAACAGTATGTTTTTTAATAAAATTAACTACTTTTAATACCCTAAAAACTACTGTTGGGTATATAGGATAATCAAGCATGTTGAAGAATCTTTGAAACAGAATTCAGATGGCTTGTATATAGATTTAAATTCTTTTGTTTATTTCAGAAACTTATTTTACATAGGATGATTCAAAACAAATATTTATTATATGCTACAAACACTTGTTAACAACTCCAAACTAATTTGTGATAAAAAAGGGGTTAAGCTTTTTTGTGTAAATATTTCCAATGTGTGACCAAACCTTAAGTAAAATCCATTAAAAATATATTAAGCTGACATAGATAAATTCTTTAAAAATATGTGTACGTGCTAAATCCACAGCAAGTGGTCAGTAAATCCACAATAAAACTATCATAAACATTAAACAAAATTTTCATTCTTAAACACCATTTCATTTTATACATTTAAAATAAAAAAACTAATAAAGCATCTCAATAATTCTCAACCTACTTGAAATTATAATTTTCCTGTTTTAAATAAAAATATTTCTACTCTTGTTACACGGAGAAAATAGTTTAAGTTTTGATAACTGAATTTATTGCTATTCAAATGGTTCTGTCTAAATTATAGAATTTTTCTGTTATGACTTATAAATTTTAGTTAGGGTTACAAAAAATAGGTTATTCAAATCGTACTTCTGCAGTATCAACTTGTAAAGAAAAAATCTATGAATATAATTTAATCAAAATGTGCGGCAACAATACTGTAACATTAAGAAGAATGAAGAAGAAAGAAATTCCCGAAATTTCCCTACAAAAGATTCCAGAAAATTTATAAATTTTTGGAAATTTTTTCCAAATAGAAAACCCTAGTCATATAACATAAGTTTATTTGTAAATGATGTGAACAGAATTTTGATTTTTCATTTCAATGACCTTTAGTATTTGTTCACAATAACTATAACAAATGCTTATTTAATATTTAAATAAAATATTTCACACACAATAAAATTATTTTGTTTTACAGCTGATTTCATCATATTTAATTATAAAACACTTAATTTTTTCAATTAAATATAATATATTACTAAGTACTACAAATAGTACATATAATAACAAAAATAATGACTATCACATGGCAGTGTTCATGATGATGATGATGATGATGAAATTATAAATAATGTCAATTTTACACTTAACTAAACATTTCTATAATTAAATACAAACGAACAGAAAGCAAAAGTCGCAGCAGCAAACAATTCACACAATCTGCATAAAATAGAATTAATATAAATTATAAATAGTTGTTTAATGAACTTAATTACAGAATGAAATAAAATACAAATCGAATTAAAACAAGTAAAAGAACTACATATATTCGGCTGTGCAGAATCTTATATACCCTTCACAAAATTATATTTTAAAATAAAAATTTTAAATATTTTTAGGTAAACCAAATTAATTTTTTTTTTTCAAAATTTTTTTTTCTAAATTGCTTTTCAAAATTCAAAAAAAAAATTTTAAAATTTTTTTTTTTTATTTTAATTTTGGTAATTATTCGAACTTTTTATTTTATATAATTTGAAAGTAAATTTTTTTTTTTCTTAATTTTTTCCCAATTTTAAAAAAATTTTTTTTTTTAATTTTTTTCTAATTTTTTTATTTTTAAAATTTTTTTTTAAATTTATTAGTAAAAAAATATTTTAGAAAAAAATTTTTTTGGTAAAAAAAATTTGGGGTTAAAAATATTTTTCCTGATTTTGTAGGTCCACATTACTATAGCCTTATATACATCGTTGCAATGAACTTTGCAATATCTATCTTTAGATATCCATATTGTCTATATTAATGACTTAGTAATCCAGATATAGATCAAAAATAGACCAAAAATCGAGGTTGTCCCGGTTATTTTCCTTATATCTCAGCCATTTGTGGACCGATTTTCTCGATTTTAAAAAGCACCAAAGCCGGAAGAATTCCCGATATATTGATGTATCAATAATGTTTGTAAGTTATTTGGAGGCTACGGAAAGTTGATTTCAACATACAGACGGACAGACGGACATGGCTATATCGACTTCGCTATCTATAACGATCCAGAATATATATACTTTGTGGGGTCGCAAATGAAAAATGTGGAAATTACAAACGGAATGACAAACTTATATATACCCTTGCCACTCATGGTGAAGGGTATAAAAACATGTAATAGTAGTGCAATGTATTAATTTTACATAAATCTAAATATGATACATTCATATAAATTAATCCGTTCGTGTGAATAATTTGTACATATTAAAGTTAAAATATAGTTTTAAGATATATATGTAGAAAACTACCATTCTTTCTCTATTTCTCTAGCTAAACTTCCAATTGTAGAACTCAACTGCTTTTTCTGGCTTAATTATTTAATCTTGATTGCACTGCTTATCGTAAAAACTTTCTCTCTGAATAAAACACTTCTTCCAATTTAAATTTATTAAAAAACAAGTAAGAAAGTATGGTCGGTCAAGCCCGACCAGATAATACCCTACACTAAGTAAATGAGCAAAAACATTTTTCTTTCAAAATTTCAATAATTTATGTTCGTGAGCGATTTTCGGAAGTGGGCCTTATATGGGAGCTATGACAAATTATGGACCGATCACCACGAAATTTAGTCACGTGATTAATGTTTATATGAAAGTTATTTATGTTGAATTTTATGTGTATACCAACATTTGTAGGAGATTTATGCTCGTTAAAGTGATTATCGGAAGCAGGCCTTATATGGGAGCTATGACTAATTATGGACCGATCATAATAAAATTTGGTGACATGAATTCCCTATATATAAAACTTATTTGGACAAAAACTTGTGTAGATACCTATATAAATTAAACATTTGTGACGGATAAAATCCACTTTCGGGAGGACATTTGTATGGGGGCTAGGTCAAATAATGGACGGATTTCAGCCAGTTTCAATAGGGATCGTCCTTGGGCAGAAAAAATGATATGTACCAAATTTTATCGAAATATCTTTAAAATTGCGACCTGTACTCTGCGCACAAGCTTTACATGGACAGCCAGCCAGCCAGCCAGCCAGCCAGCCAGACGGACGGACGGACGGACGGACATCGTTTAATCGACTCAGAAAGTGATTCTAAGTCGATCGGTATACTTTAAGGTGGGTGTTAGACTAATATTTTTGGGCGTTACAAACATCTGCACAAATCCATTATACCCTCCCCACTATGGTGGTGTAGGGTATAAAAACTCGATTTACATTTTATTTACATGTTACTTAAATTAATAAAGAATAATTCAAAATACTCTAATTCGATCAGGAACATTTACACTTGTCACTCTGGGTAACACTCACTCAGTGACTGATCTCCACAACTGAATGATCACTGTCAAAAATGTTCGTCTTTTATGTTCGTGTACCTGTTCCGTCCTGTCTCAATTCATCATAAACCAAACCCAACATTAACCAACCTACTGTTCCTGTCATGTCAACCTAGCCGCGCGTCCTGGTCCTTACCTTTAAAGTTGTTATCGGAAAAAGTAAAAATTCGGGTTAGCTGCTCTAGTACGACGTTTCATTTCTAACGATTGTTGTATTTTTAGTTCTTGCCAAACTCGATATTCGCTTTCTTATTTTTATTGTGGCAATATAATAGAAGACACTTCAGAGTAACATATATAATGTAATTTGTTTTGGTTTTTGCAAAGTGACAAACTTTCAATATTTTAGGAGAGTTATTAATGCAAAACAAGTATGAGTATTATATTCGGCTGTGCCGAATCTTGTATATCCACCATCAATATAAGACAATAAAATTTATTTCTGATATGGGGGTGGTAGGGTGAATTATTGACCGATCCTCACAAAAGTTGGTAGAAAAATGTAGGTTCATATAAAACTTGTTTATGTCCAATTATCAGCCAGCTAACTCATTTCGTTTGGGACCCTATCGTGTGTTCAACAGACAGACAGACGTACATTGCTAGATCGTCTTAGAATCTTTCGATGGGTTACTAACGGAATGGCAAAATTAATATACCCCCATCTTTATAGACTGATTCTACAAACACTACTTGCTTCTTTAAGAAGCAATTTTTTTTAAAAAGTCATTTACTTAGATCATTATTTTGACAAGGAAATTAAATTTTGTTTACGATATATCTTCATCTATTGGTCATAAACTTATTTTTATAAAACAAAAATTGAGAAAAGTACAACAAAATTTTACATTATTAACGATTTATTGGTGTGAGGTTTTCCACACATACCTATGTTATTTCTATGAATTTTGCACTACTAACAGCAATACTGTTTCTGCTAAAAAGGTGTATTATGTACTCATAACAAAAATATTTGTTTAAAATGTATTGAAGTTAAACTAACTAATAAACTATAAGAGACAATATATAGCTTTAAAGAGGTTTTCTTAAGATCTCTTCTAAGAAAAAAAATCTAAATAAAATCTTTTAAAGCGCATCGAGAGCAAACACAGATTTACATATTTTCGATTTGCATCAAGTCTTCAAAATTGTTTCATTTATTGTTGTTATTTATATGGGGCATTTCACGTCAAGTGAACCAACTTTTGAAATCGATGTCTTCCGATCGGGATGAAATTTGCACCAATGTTAGTTCTATTGGATAGTAATTCGGACACAATTTTTCAACAAGATCGGTCAAGAACTCTCTGAGTTATAGGAGGTCAAAATTTGACATTTTGGCCAAACAGGTGTTTTTTCTTATCCATATAACTTATTACCTATTGTTCTTAGCAAAATGTGTCCCAAATAGTTTAGATAGCTATTTATGCAATCTTCCGAAAAAAAAAATTAAAAAAAATTAATAAAATATTTTTGACTTTTTTTTTAAAAAATCAAAAACATTTTTGACTTTTTTTTCAAAATGGGCCCTTTTTTTTTTATTTTTTTTAAGAAAGCTTAGGTCTTTTCCTAAGCGACCTATATGGTCGCTTAGTGGGATGCGAGTGGGATATCTATCAAAAAAAATATTTTGTAACTCAAGATATAAAATTTTTGACTTTTTTTGCAAAATCAAAAACTTTGTTGACTTTTTTTTAAAAAAATGGACCCATTTTTTAATTTTTTTTTTTTGCTCAGAAGAAAGCTTAGGTCTTTTCCTTTAAAACCTTTTTGGTCGCTTAGTGGGATGCGAGTGGGATATCTATCAAAAAAATGTTTTGTAACTCAAGACATAAAATTTTTTACTTTTTTTTGCAAAATCAAAAATTTTTTTTACTTTTTTTTTCCAAAATGGACCCTTTTTTTATTTAATTTTTTTTTCTCAAAAGAAAGCTTAGGTCTTTTCCTTTAAAACCTTTTTGGTCGCTTAGTGGGATGCAAGTGGGATATCTATCAAAATAAATGTTTTGTAACTCAAGACAAAGGTTCTTAAATTGATTTTTTTTTAAAACCTTAAAAATAAAAACCACCACAACTGACCGATAATAGCCACTGGAGGGGTGCAATGTGAAGCCGACCGCTATTAATCTTCCACCCCCAAAATTTGTCTGAGTTTTGTATCTTACGGCTTTTTTAGTTAATCCTATAGGTAGTTTTCAGCGCAATAATTTATATTCGTGATTGATTTTTGGAAGTGGGCCTTATATGGGAGCTATGTCAAATTATGGACCGATCACCAAGAAATTTGGTCATGTCATTAATGTCTATATGAAAGTTATTTATGTTGCATTTTATGTGTATACCAAAATTTTTAGGAGATTTATGCTCGTTAAAGTGATTATCGGAATCAGGCATTATATGGGACCTATGACTAATTATGGACGGATCATAATAAAATTTGGTGACATGAATTCCGTATATATAAAACTTATTTGGAGAAAAACTTGTGTAGATACCTATATAGATTAAACATTTGTGACCGATAAAGTCCACTTTCGGGAGGACATTTGTATGGGGGCTAGGTGAAATAATGGACCGATTTCAGCCAGTTTCAATAGGCTTGGTCCTTGGGCCGAACAAATTATATGTACCAAATTTTATCGAAACATCTTCAAAATTGCGACCTGTACTCTGCGCACAAGGTTTACATGGACAACCAGCCAGCCAGACGGACGAACGGACGGACGGACATCGTTTAGTCGACTCAGAAAGTGATTCTGAGTCGATCGGTATACTTTAAGGTGGGTGCTATACCAATATTTTTGAGCGTTACAACCATCTGCACAAATCCAATATACCCTCGCCACTATGGTGGTGTAGGGTATAATAAGTGATTTTTATTCCTGAGGTTAACATATTATGGGTATTACAGTATCGATGCTATGAAATTTTAGTTAGGTATGTTACATACCATCGGAAAGGCTAATGTGTCTAGTTTCTCCGCGTAAGTTTAATTTTTAAGGTTTATACATAAATATGAAAAAAATCCAAATAGTGCATATGCTAAAAATTTAAAAACCTTTGTCTTGAGTTACAAAATATTTATTTGGATAGATATCCCACTCGCATCCCACTAAGCGACCAAAAAGATTTTAAAGGAAAAGACATAAGCTTTTTTTTGAGAAAAAAAAATAAATAAAAAAAGGGTCCATTTTGGAAAAAAAGTCAAAAAAGTTTTTGATTTTGCAAAAAAAAAGTAAAAAATTTTATGTCTTGAGTTACAAAACATTTTTTTGATAGATATCCCACTCGCATCCCACTAAGCGACCAAAAAGGTTTTAAAGGAAAAGACCTAAGCTTTCTTCTGAGCAAAAAAAAAAAATTAAAAAATGGGTCCATTTTTTAAAAAAAAAGTCAACAAAGTTTTTGATTTTGCAAAAAAAGTCAAAAATTTTATATCTTGAGTTACAAAATATTTTTTTTGATAGATATCCCACTCGCATCCCACTAAGCGACCATATAGGTCGCTTAGGAAAAGACCTAAGCTTTCTTAAAAAAAATAAAAAAAATAAAAAGGGCCCATTTTGAAAAAAAAGTCAAAAATGTTTTTGATTTTTTAAAAAAAAAGTCAAAAATATTTTATTAATTTTTTTTTATTTTTTTTCGGAAGATTGCATAAATAGCTATCTAAACTATTTGGGACACATTTTGCTAAGAACAATAGGTAATAAGTTATATGGATAAGAAAAAACACCTGTTTGGCCAAAATGTCAAATTTTGACCTCCTATAACTCATCCCGATCGGAAGACATCGATTTCAAAAGTTGGTTCACTTGACGTGAAATGCCCCATATATAAAAAAAAATATATTTATGAATACAAATGCTAAATGTCAGCTATATATGTACCTTGGTATTTAAGCGTCAAAACAAATAAAGTAAAGTTAATAATTGCACCAAGTGCTTAAATGAAATTAATTTCAAACTTGAATTTTCTAATTTACAATTAGTTTTAGTAATTTATAAACATTTATGTCAGTTTAATATTAAAGTGCATACAAATGTTTATAAGTGGGTATATATTTATTTATTTATACATTTTGAAATAAGTATATGTACAGAAAACTATTATTTTCTAACTTTTTTGCTTAATCTATGCTTGAACAAATTTATGTTGGTAAGTACTTGTTATGGATGGACCTTTTTTATATTTGCACTCTCACCCAAAAACCTAATTAAAAATACGCTTTGTTTTATCATGCATGTATGACCAACAAACATGTCAATGTCACACAGTGTTACGCCAAAAACAATTTGTTTGTGAATGCGGTTTTCCATTGTACATAAAAATATAAAATAATATTCAAAACAACATTAAAATCTAACCAACAGCTACAAATACATTTACTACTTAATAGTAAATTTTAATATCGTTGATGTTTTCATTTTTCGCTTCTATTTTTCATTCTTTTTAGCATTTTAATGTGTATTTGTTTATGTTTAAGTATGTGTTATAAGTGTAATATTGTAAAATTGTGGCATTTAAATGCATACTAATAAATACATACATATGTATGTATTTAATTTCATTATTTAAAGTTTGAGATTAACTAAATGTAAATTTATGAAACTGAAAATTACTTATTACCCGAATACTGAGAAAATAAAACATTAAAAAACGTTTAAACTTTAAGTGATCTCAAAAAATCCTTAATATTTAAATTATATTATAAAAAGTATGACTGTATAAATGTATAAGGGTGGTCCTTACCTACGTTTTTAGGTTTTTTTTTTTTTTTTGTTGTGACCCAAGGTCTAAATTGTTCTCCGTCTTATTAAAACCAAATGCTGAAAATTTTAGCAATATCTTGTTTGAAGTTTCAAATTTTGGGTCAAAGTATCAATATTTAAAAAAAAAATCAAACAATTCCAATTAAAATAGTTTTTGTATTTCATTTACCCATACAAATTTAAATATAAACAATTTTTAACATCAACAACCAATTATAGACTGATACCAAAACAATTTATAAAAGTTCATTCCCAAATTTTACATTTTCAAAATTATTTTTAAACGAAATTTCAAAAATATTAATCTTTTTTCTCGAATCTAAGAAACACTTAGTAAATGAGTATTCAAAATGCACATTTTAATGGTTTTACATATTACTATTGGGTGTAAGATTTAATAATGTGGCATTTTTTTTAATGTTTAGATTTTATTTTGAAACATTTGTACAATATAAATTTATTGTTAGCTGGCAACATATGGATTCCGAGCCAAAAGAACTGCTCATCTTTTGAGGCCAAGAACGAATCAAGCCAATATCGGATACTCTGTTCCAAAGTGAAGCATATCCCAGAGAGAGCGTTCTGCTTCGATGGAAATACATAGTATTCGGACGGGGCAAGATGTGGTCTATAAAGCAGGTAAAGCAAAACTTCTCAACCACTTCATTCAAAATAGTTTTATTGCATAAAGTGACCGTGTGCTGTCATTATGAAATATTAAAGTTTCATGTCTGGATGCATATTCTGGGCAATTTTCGATAAACGCTCGCTTCAAACGAAACAGCAGCGTTCGGTACAGGATCCAAGTAATGGTCTGGCTAGATTTCAGCAGCTGAAAATAGACCCACTAAATACAGAGCATTACCTCAGCGTCATGGATATTTGGCTGGTTTGCAGGGCTTCACATACGATGAAGGTTTTAACATATTATTATGCTCTCGGCTAATTGATATCATAATCTGAGAACCACATATTATGATATAAAAATTCATCATAACAATGGTTGTCACAAACATATACTTGTTTACTGTAACCATATATATGACTGATACAATCATGTGAATCGTAGAATAACCATATTATGGTTACCACAATCATGTAAATAGTTACTGTGACTATAATATTGTTAAAAAAACTTTAAAAAGTTTTGAAATGGTTACTGTAAACATGCACAACTACATTTTTTCTCTGCGTGTACGATTTCCAACGCTTCGGGTTATCGTAATGGATACAGTTTTCATCGCAAGTAATGATTCAGTGCAAAAATTATTTTCTTTTATAGCGTTCAAACATAATTTCGGACATGCGAAATCGTATTTCAAAATCTCTCGGCTTCAATTCATATAGTATTCAATTTCCATGCTTTTGGATGAATCCTGCTGCAAAATCACCACTTCTGAACAGAACAAACCATCTCTCGCACTTTGAAACCGATGTAACACATTCACCATAAGCTTTGGTAAGCAATCGGTGTGCTTCAGCAACACTTTTTTTCAAATTAAATAAGGAAAGCAAAACTTCCCGCATATGATGCTTTGTTGGCACAAAATACATATGTCCCTTCAAAATGACATTTAAGTTTTTATAAACAAAAACCGCGTTCAAACCAATTTTGCTAATATTTTCAACATTTAGTTTTTAGCGCACGGAGAACAATTTTAGAGCTTAGGAGCGTCGAAAATGTAAAAAGTGCCAAATAAGTGCCTCCTAAGTATGTTTGTAGTTATGTACAATATAAAGGTATTGTTTTTTTTAAAGTACTATATTTAAACATATATAAACACATATAGAAATGTACAAATCAGTGACCGTGTAATTGTTTCTGCGCTGAATGTATGTCAACGTAGGAAAGAAAACTTCAAACAATTCTTGAATTGTAGAAAAATAACAATTTAAACTTTAAATATAAAACATTTTCAACTTAGCAAATAATGAAATACTTTTTTTTTATAAATTTATTTATTCATAATTTTGAGTATGTAAATATTTAGCCATTAGTTAAATGTTTATTATTACAGGGTTTTAACTCTTGTAAATTTTTCTTAAATTCGCCTCAGTTAACGCAGCAATTAATATGCAATATTTTTGCATTTTATTTAACGTTTTAAAACAATTAATTTTTGAATTTTAAAACATAATATTTCCATGGCAACAAATATATGTATGCATGTTTAAATTTAATTATGTCGGTTCATTAAACAACTTTAAATATAACAGTTAAATAATTAATTAAAACCGTTGTTTCTGTAGCAACATAAAGTAGAAAAAAAACACACACATTTATCAATTAATGTTATTTGTTCGTTTCGATACAAAATCATTTGTTTTCTATATAAATACGCAATAAAAATATAAAAAAATACAAAATAAAAGTATCAGTCATACCGATCACATGATATACTACTGCTAATGATTGACCTTGAACTGTTCAGAACACAAAGTTGTTTTTGCAAATCCTGGTTTACTTTAGCCAACAACCCAGACAGGCAGACAAATATAAATTTGAGCTTTGACATAATCCGTATGTATACCTCTAGGTTAATTTATCTGGATAATGAATTAAATACTCAACAAACTTCTAAAACATATTAACAGCAGCAGCATTTCTATGTAAAAAAAAGTACAAACATTAAAAAATATCTATAAGAAAAGTCTATACATAAGACTCGTAAGTAAGTATGTATTGAAAGTATACAATACATATATCCCCTACATTTAATATCAACAATATTTTATTGTAGATTTTCACATCTGTAACATATTTTTTATTTTATTTAACCATGACATTGTATTGTATTGAATATATCTGCTGCATATCCTTCTACTTTGAGTATAAATGTAGTTTTCAGCAACTATCACATTTGTAGCTATGAAGGGTTGTAAATGAGAGAGCACCAAAGCTGCAATTAAATACAGTTTATAGTATTTAAAATACACACATTTTTTTTTTTTTCATTTCTATAATACTTTTCACAAACACCCTTCAAGCAATCATATAATTTTACACAGCTCTGCAAAGGAAAAACAAGTAAGAAAGTATGGTCGGTCAAGCCCGACCAGATAATACCCTACACTAAGTAAATGAGCAAAAACATTTTTCTTTCAAAATTTCAATAATTTATGTTCGTAAGCGATTTTCGGAAGTGGGCCTTATATGGGAGCTATGACAAATTATGGACCGATCACCACGAAATTTGGTCACGTGATTAATGTTTATATGAAAGTTATTTATGTTGAATTTTATGTGTATACCAACATTTGTAGGAGATTTATGCTCGTTAAAGTGATTATCGGAAGCAGGCCTTATATGGGAGCTATGACTAATTATGGACCGATCATAATAAAATTTAGTGATATGAATTCCCTATATATAAAACTTATTTGGACAAAAACTTGTGTAAATACATATATAAATTAAACATTTGTGACGGATAAAATCCACTTTCGGGAGGACATTTGTATGGGGGCTAGGTCAAATAATGGACCGATTTCAGCCAGTTTCAATAGGGATCGTCCTTGGGGAGAAAAAATGATATGTACCAAATTTTATCGAAATATCTTTAAAATTGCGACCTGTACTCTGCGCACAAGCTTTACATGGACAGCCAGCCAGCCAGCCAGCCAGCCAGCCAGCCAGCCAGCCAGCCAGACGGACGGACGGACATCGTTTAATCGTCTCAGAAAGTGATTCTGAGTCGATCGGTATACTTTAATGTGGGTGTTAGACTAATATTTTTGGGCGTTACAAACATCTGCACAAATCCATTATACCCTCCCCACTATGGTGGTGTAGGGTATAATAAATGCTATAAAAAATTACAAAAATAATTTAGTGTACAAATATGTGGATATTTTATAATTCATCAAACAAAAAAAAAAAAAATAACAAATATAAGGGAAAGATGAAAATCTATAATTTTAACATGTAATTAAATGTTAAAGAAAAAAATAAATATTCTTTTTGCTATTTAAAGTGATATACAATTTAAGCGTTTATCATACAAAATATATACATACCAATCATATTGCAACAAATATTTATGACTACGTAGAACATTTGGATATTATTCAAAACCATAGCATTTACTGGAAGACACTTTTCATTATTTTTGTGAAAATCTTTTACTTCAATTTGCAGCAATGATCCACATATTTTAAATAAACAACTAACTCAATTTTTGTAATTTCCTAAGTTAGACCACTATCAAAATTACTCACATACACTTATGTAAATTCTTTATTAAGCATGTGAATACCTAAGCTACTTATTTACTAAAAAATTTGTTTAAAGAATTTCATAAAGTAACATGTATATAAGTTTGTCATTCCGTTTGTAATTTCTATATTTGCGACCCTAGGTTAGGTTAGGTTTCCAGGCAGCCGCGAAGTGAAGAAGAAGTGCAGCTCACGTGGGTCCAAGCATAGGTCCCTTTGTGTTACCTGAAAGTATATAGGAAAGAAGAGAAAAACAGAGTAGATATGAAAAAGAGAGAAGGGGACAGTCAGCTATTAGTTAGGATTAAAGAGTGAGAGAAGAGATACGAGAGAGAGAGGAGAGTGGGTCATCATTGGTCACTCCATGGAGATCCCCATATTAGGTCTGGTTAGCCAATTACTGTGTCTTACAAAGGCATAAATGCACTCAAGCCTCAAATTCGAGAGCTCAGAGAGACTAATTAGGGAACGATGTCCCAGAAACCTTAAGCGTAGATTTTCTAATGCCGGGCAGTGACAGAGAAGATGAAAAATTGTCTCATCCTCCTGCTCGTTTTGACAACTCCTACAGAAGTCGTTATAGGGCAAGCCAAGTCTCCTCGCATGGTTGCCAAAAGTGCAGTGACCGGTAATGACCGCCACCATACCGCTCAATTGTGAGCGAGTTAAGCCAAGAATATATGTTGTTCGTCCACGATCCAGTCGGGGCCATATCATTCTGGTAATAGTACATGTGGGTTTACAACCCCACCTTGCCTGAGCTAGCTCATAATAGAAGTTATTAATGTGAAGCTTGCACTTGGATAGCGGAATCCCACATAGGAAGTCTATGTGTCCGTCATGCAGCATAGCGCCCTTTTTCGCCAATTCATCAGTACGACTGTTGAATGTCTCGCCATCCTGTTTAAGGATGCCCGGCATTCCTGGACCAAATTAGATGTTGTATATACACCTTGTTGTATATACACCCTACAGAGTATATATTCTGGATCGCATCAACTTTTAAAATCACGAAAAACTCAGCCAATTTGAGAGACATTTTGACCCCAAGTGCTTTTAAGGGTTAATTTCCATTTTTGCACTATTATTGTAAATTTTAGACCTTAAGATATATTTTTCGCAAGTTTCATTAAAATTGGTCCAAAAATGTATAATATTTTGCTATCTTTCATTTAGAAATTCCAAATATTGCTAAATTTTACATTTGACCTTCACCATTAAAGGGTTAAAGTTGTCCGATTTTAGTAAAACTTGCAGAGTGTATTTAGAATTATCTGAACTATAAGATTGTAGGCTTCACTTAAAATTCGAAACAGTATGGAAATTTCTCACATTCGCCAAAATATGGCCAAAAAAATATTTTTTCTCGAAAATCACAAAATTTAAATCGTTGGTACGGAAAAACTGTAAGGAAAAAAAAATTTTAAAAACAATTTTGAAAAAAAAAAATATTTTTTTTTACTTAAAAATATTTAAAATTTTTATTTTAAAGTATAATTTGGTGAAGGGTATATAAGATTCGGCACAGCCGAATATAGCTCTCTTACTTGTTTTTAATTAAATGTGTCCTTATTTAAAAAAATTCCCTTCATATTAAATATCAAAGATAACTTTGTCATTACAAATACCTTAAATCCAAATCATAATTCGAATGTCATTTCCTGAAAAATGTTCAAAATTAAATGAACTTTTTCTAGTTACCTTAATCCTATATAACTACCATATGCCAAGTCATCTTAATATGGATTGTGAGATTTATAAATCTTATTTGTCATAAACATGTTGTTGAACAAGTTATTTTAAAATCGTTGTACTATTGTGATGAATACAAATGCGTATGTAAATGTTTATGTGTAGAGAAAAACTGAATTAAAAAAAGAATATTTACCATGAATTACTTTAAAGAAGAAAATGTTTTTAGTTATGCAGTCATAGTAAATACTCTTGTGTGCTACTACACATCACAAAAAAAAAAAAAATCTAAAAAAACACTAAACTATAAAATCTTTGTATGCTGCTGCTTATGGCTTGAATTTTAATATAAAGGACATTAAAAAATGTTGTATTGTTAGGTTTTTAGATTGTGCAGTTTTTTCTTCAGTGTTTAAATAGACCGAAGAAAAAATCAGTTTTTATTGTTTAGTTTATTTAAATAGAAAGATTTAAAGAATTTTTTCAAAAATGAAGTAACTAAGAATTAAAAAATTGTAGATTAAAACCCATCCATTCTAAACATCAATAAAAAATAAAAAATTCGCTTTTATTTATTTAAATGTAAACAAAAAACATGCAATAAAATTTGTTTCTATATACACAAAATTCATGATTCTAATATTGGTTTATTATAATGTTTTTTTTTTTTTTTTTTTAATAAATATTTGTATTTTTAACATGTACGATTGCTAGATACAACAACAATGGATCTCGACACTATAAATTTCAATTTAATACAATAAAATGAAATGAAATAATAATTTTCCATTTTTCGATTATGCGTACTTTATGTGACATGGTCAACAAATAAATTGAAAAGAAATAAATTTGAAATAGATTTTTATATACCTACCTACATATGTACGTATCTATGTGTGTACGTATGAATATGCTTAGTTTAAAAATGAATTTATAAAATTTAAAAACTACTCAGATAAGTACATATGGGCAATTCCACGAGAATGACTACCACGGCTGAAAATACAAAAACCCTTGAAACTTTTTTTCAAGATGATTTGAATAGGAGAAAACACTAAAATGTTACTATGTGAAAGTATTTAGAGCTTATTACAACATTTTAAGTGCAAAAATAATAGTTTAAACTGACTATATTTAGTTTTTTAATTTAATTGGTATGTTTTAGGCTAAAATTGCGGCGAAAACTAAGCTCCCCATTAGGATGTAGTATGAAATGAATTTGACTCTGATTGTTTTTTTGCTATTATCAAATTGTTTAATGAAACTGAATGTATATTTTCTATTTATTTTTTTAGTTTTTGTATTTGTTTTACTATGTTTTACTATGAGAGAAAAATCTGTCACGTACGGTATGTCACGTACGATATTAAATTGTATTTATTATAAAATCATCCAAAGATTATTTTTATTTAAATATGACGTATTGTAAAGGAAAAATTTTTGGTTTAGTGTAAGAAATTAAAAGAAAGCATAACGCCTGCCACGATTTGCAAATTATCGCATATTTCTACATGTACCTCAAAATTACTTCCGCTTTATCTCACGTACGATATACCCATATTTCGCTCGATATTTTGGACAACAATGTTTCGAAAGAACTTATTATTTTTTTTAAATATATTACCCTCTGAATGGAACATAAAGACCAAATAATTTTTCAGATACTTTTATTTTTGCAAAATCTATTCCACTCTATAGGCGTACAAATGTCACCTACGATGACATGGAATTGCCCATATATGAGCTAAAGAGCCTGTCACGCAGGACAAAATTTTGTAAGAACTGGGCTCAGCAAATGCGTGTTGATTTTTTCATGCACGCTCTAACTCTAACCATTTCAAAATGTTTACATGTTTTTAAACAATATTATGGTCACTGTAATTATGTATGTATATGATATGGTAAAGTTACAAAAAATATATATGGAATCTAATAGTTGAGATCTATAAAAACATATATATTGTCTTCAATAGTTTTTGATGTACAAAAAATTTTCATGGATTTAAAAAAAAAAATTGTTTGGGAATCAGTATTTTGTCAAAAGTTATGTGCAAATAAAATTTAAAAAAAATTAAATTTGTTGGCTAATAAAGTACGAATACGAATCAGTTACGATGGTAAATTTTTGGAAAGCGCTTGACGCTGTGATACAATTTTTAGTTTTAGAAACTCACTAAATATGTAATATGCAGTAAAATCTTTATTTATTAACAAACCGCAATGAAATTTTAAACGTTTTTTAAATTTCTCATTCTAAATAACAAAGTGTAAAAAGACTTGTCAAAAGGTCAAAGGGCATCCCGCAATTCCTAAAAGTTGGAGCGAAAATCCCAAAAATTGTATTTTTCACAATTTTACCCATAGTGTCCACATTTAATTTGGGGCTAGGAAAATACTTTGGGGATAAATAGAGAACACATCAAGATTTCCGAAACTGCTATCCGTTTTCTGATCCCAGCTTAGGGATTTTAGAACATGTGGCCTAAATTTGAAATTTTTATAAAAAGAAGGTCAACTTCCGAAGGATGTAGGGCCGACATGTTCCAAAAATAGGACATGTCTTTTATACCAAAATGTTTTCCATAAAGATACCTTACAGAAACACATAACACCGTTATATGCTCTTAAATTAAATTTTTTTTTTATAAAAAAGAGTTAAGTCACCTTTTCGTCCAAAAAAACTGCAAAAATCTACTATTTTTTGAATTTTTAAATTGAAAATCGTTTATTTTTGGATCCATAATTAATATTGCCCTGAAATCTTTTGTATGTTATTGATAATTTAGTTGTCTTACTAACAAAAGAAATTCGAGTCCATTCGGTGTAAAAGTAAGCGCTATATTTTTAAAAAAGCGGACCAAGCTATGGCAAAATTTTAAAAGTTCAATTTTGAAATGCCTATAACTCGGAAATTATAAGAGATAAATAGCGCTTTCCAAAAATATACAAATCTTTGAAATCGGATTGGAAACAAAAAAATTCCATTAGCGCCGCGCCTTTAACATTTGTAAGGTCTATTTTAATTATTTAAACTCGAATGATCCTTGGCTACGCCCATGTTAAATTTTATCCCGATCCGACCAGCCGTTTAGAAATGCCAGATTTATTTCCAAAAAATTTTGATTCTGCCCCTCCGTAGTATGGTACCCAAATAATATGTCTATATACTTAGGAACTTTTCTTAAAATCGGACTATCCTTTTAGAAATTACACATTTAATTATTTTTTCGGAATTTTTCCATTCTGCATCTATACGTACAATGTGGGCAAAATTTGCTCTGAAAATACTTCCCTTACTATCCTAATTCACAAGCGCTGTTGTATATTCTTCCCACATTTTTATTTGCGATCCCATAAAATATACATATTCTGGATCTTTATAAATAGCAACATTCCAAAGCCACCAAAAACCTTACATACATGACAGATACATCAATATATCCGCTATAGTCCGATATATGTCACGATTTAAAGTCAAGCAAAAAAGCAAAAAAAAAAAACGGGACTTCATCGATTTTTTCAACCAATTTTTAAACATTTAAAAAAAAAAAAAAATTTCGTTACCAATTTTCTTTATTTACTTTGGTAAATGCTATATAAGACAGCCAAATATAGCTCTCTTTATAATAGTTTTTAATTGCTTTATTTTTGTTTGAAAAATATAAAAAAAATACCAATTTATAAGACTTACATATACATCACCCTGATAATTTTCATAAGACCTAAAATCGCTATACTAAATCTTAATTTAACCACTTGTTTTCAATATTTGTGGCATTTATTTATTGTCATCCATAAAGAATTTATATGTATTTGTGAGTAAGAGTACATTAACACAACGACACACATGTCAACATTTTGTTTGTGTTAAAAGGTATAAACATTGATTTTGTCAATTTTCTCATACTCTCCATTAAGGAGCAATATCAATTTATAAAGTCCCACAGCTATTGCTTAGACAGAGATATAAACATGTAAAAAATATATATTACCTTAACAATAAGTAGACAATCTGTCTACCAAATAAAACTACTTTTAGAAACAATAAGAGCAACAATAAACTAAACACTTTAATCGGCATACACGAATTGCTTTATAGCTACGAATGTATAGTTTTAGCATTTGCTAATGCTGTTTAAGTTATTATATAAAGCAACATACTACTTTTCAAAAGTAGTGAATGTGTAGATAAGGATAAAGAAACACTCTCACACCCTTGCTAATAAGAAACATAAACCTAGGACCCACGCTTTAGTTTGCAAAATAGTCGTAATATTAAACAGCACGTGCCATAAATGGGGGGTGGATTTTCTAATATTTTAAAAAACTACAACTACATACATGTTTACAAACACAAACATAGTAAATG
Organism: Calliphora vomitoria; assembly: GCA_942486065.2. Classification (NCBI taxonomy): domain Eukaryota; kingdom Metazoa; phylum Arthropoda; class Insecta; order Diptera; family Calliphoridae; genus Calliphora; species Calliphora vomitoria. The sequence continues at coordinate 1,696,199 of OW818030.2, forward strand.
TGTATGTTTTGGATATAAACTATCTAATCGTAGTAATGCAATAAATTATAGCCACATTTCACTCACTCGCTCACCCCCTTTAACGTTGACAGCAATTTTCTACTTATTTTATGCGACATTTAATAACAACTTAATTTAGGGCCAAAATATTGTGCAAATAACCACCACCATCACTACGTGGACACAAACATTCACGCACGCACAGTGGCAAATATTGATTTTATTAGTGCTTTCAATAAATAAAAATCTAAGATTCATTGAATTTTAGTGCAAATGTTTTTGCGAAAAGCAAAAGGGAGTTTGAAAATAATTGCAAAGATTTAAGCAAATAAATTAAATGGATTTCCATATTAACTGCCTGAGTGCGTGTGCGTGTGCATGTGTTTGTTTTGATTTGATTTGAAAATAGTTAATGATAGACTATTGTTTCATCTAAAGACGATATTCATTAAATGAGCAAGACAAACAAACAAACAAGCACATGTTTGGGTAATTAAGGTCAGCAAAAGCAATAATATTTAAAGTATTATAAATTTCAAATTTTATAAGATTTCATTGAAAACAAGCTAAAATTACAGGAGGTAAAAGGTTTTAAATAAAATTTATATAAAACATTTTTTTAGGTTTTTCTAATATTTTTCAACTTTAATTAATATTCAATACTTTGGATTAGAATTAATTTAGAATTATTTATAACAATACCAAATATTTGCTTTCAGTTTTTAAATTTCTCCAAACAATTTAAAATTTTAAAGATTTTCATTCCAACAAATATTATTTACATTTTTGCATTCAAATCGTTTATGACTGCAGTTTTGGGTAAAAATTCCTATATTTTAGATGTTCCAGGACAATTGAGGCTGATACTTAGACATTCATTCAGTCACTGCAAACAAAAAAAAAAAACAACAAGAAAACTAAATCAAGTTTTGACAAAGAAAATCATTGAGCAGAACGAAAAATAGAAAAACTAACAAGTTTTTCAACACCAAGTTTTTTTTTTCTACTATTTTCAGTTTTTTTTTTTTTCTTACACCAGAGATGTGGAATTGTTGACATTGTACTAAATTATACAATATACAAAAGGGTACTTTTTACCCTTGTTATACTTAAATGAGACAAAACTTATTATTTTTCAAAATCTTTGTTTTAAAAAGAATAAAATTCACTTTAAGAATAGTTATTCGTATCATGATGGTTTTAGATGACATAGCTTTGGTCTTGTAAATTCGGTAATATTCGGTACTTATGTTTGCCATGGCCTTACAACATTTGAAAAAAACAAAATAGAAAAACAAAATGTTTTGCCCTACAATTGTTTTCGCTAATAAATTAAAAAAAAGAGCCCTGTATGAGTGACTCTATTTGTCACTCACAATGAGTAATCCATTGCTTTGCACTCAACTCATTTTTTGTTTTGAATATTATTTACAAAGTGTACGTACTTTTGATTTTAATAATTAAAATTTTTGTTCTACTCAATCATTGCGAGTATTATTATGTATGTGTACGTCTACATTCACATCAAGTAAGTAAACAACTTACGTATATTAAAAGAATACAAAATAAATATTCTGAATCGCGTGAATCGAGTTTAAATGCCAAAAGAAAAAATAATAATAAAAAAACATGAAATCGCAAAATAATTTAAAAAGCTTTTGTCCGTCAAGATGGAATACTTTCTATTATCTTTTGTCGTCATTAAAAAGCAGTTGGAACGAAGTTGTTTTTATATTACAAGAAAGGCATGAATTCCATCGTAAACAGAATATTGATTTAAAAAATATAACTGCTGTTTTGGACATAATTTGACCCTTCGAAGAAGCCTCGAAGATACTAGAGGGAGAGAAATATACAACAATTCATTTGGTCTACATTTATGTTAACAGCCTTCTAAAGAAATGCGCTGAAATCAATGAGGATATAAGTATTGTCCAGGCTTTGAAAAGCAAGCTTATGCACTACTTAGAAGCTCTCGTTTTTTCTAATTTGACCATCGGGCAACGAGTTGCACTATTTCTGTTCCCACCTGCAAACAAATGGCTTAGTTTCTCTGAAGAAGATCGAAATCTTATAAAATTGAAATGTATTGAGTTGATACAAAGCCTAGTACAGAATTGTGAGCCTATGATAGAACCACAACAACTATCAGTAGCCCCAATCTCATCGAAAAATTTAGAACTGTTTTCAGATTTTATTCGATCATATGATTTTCAAACCAACGAGGATTTAGTGGCCTCAGAGTTGAGACGATACGAAAACACAGAAGTGTACTTTTTTGATGATTTCGACACACTTAAGTGGTGGGATTCGCATAAGAACGAGTTCCCCTTTTTACACAAATTGAGCTGCCGAATCTTAGCAATATCTGCAAGTAGTGCACCTTCAGAACGGGTTTTCTCTTGTGTCCGTAACGTAATTTCTGAAAAAAGATGCTCCATTGCCTCAAATGATATTAATAAAATATACATGTAAACAATAATGCGTTTTATTTGTAATCTCGCTATAAAAATTCATAAGAATGGTAATTCGTTGAAAAAATTGCATTCTAATTAAATAACATAATAAATCCCTCTATGATTCGATTCACTCGCTGTTTTGCACTCGATTTGAAACACAGAAAGGGCTCTAGTATATAAGATTCAGCACAGCCGAATATAGCTATCTTACTATATTCATTTTTATATTCATATTGTTCAAATTTTACATTTTTTGAAAATTTAAAGTCAATTGAAAGCCAGAAATGTTCTCGAGATAAAAAACTAAAAATGCAAAAACTTGCATATGTTCCAAATCGTTCATGTTCTCAGTTTTTCTTTACTTTCAGATTCGTCTGAATTGTACTAAAAAAGTACAATTGTACTAAATTCATCATCTTTAGTTTGGATGATTTGCAGTGTAAAAAAAATGATTTTATGCATTGTGACCGAGAAGAGAAGAAACATGAGTTAGTGAGTATGTGCGTAGGTACATGCATGTGTATGTGCTTTTTGTATGGTCTATAATTTAGAAGCAAAACAACAACAGCAGCAATTGCATGTGGAAAAAACACAAACTCAACTAAGCATAGCCGGAATACAATATGAACAACACTGAGTGACCTTTTTTCTACTCTGACACAAACACACATTCACTTACAAACACACATACATATAGTTCGCCTAAACCTGTGTACTTTTGCAGACAAACAAATGCACACTCACACACTAGTATGAACATTTGAATTTTAATTTGTATACACAGATACAAAAATACACACATCTATAGCTGTAAGTGTAGGCATGTTGGTATTTCGTAGTGTTACTGACTGGTAATTTGAATGTCATTTTTCAGTTCATTTTTTCTCTTTATTTAGTAACAGGCAGATCATTTTCTTGCTGATTTTTTTTTTTTTTTTTTTGTACTTTTTTATAATTTTGAGTGTGTGTATAAGCTGGATTGTTGTTTTGTTAAAAATACATGTCTCTCTTTATAAAAAAATATATATGACACTTTAAGCAAAGTTTGTTTATTTAAGTTGTAGTTACAAATTAGTGCATACCATTTTAGTATTTTGGTGCCTTTTTTGGTAAAATTAAATAGAAGTAACTTTAAAAATTTTAACTAAAAAAATAAATTTTTTGTACAAAAGCTGTTGTTAATTTGAGTGGTAATTTGTTGGAAATTGAAAGCTGTGTTCTTAAAGGTTTATGATTAAAATACTTATTTATTTCGTTTACATGTACACATGTGTTATTATACAGTCATACAAGTTCCTTGTTAACTCTAAATGTTTTAAGGATTATAAAACTAAACGAATATTATCAGTTCAAACCAGTGGCGTTAATAAAATGAATTCTCGGTTTAAATTTTCAAAAATCCAGCACTGAATTGTTGACACGTCTCTGTCCTTCCAACACATAGTTAGTATTAACTTACACAAAACATCACAACAGCAGTAAAACATTTTGCAACATATTTAGAAAGGCGTTACAAATACTTTTGGTAAGAAGCTCAAAAACTTATCTTAAGTACATACATACATATATACATACAACATCGTAATTTTAGTTACGAAACTGTAAAAAGGAAAACTAAAAACAAAACATTTTTTTTAACTCTTCCCTTTTTCCACTTTGTAACTAAAGCCAGAAGTGATTTTGTAGCATCATTTCAAAACTAAGTGCGGCAAACAAGAAAAAAAAAAAAAACAAAAAAGAAATCTAAAGTAAAGAACTCTAGAAAGAAAGTAAACCACAACTCACGTATTTCCTAAATTATTGGAGAAACGCATGTAGCTCAGCCGAAAATTACTTAAAAAAAGGTTATTCCTTATACAATGATTAAAGATACATCTATTTTCTATAAAACAATTTATTAAACTATTATTGGAAAAGGCAAAAACTCAACACGCGTTTAAATATCGTTTATATAGTATATAAGGACTGAGATCGAAAAATTCTTAATATACAATTTCCGTGCTCTGTCTTTGGCCTCTAAATTTTTAGCAGAGTTCCTGTCAGGACCTTTTTGAGCCGTGTATGTTTTTAAACCTGCATTGGCTATAACTTCGAGCACTGAACTAACCGGGCTGCTTTCCTACCGGATGTGTTGGGAGCTCTTTTGAAAATGCTTTCTGTTTTCTTGGCTTTAGAAACATCATGTGGACCATTTCTTCTACCTGAACGAGGTTTTCTATCGGACAAGTTCTCCCGGTACTGTTTAATAACATTGGAGACAGTTTGATGGCAGACCTTTGATTGTTTGGCCAACTTTTTGTAGGACCAATTTGGATTTTGTTGAAAATATTTAATAATTTTAGTACGTACTTTTTTCTCGTCACTCATTTTAATCAGATTAACAACAAATGAACATAATTGACATTACACATAATAACTGACACGCTTTGCAAAGGTAACTTGATAAAAAAAAAATCAAATAATTCTTGGGTTAAAAGTTTTAATGAAAAATGTGTGTTAAGAATTTTTCGATCTCAGTCCTTATATAACAATAATTGGTTTTGACCTTTGTCAACAATTGACCCACGTGCCAGGTGTGGGTCTTATATCGATGTCAATATTATTTTAACTTAAAAAAACACACACACACATGTTTCTTATTTTTTATATAAATTTTAATTTTTGTTGAATTTCCTTTTTTTTTGTAAAGTTTTAAATTTTATGCGGTTCATTGAATACAGCAGGCTCTTATCGCAGTTATAGTATAGTATTCGAATGCTGTATGTGTTGATACATTGTGATTTGAATTTATTTCACTTCCTGTGTAATGATATTGATAATATTGTTGTTGCTGTTGATAGTGTTCACTGTTGTTGCTATTATTATTATTATTTGTTGTCATGTTCATGAATTCTTAATTTACACGTTTAACTATACAAATTCATTTACAGTCCGCCATTGTTCCATATATTTGCATTTATTAGTATGTATAGCAAAACCTATGATTGACAATCGATAATGGACAAGTTCGCAATAAATAAACACACATATGGTGCTTTGTTGATTTCCGGTTTCCGGCAAGATACTTAATTGAGAAAAAAAATCATGTTTGTATATAAATACAATAGTTTTAAATATGTTGGTTTAGAATGTATCGCAAATACAATAAGACAATAACACGAGTATTATCTGGAAATTCCATAAATAATATTTAGTTATTTAATAAATGTTGAAATATTTTTAAAGGTTTCCATCCTTTAAACCTATAAACACTTTGCAAATATTTGCATTAAAACTGAATATGAGGAAAATCAAATATTTTGGAGAATCGTTGAAACTGAAATCGGTTAAGTTGTATGTCTTTGTACTTTGAAATGAAAAAAACAGTGACAAATATTGGTAGAACACAGAAAAAGCATGTGAGTGCGAAATTTTATGTTACTAATCTTTTACCTCTTAGCGTTTTTCCACTCTAAATTAACGTTGGACACTTTTATAGCCCATAAATAATGTTGTCAATACTTCTTGACGAAAAATCACAAAGTGGTATAAAAATAAAAGCAAAATTTATAGAATTTTTAATAGATCGTTATTCACATTAGTCAACTAAAATTATAACAACAGAATTTAAAATGTATAATTTACAACAGTTAAGGTACATGTAGTTGATGTCAGATCATCAGGAGTATAACATCACCTTATTATACTTTTAAAGAGTTGCAGTAAAGTTTTCTAAAATGTATGTTTTTTCAAATGACATTCACAGAAATTTTTGAACTTAGCTACAAGTTTTCGTAAACAAAACGTCTTTATATATGACACCCGCGAACTGTTTCACATGGTCATCCAATAGGGACTTCCAAACATTGACAGTTGTCGAATTGGCTGTCATTTATTCAACTTGTTTTGACAAATCACCATGGAAGGATATAGCGTTCAACAACACTTGCAAATTATATACATGTCCGTCTGTCTGTCTGTCTGTCTGTCTGTCTGTCTGTCTGTCTGTCTGTCTGTCTGTCTGTCTGTCTGTCTGTCTGTCTGTCTGTCTGTCTGTCTGTCTGTCTGTCTGTCTGTCTGTCTGTCTGTCTGTCTGTCTGTCTGTCTGTCTGTCTGTCTGTCTGTCTGTCTGTCTGTCTGTCTGTCTGTCTGTCTGTCTGTCTGTCTGTCTGTCTGTCTGTCTGTCTGTCTGTTGAAATCAATTTTCTGAAGACCCCAGATATCTTCGGGATCCAAATCCTCAATAATTCTGTCAGACATGCTTTCGGGAAGTTTCCTATTTAAAATCAGCAAAATCCGTCCATAAATAACGGAGATATGAGCAAAAATCCGAGACAACCTTTATTTTTGGCCTATTTTTTTTATCTATATCTCGATTACTAAGTCATAAATATAAACAATATGGATATCTAATGATATATATTTCAAAGTCCATTGCAACGATATATATATAAGGCTATACAAAGTTGGACCTACAATGGGTCAAAATCGGGAAAATATTTTTTAACCCGAATTTTTTTTTTTTTCACAAAAAACATTCTTTTGTTATAAATTTTTTTCACTTATAAAATAAAAAAAATTTAAAAATTGGAACAAACTTTTAAAAAACAATTTGAAAAAAAAATTAAAAAAATTTTTTTTTTTTAATTTTATTTTAAAGTATAATTTGGTGAAGGGTATATTCGGCTGTGCCGAATCTTACTCTCTTACTTGTTGTTTTATCAAAATGTTCGCTAAATGAGCCCTGGAGCAATTTTTCTAATTTTCATCAGAAAAATTCTCATTATCAGCGTTGGGACTTATTTCTGGATAAATTGATACGTCAACAAACAAAATTGTCGGATTTAGGTCGATACCTATACACATGAGTTCCCTGAAGTGAATTATATGTCTTCGGCGAGCGCCTGAAGTGAATTATATGTACACCAACGACATGAGGGCATGGTCACCTCACCTGGAGGCAAATTGAACATTTCATATGCGCGCCACCAATCGAAGCAACGGCGAACATTTGAACGATTAAATATAGAGATAGGAAGCGCTTAATGAAATACTCTTTAGTATGCTTAACAACAAAATGGCCTTCGTGTCTTAGAAAAAAAAGTAAAATTATCTAAAATTTTCAATATTCCTCATATACGTCCTTTTGTAACTTTTTTTTTTTTATTTTTTCAAAAACTTCATCATGATATGTTGCCACTTTAAAAACTGTCATGCATTCACCAACGAATTTACCAGCCACAACAACAAATGTGTGCAAAAATTAATTTTATTATTTTGCTTATATACATACAGTATTTTTCTAAAATATTTGAGTAACAAAAAGGTGACACTTTAAACACAGCTGTCAACGAGAAATAAACCTCAGTTCACTCCAAATAAAAACAAGCATCAAAATAGAAATTGCAACATAACAAAAAAAAATTTAAATTTATTACCAAAATGCAACAAGAAATGTATTTTTCAACAAATTTTAAATTTCGCAGTAGTTATGTACTTGTGTATGTGCGATGAAATATAAAAAATTAAAAACAGCCAAAAGCTTCTGGATAAATATTTTATAAGCTCACACACAAGTGGGCGATGGAGGGTTGCATGGATGCATGGATGCTACCGTAACAGTATTTAAACAGTGAACTACATTTTAATTTAATTAAACTTTATAAAGAACATATTGTAGCACTTGGGGAAAATCGAAATATTTCACTTGTCTAGCAGAGCATTTGTAAATATTGCGAGGTTGTTGGCCAGTAGTGCCTTGTTAAAAATTCTCTTTAAACGCATCTTTAAGTGTTTGAGTTGTTCGATTTTCAATTTAAATTATGTTTAAGTTGCTGTTGATATTTAATGAATACTTCGCATTCCAATATTGATAGAATGTTTAAGATAAAATTTTACAAAATTTAAAAAATATAAACCTTTGTTATATTCTTAATTTGATTTTATGGTATCCTTATGAATACCTCATAAGACATTCAACAGATGCCAACCTGTTATTTATAAATTCTCTTTAAATTTGTAAAACTACTGCATTATATACCCAAACTATAGTTAAACTATTTGAAACGAATTAGTTTCTAAATAATCCTGATTTATATTTAACCAATAAAAGCCTTTTATTACCACACTAACACATCCTAGGCATATAAGAGTTGAAAAAAAAAATAAAATAAAATCTTTAACAACAAATGCCACATTTATATTGGATTTGTGTCCTTATCGCTTCCTCTACTTCTGCTCTTTACAACGAAGTTCTATAGTTAGTAACACAAAAGCACTGATTGTTGAATTTTAACCCTAATAGATGGCAGAGAAAAAAAGACTAAACTAAAATATATTTGTCTTTAAGAAAGTCTCCGGCTTAGAAGGTTTGCTCCAATTGAGCTGAAGAAAAAAAAAATACCAAAGAGAATGTCCAATGTGCAGACACTAATATTACAGACTTATTGAACAACTCTATTATATTTATATTTGTCCTTATTTTAGTCTTCCTTATTTCTTTCGTTTTTTTTTTTTTTTTCAATTTTGGCTTTTGTGTTGTTACACACAAAAAATATGTTTTTCAAAAGTGCCAATGTTTAACAATATAGATATTCTTTTTTTCGTTTTTCTATCTCTTGAATTTATTGTTGTAAGTCTATTTTAACTTGCCACATTCTATAGTTTCTAAAGCTTGCCGGTTTGGAGGTTTTCTTTTCATTTTTCGATTGCCATTGAAAATTTGTTCCTGATTTATTTTAGTTTAAGCATTAAAGTAATGTCTAAGTAGCATTAGTAAAGTTTATTTTCATATCGCTGGGGAAATACTTACTTCTTGTCTATTTCTTGGTAGAGTTGTTAAAGAAATTTTGGTTAGTTTTGTTGTTGGAATGGTAGAAAGCTTATTTTTTACTCCAAATTTAATAAAAAAATGTAAGCGAATAAGTTTAAAGCAAGTCGATGAATTTGGTTTTCAAAGAAAATTAAATCAAGTAAATGCTAAGTATTTCTTGTGCAAAAAATCAAAAATGCTGCAGTGTCAAGAGACATTGAAACATTGTTTGCCAACAAGGGAGAAAGATACATTAAAATTCAATGTCAGACTTAAAGTTTTTTGTTATAAAAAATACACATATATATTCAAAAGTATTCAGAATTATAAAGAATTATAAGCTTTTGAGTAAAGAAAGAAATTCATTAAGAAATCTATATGACATTGAGGTAACAAAAACTATTAACACATGATTCTGAATGAGTAAGAATTCACAAAAGGTGACTTTAGTGGACCCAGAACCATGATTTATTTTAATAATACGTTTTGAATGAGCTAGAATCCACATTACAATGAATCAATAAACATGAAACTAGAGACGTGTTATCCTGAATTAATATTAATTCACAAAAGGAGACTTAATATTAGCCACTATATATTTCCTCCAATGGGGGTGGCGAAGCGCAACGGGTCAGCTAGTACTTCGTACTTTTATCGGATATTTGAAAATAACTAAGTTTTTGTTACAAAAATTTTGCATTATTTTTAAATAACAAAGAGTCATTTGCAGTTTAATTGTCAAGAAATACTAGTTGATCAATATTTTTAATTGAGTTTGTGTCATTATTTATTAACAAGTTTCCTTGCATTGCTGCTACATCATCTGAAGCAATTATTGTAATACAATTTAAGAAATTTAAAGAAATCTTAAGATATTTTTACCAATCTGTTATTAGAGATATTGGACGAATCCTTGGATAAAAAAGTTTGTTTTTCATTTCTAAATTTTGAATTTTTCTAGTGAAAATAGATTAAAAGTAAAAACCGAAGAATAATTGTCGGTTTCAGCTCTAGGCTTTGAAAAACCGCGGCTTCGATTTCGGTTAAAACCGAACTTGAAACTCTAGTTTAAAATGTGTATTGGCCGAAAAACGCCCAGAATATGCGCCAAGACACTAAATCGTAATATTCCATCATGCCAACGCTCGCAACACCTGTTAAAAAGAATTTAGAATGAAATGGTAGGGTAGTTTTGTATCACCCGCTTTATAGTCCAGATCGTGCCCCGTCCGACTACTATTTTTTCTATCGATTCAGAACGCTCTCTCTGGGATACACTTCACTTTGGAGCAGAGTATTTTTTTTTTAACAAACACAAACTGCGAAGCGTTTTGCTTGTCTGCAGATACACCCAGAGTCTCTGGCGGGAATCGAACCGGCAACCCCCAGATTGATAGTCCAGAATACTATCGTGTAGTTTGGGGCATCCAAATTGGATTCGTTGTTTTTGCTCGGAATCCACATGTGGCCAGAAAGTTGGGAGAAGGTCTTAGCTAACAATGGCCAATATGTTATCGACATTTTTTTTTCACCAAATATTGTTTTTAATATAAAGGGTTTTCCAACAAGAGGTGTTATTTTGAATCACCCGGTATTTCGGTAGCTGTCACCTTTGAAGCTTTTATTCTTTGACATTTGACAAGTAGAAACTACGCCATTACTATAAAAGGAACGATACACGCTTCAACAACCCATTGAAATTATTAAAATTACCACTACAAAAGTGGTGAAAATCTTGCTGTCACAGTTTGCATAACTAAAGCATTTTTGGGTCTTCGTGAAGCACCTTGTCGGACCGCAATACAGAAATTGGTGGAAAAATTCGAGCTGTTGGGACAAGTTAGTGATGTGAAGAATAAAACCGTCAAGAACAACTGAGAATATTGCTGCTCCAGGCTTGTCCATTCTTCGTCGTTCTTTGGAATTGGGCATTCCACCGTATCTTATGGTCGGAGTTGGATAATATTGATCTGGACAACGTTTACTTTCAACAAGACGGCGCTACGTGCCACACAAGCAACGAAACCATTGCTCTTTTAAGGGAAAAGTTTCCGGACCGTGTTATCTCTCGAAGAGGTGATCAAAATTGGCTACCGAGATCTTGTGATTTAACACCTTGCGACTTCTTCCTTTGAGGCCACGTGAAAGATAAGGTCTACGCCAACACCCCGGCGTCGATTCAAGACCTCAAAGATAGAATTCGTGAGGCTATGGAGAACATAGCTTTGCGATTTGGTTATGGAAAATTTCATGAAAATGATATGGTCCTGTAAGAGTGGTCGTGGTGGCCATCTGGCTCATGTTGTTTTTCATTATTAATGGCATACCTTCCTCTTTATTATGAAATAAACATCCGATAATTTATCTCAAAAAATACCATTTTTCTTTGAATACCAAAATAACAACTCTTGTTGGAAAACCCTGTATATCTTAAAGTATAATTTGGTGAAGGGTATATATGACTCAGCACATCCGAAAATATCACTCATACTGGCTTATGTTCTACTGAGTTTAGTACTTACATCATTATAATGGATTCAGTTCAGATTTTTAAAATGATTTCCATTTAAAGTAAAAAAACTTAGGGTCTTATTTTGTAAAACGAAACGACAAACGTTAAAATAAAATTTTATGGAAAATATTCAAGTATTCTTCATACAAACTGTTTACGCTTCCAACGTTTGGTTTATAAAATGTGGCTGTTAATTTAAAATCCTTTTAGATCTTTCATATTAGCAACAAGCTATATTACATATTTTAATAAACATTTATTGTTTTTTCCCACTAAAATAGATGCTTTAAAAAAAAAATCGAATAAATTTTCACAACAGACTAAATTAATTTTCTAAATAAATTTAAATGTTGATGAAAAAAGTTTATCTCTCTCCCTCTCTCTGTAATAAAATGTTAAGCCTCTAATGAATCAATACTTATATAAAAAAAAACAAATACAAATGTATGTATCCTATTGATGTTGGCGCTGTTTGGTTGTTGTTTTTTATCTTTGCTTCACTTGTCGTTGTAGTTGTTTTGTTGTCACTGAAATATTTACCTTGTTCAAATAAATCTTTATCGTATTTTGCTTTAACAACAATTTGTTGTTTAAATATTTGGATAGAAATACAAACACGCTAACACCTACTCATACAAGGCTACACACTAATGCCGGCAAATACTTACTCACACATTTGCAACAAACACAGCCAGAATACAGCCGAAAATGTTGTATCAAATACTACAATGGGAGATTTCCAAAAAAAGAAAATGGTTAGAGACTAAATCATTTCGTTACCACTGCGTTAAGACCATACACAGACCTAGATTTGTATTCAAGTTAATTAAACTTGTAAAAAGTCCTTCGGATATATTATTTACCATTCACATGCTTGTAGAAATCATATATATGATTGTAGTAATTAAATATATCTTTGTGGCAACCATTTTTATGATGTGTGACTTCACCATATTGTGTTGTTCTCGGGTTATGGACAATCATCATGAACATGATTTCCATAAACATACATTTATTTACTACAGTCACATATATGATTGCTACAATTATGTGAATAGTAGCTAAAACATATTATGGTTACCGCAATCACATACATAATTAGAGTGATTATAATATAGTTAAAAAACATTTTGAAATGGTTATGGTAAACATGAACAGCTATATTTTTTTTCTGCCTTTTAATATCAATCTTTTCAGACAAATCGTGTTATAAATTTACTCAGAGAGAATTAATGTATGAAATTACATTTGCTCTTATCGAATGTTGACTATTTATTAAGCTACAGCTGATTTAATTCACTTGCATACACAAGTTGCTGTGAAGCATACTTCCGTAACATAAAATCTATTTTTTATTTTTTTTTTAACGTAAAACGAAATTTTAAATAAATATGTTATTTCCGACAAAAAAAAAAAATAACAAAAATATCACAAGAGTATTTCCGAAAAAAATCATAAAATGCTAAATCAGCAAAAGAAAAAAAATTAAATTCCTTTGAAAAGACATTACAAACATTTAACCAATTACAACTACTAAGAAATGTTGAATAAATGTCTCTATCTCTAAAATCTCCAATCACTACGTCTGTATATTCATTCATATTTGCAAACATTTTGCCGGATATTCCCAATTATTGCTGTTCTTTCGTTTTTGTCCTTGTGTCTATTTAATACTCGTCACTTAAACTACTAATTGCTTTTAAATTGTTTTTATACTAATAGTGCTATTAATACTTTACATTGTACGACAAAATTTAACTCTTAACTCTTAACCCAGTGTTGAAAATTTTACAGAGAAGAGAGACAGACAAATTAAAAATATTCTATGTATAAAGTCATCTTGCATCTTAGTAATAAATTCAGTTTATTACCTTGTCAATTACATTAGATCCTTAAAGCAATTATGGTCAATTAAAGTGTATAGGAAGAGCAAATAATAATGGCAAGTAGCATTTGTATGGCATAAACTGTATTTATATGGATTAAATTGGAATTAAAGTCGAAAGGTTTTTCAAACACTTGCCACTACAAAGTGTTTAAGTATGCATGTGGCAGGATATGAAAGCAACAATTGATTTCAGCCAGGAAATCTGATTAAATTAATAATTATTTTATTAAATCATAAAGGTTAAAGTTTATTAATATGATTCAGAGCTGGTGTTTCTTTTGTAATTTCATATTAAATCTATTACATAATTTTTTTTTTTTTTGTAGGAGGGCTATGTTTAGGTTTGTATTCATACTAAGTTTGCCCAAAAACAAATTTACTGTTATTTGCAAATAAAATCTTAATTAGTTTTAAGTTGTGTTTATAATAACTGGACAATATAAATTAATTTCTTACCTTGTTCTGCAAAATGACTAATGAGTAATATGATTGGAATGTCTCAGCAAGTCCCAATTTCTCAAAATTATGTCGTATTTCTGGCTTTTAATGGAAATTTTTTTAACATTTTTTATACGCCAAATATCTCCATTAGGATCTAGTTCAGATGAGTAAGAAGTACATATCATCAGTCTCATATTGTTGTTGCTAAATTAATAGTTCGTCAATGTGAAGATATTGAATATCTGATCAGAAAAAACCATAAATTTAAGTTGCACAGGAACACATAAGAAGAACATTCTATAATCCATAATACATGAAAACAATGTAATTTTAATGAATTCCAAACAAAGACACAAAGCATGGGAAAAATATATTAAAAAATCTATTCGATGACTACACAAGAAGTAGCAATCTGAATTCGTTTGTACGAAATGTGATCAACATATCCAAAAGAGGAAAGAGCCAGATCTGGATGATGCCGTATTTGATGTTCATAATGATGATAAGGAGGATATTAATAACATACGATATGCGGATGATGCCACCACTTTAATATCCAATAATAATCAGGATCTACAGTTACTTCTTCAAACAGCTAATGATTATAGCTTAAAAACCAATATTAGCAAGTAAGAGTGTTATATTCGGCTGTGCCGAATCTTGTAAACCCACCATAAATATGTGGATATACTTACATGTTTTTTACTGATATTATGTTTTTCTGGCGGGTAGGATCAATTATGAAGCGATCCTCACAAAAGTTGGTAGAAAGATTTTGGTTCCTCGCGGTATTAATTATTACAAGACAATTATAAATTTACAAGTCGTTTTTATAGGCGGACTAGGGGCAAATGTTGTCCGATGTTCGCCATACTTTATAGTATAATTCCGGAGCACTTAGAACTATTTTTTGCAAAATCTTATCAGGATTACCGCATAATCAACGCATTTATGGCAGCACAAACAGTATTCCGGGATCAGATTTGTATGGGAACTAGGTACAATTATGGACCGAAACAAACCATATCAACAGAGGGTAGAAAACATAGGGTACAACTAGAGGCTCAACTGAGAGTAAGCTGAGAGTAATACTAATTACTCTCTTCTCACGTTCTTGTGATATTTGAATTCAACATACTTGTGAGAGAATTAAACACATCAAAATTCTTGAAATTTTAACTTCGATTTTCCGACAAAATATAGACCGAACCGCTTTATTACACTTGTACACAATTCTTGCAATTTTTTTTTTAATACTTTGCAAGACACTCTTATTTCTGAAACACGTTAATTTTGCTCAAATGATAAAAATATTTTTTTATTAATTTTTGACACTTAATTTTATCTGTGGTAGAATCTAATTTATGGAACAGAGTTTCTATTTGTATTGCAAATAGAAGAAAATATTAATAAATTAAAATGTAAAAATTTTTATAGAACTCTGTATGTCTGGTGAAAATTAAAAAGGCACCAATACTATCTCAAAACTATGTAGTAATACATTCTCACGACTTAGGTTTTTGACAACAGACTTAGGTTTTTTTTAGATGAAGTTTTTTAGTTTGCGCTCCAAATTTGTACCCTTCTGTTCAAGTAAGTGGGTGAGCAGTTGTTTTTTATAATTTAATTTGACCAACTGGGTGACACGTCGCGTTATCTAAAAGCAAAACTGCTTTTTGCGGCAGACCTTTTGAAGTCAAAAATTCTCGGACCCAAAAAATGTTTACTTCTGAACAACTTACTTTTACTAATTGGTGAAAATTAACTTACGTGGGTAATAAATTCGTGATGGAACCAGTTCTTGAATATAAATGATGTCATCCAGGCGTTATTACTGTAGTTGTATATTATTCGATTTTCCAACAACCAACAATTTCAGTTTGTCTGAACAGGGCAAAAAAGTTATTCGTTCTTTACACATTTTTTTCCCAGGCGCTGTTTTCTCATTACATATGACAAGAGTGTGATTTGGAACCATCCTATAATATAAACCAGATTCGTCGGCATTGTAGATTTGATGAAGAGTCAACTCATGCTCATCAACATAATCCTTAAACTCTTTCACAAATGGATCAATAAGTTGAGGTTTCGAAGACAATTTCTCATCCGTAATTTTTTAAAATCTAATTCCATGTCGACGCTTAAATTTCTAAAACCTGAATTGGTTTGATAAATTTTTGAAAAGTAATGACTGGCTTTTGTTTGTAAAATCGCTGCTGATATTGAAAAATTGTTTCTCTTTTTTTGGAAACCACTTATAAAGCATTTTTTTCCATTCTTGGGTACTCAACTTTCTTTAAGGTGCAACGTTTGCCAGGGCCACTTTCTGTTGTACGTACGAACGGTAAACCGAAGACTTATGTAACTTGTAACTCACGCAAATTGAATATATGGAATCTCCACTTTTAAATTTTTTTAAAATCTCTAATTTTTGAGAAATCGTTGGTTTTACAATATGCTCAACTCTTCCCGTATTAAAAGATGTATTTACACAACAAATTACACGAATAAACTGACAAAATTGAAGATAAAAATCAACCAAAAAGGTTAATATACCAAACGACTGAGATTTCCCTCTTTTGGTCATAGACATTGTAATCAAATTTAAAACAAACAGATAAAAGTCGCGAAAATAGAACCTGTTTTTCGTAAACTGTCGTGATTATAGAACCTGCAATGTTTAAAATATTAATATTAAGCCGTCGCGATAACCGGGTCGTAGCGATAATGGGTAGTCGCGAATACCGAGCTTGCACTGTAGTTTGGATTCTGGCATTATCGTTTCCTTGGTACTATGATCAGCGACAGCTATTTTAAGTAGCCAGGCTATCGGTGAAACATATATCACTTGTGTATATTTAGCATTCTTAAAAATAAGAGATATTTCATCCGGAATTTTATATTTAACATTTATAATCCGTTTCGAGATCCAATTTGAATCAATCAGTAAAAACCCAATGTGCTCAATAAATAACTTATATTTTATTCCTTGTGTGTATTGGCCATAAATATATGTAAATTAGAGTGATACAGAATATAAACTTTAAAATGATTTCCTTACATATGCTTTCGGAGAATGAAAGCAGGCATGCGATCCGAGAAGTGTATACAAATAGCCAACTTTTATATTACTTGAAAATATTTGGTCAATTCACAAGGTCTCTTATCAGTCATATTGTCATAACCGACTCTTAGGCATTCGGCGTTGGTATCTGCTGGTTCGTTACGATAACACAATATACATACTTAGCATTGAAAGTAGTATTATTTTAGGACATTTTTTGCTTGAAAAGCAATAAAAACCATTGTGAAATATTAGGACATTGTGAATTGACCATTTATTTCTTTGGAAGAGATAAAATATAATTCATACCTTGCAATCCCAACTTTTCCACCAGTAGACTCTAATTTTAAGAGACAATATCAATAATTATGGGTCCATCCTAATATGTATGTAAATATGTACATATGTGCAACAAATATTAGTTTATCACAGACATTTAAAAGCTAGAGCAAATTAATAGTTTTAATTATTTCATATTTAATTAATAATATTAAAATAAACCCAGCAACATTCTGCAATAAAATGCAAGATCATTTACATTTGAAAAATTCATTTGTCAAGAGAAATATTTTTGTGGCCATTCAGAAATACACATAGAGCAGAAAGGGGGAAAATACTCAAAATAATACGAGTGTTATTAAAAGGTTATTCGGGAATACTAAATTAATATTTTAGTAAGATTTCTTATGTTAAATTCCCAATTTTATTGATAAATTCACTGAAATTTATTGTTGGGGGATAAGCTAGTTCCTATGCGCATTTCACTGGTTGCTTAGACCAGATCACCAGGAAACCTTTTCCCAAAAGGCTTTAGAAAAACTAAAGATATTATACAAATAAAACTATAGAGTGAATGAGAATTACAGACACTCAAGCTTTATTTGTAAAAATATCAAAGCTTAAACAAAACACCAACAGTAAACAGTGATTTTATCTTTTCTTACATTCTCTACTACAATTGGTTGGTTTCTTGTTGTTTTTATTTTCACATAGATTTTTTAGGTTTTTGACAACTGAGTTAGGTCTTTGACAGGAGAGTTTCCGATCTATGTGTATTTATCTACGTTTTTGGCATATACCACAGAAAAAACTTAAACGAAAAAAATACTCACACTAGTACCTTCTCAAAACTTAGGTTTTTGACAACTATGGTAGGTCTTTGACAGTAGAGTTTGCTATCCATGTATATTTATTTGTGGTATATAACTAAATTACTAGTGTTATGATAAATTTTTTGGAACCTGCCAATTTTGTCGTGTTGTTAATCATAATTTTAAAGTTTTTATTATTTTATAAAGTCTTCTCTTCTCGTTTAGTGTATGTCATTATAATTTTTTTTGTCCATTTTTGCCAACAACTTTGACACTGAAATATTATTTATTAAATTTGAACTTAATTATTTTAATGTAATCCTATAAAATAATTTGACGCGAAACCTTTTGCTGGTTTTTAATAATTTTGTTGTTTTTATTATTTGATTTCAAAACATTGCATAATTAGTTGTTTATTTTGCAATGTTTGTATATGTTTAACACAGTGATGCCTTCAAATACACTCTTGTCAACCAGCACTTGTTAAATTGTATCTGTAACTATGTATATGCCATTTTTTCCAGTTCAACATTTTTATGTTTTTAATTATGTTAGTAATGCTGTTAAGCCGTGTATGCAGTCATTCAACTACAAACCTACAATTTCATTCAAATACAGTGAACTCTAAAAAAGTGCACAATCAGCTGGCATAAATATTATAGAATTCGTAAGTATAGTTATATTACTTAAAAGTAATTAACGCGTCTTACTTACATTTATTGCAAAAACTGCTAGCTAATTTTGAAATATTTTGTTTTTCACTAGCAGAATGAATAAGTTTTATTGTTTCTCTAAAATCTGACAATATAAATTTTCCAATTTTTGTTGTCAAATTTAACTATCAAGTCTCATTTTGCTTAAAATAGTTTTAAACAACACTATCAGTACAAAAGTGGACTGGAAAATATATTTCATTCAGGTACCATAAATTGAACTTGATCTTTTCTCAACTTGATTGTTTTAAATCAATTTCATTTTGCTTCGACAGCGAAATCTGTCTAAAAACATTGAATTTCACAGTAAACCAAAGCAATGTCATATACAGTTTAAAAGGTTGTCATATAATTAAATCAACATAAATAAGACACATATATTTATAATACAATATAACATTTTTAAATTTTTTTGCAACAAAAACTTATTTACTCACACTCTATATTCACCCACCACTGAATCAAACTATTTTATGTATGAAAAAAAGTTTTTTTTATATGAAATTAAAAAAAAATAATCATAATAATTAAATATTTTTCGATGTCAAATGTAATAATTAAAAGCATAAATATAATATAGAAAAACATGTAATACTTGTTAATAATATTAAAATAAAATAGGTAAAAAATTGCATAAAATAGTTATTAAATAGTTACATGTACTTTAGCATGGTCCCGTATGTATGGGGAAAATAAGTTCTCTATGTTCCCAACCAAAATTAAAATTTAGTTTATTTGAGGAGACCATTTCTGAAAATGTTGGTCCAGACATCAGTAGAGCAAAATAAAAAGAATATTTTTAAAGGTTTTGTCAAAAATTTAAAAAAACTACATATGTAGGTTATAATGTGGACCATTCACCACTTTTTTTAATACGGTCTCTTTAAAAAATTATAAAAGACATTCTTAAATATGTTCTTGTTTCAAATATTTAGATATGTTGACTTTAGTTTTACTTATTACAATCTTGTTTATCCCTTCTTATTATATATTTTGTTTAAACATTTATATAGTGACCAAAAACTGAGATTGTCTAAAGTAAAATAAAACAAACATTTATGAATATATAACCAAATTACATTGCTTTGATACATTAATTAAATAAAATAAAAAAAAAGTACGGTAATTAATTTTAATTACACATAGCGAACCAAAAATATGTGGGAATCATTAAATGATTTTATTTAATCTGTTCAACACTTTACTTTGCATGGTACTGTGACGTATCAACATCAATTAAATATTGTTACCTTTTTACCTTTTAAAAACATGGGTTTATTTCCTTTAAATAAACCGGATACTTTTGATTGGAAATAAAAGCAGTTTTAGTAGTTTAAAATTGTAACAACTCTATATTTATTCAGAATTAAATAGTCACTCAGTGTTCCTACACACGTAGTCACTCAGTGTCCCTACAAATAGTCACTCAGTGTCCCTACACATGTATATCAATTCGCAGAAATACACACAGACACTTTATAAAGTACAAGTACAGTTGATGTTATCTCTAACAGCGCCTACGATCAACTCCACTCACAATTGCAGTCTCTGCCACTATTTATATACACGCCATCTCTCGGGAATCTTCTACAATGCTCTTAACGGACAAAACTCGTATGTTCGAATTCCAGAGCCTTTGATGTCATTGCCAGCAGCCCAAACATTTAGTGTTGCCATACTTACAAACAATGTCAATGATGGACGTGCCTTCAAACATGATGAATGCTACAGACTGTTAAATTCAAATCGTCATTGCACATTCGTAACAATATCTTGTAACTTGTCGGGACGTTCATAATGTAGTTGAATTTGGCTACCATAGAAAAATACCGGGCGAAACCAGGCATCTGGCGAATGAGACCCAAGAGAAGTTCTGCATACCTTATACATAAATAGGCCACAGGTTTTTTTCTGGTACACTTTTAAGTATGTTATTGTTCACCAATATTGATTAAACATATATGGTTTTAAGTATATACACTTCCAATTAAGTTATCAAAACAAGCACCAACTAATATATTTTGAATAACAAAAATTAAGAAAGTTATAATAAAAAATACTTAAACCTAAATATTTTTGGAAATTTTAGAAAAACAATTAATTATGTCTGTCTCTGATCATATGTAAAATTAAACTGTCAAAATTTGTGTGATGGTACATGATCAATAAACGATAACAAAAGTTGGTAATGTAACAAAATCTATTGCTCTGTTTCCAAGTTAATGTTGGCAGATGTGCCCCTATGGCGGATGGTCCTTCTTCTACCCTACATTAAGGTGTCCAAAAAAAAGTTGGGAACTATAATAAAAGCTTAATTCATTCTGAGATACCATTTCTCGAAGACGTTGGAAAGAATACCAAAGAAATGTCGGAGGCGCCGTGAAATAAGGCCATAGGTAATAAGGCCATATGGGTCTATTGCTCAACGAGTTGGGAAATAAGACCATATGCCCTTATTTCCCATGGCATTGTTGTACTATATAAAATATGATTCAATGTATTGAAGAACGGCGATCGAAAAATAAATAAGTCCCAACAAAATTTAAAGAACTTTCACTACAAAAAAATATTTTTTAATAATCTATTTACAAGAAAAGCTTTCTTTTGCGAAGCCGCCTGCCGCGTTCTATGGAGAAGAAAGTTCCTAAGAGCATCCGCAGGCCGCCACATAGGAAAACTTTCTTTTGCACTTAGTAGCATGGTGAACAATTTTTCGGTTTCGTTGAAAAAGGTTTTTCTTATTGGTGGCCTGTGGCCGCGATAGGCTCCTGTCAGGAACTTCTTGAGCATTGTGTGTTTTTAAACCTGCACTAGCTTGAACTTTTCGTACCAAATAGTCCGAGCACTGAGCTAACCGGTTTGCTTTCCTACCGGATGTGTCGGGAGCTCTT
Organism: Calliphora vomitoria; assembly: GCA_942486065.2. Taxonomy (NCBI): domain Eukaryota; kingdom Metazoa; phylum Arthropoda; class Insecta; order Diptera; family Calliphoridae; genus Calliphora; species Calliphora vomitoria. The sequence continues at coordinate 1,718,048 of OW818030.2, forward strand.
TTGAAAATGCTTTCTATTTTTTTGGCTTTAGAAACATCATGTGGACCATTTCTTCTACCTCAACCAGGTTTTTTTATTAACGGACAAGTTCTCCCGGTACTGTTTAATAACATTGGAAACAGTTTGACGGCAGATCTTTGAATGCTTGGCCAACTTTTTGTAGGACCAAGTTGGATTTTGTTGAAAATATTTAATAATTTTAGTACGCACTTTTTTCTGGTCACTCATTTTAATCAGATTAACAACAAATGAATATAATTGACATTAAAAATAATAACTGACATGTTTTACAAAGGTAGCTTGATAAAAAATCCAATAATACTTGTGTTAAAAGTTTTAATGAAAAACATGTGTTTTACGATCTCACTCCTTAATTCGAGAAATTCCACACGAGAAGGATTTGACAATTTATATGTTGCACTGAGTCATAAAACAAAATGTTTCAGATACTCAACGAAATTCATAATAGTCTACCAGAGGAGGGTGTTATTCAAATTACAATTATTTTAAATAAACTCTTCTTATATTGCTCAAAAATACTCCAAAAAAGTTTATTTTTTTTTTAATATTTAGAAAGGTTCATGTATTTTATATATATATCTATGTAAAACTGTTAGGTAATCTCTTTTTTGTTATTTACTAAAAAAAAAATACACATACACACACACCCACTTAGAACTGTGTTGTATTAGAAATAAAGATTTTTGTCATTTGTGTCGTAACAGGGCGTAACTAATTTATGTTTAAATTGTGTGCTAAGTCGTGCATAATCCTGTTTATCATGTTCACAGAATTATTTTGTACAATTTTGTGTAGATTTATGAAGTTTCTTATTTTTATTTATATGGACTGAGAGTAAATTTATAAAAAATTATTTATGCGAAACACTGTAAATCTTTTAAACAACAATTTACATATGCATAATGTTGCTAAGACATTTATTTGACTGTGTTGACTTTAAATGTAACAAGTAGAAATTGAGTTGTATTTTAAAATGAAATGGTTCATGAGAGTTTTAGATTAGAGCAATGATTTTTATTTACAGAAGTATTAGTGCCTATGCAGACTTAATTGTGTTTTTATAAATGTCATTTTAAGCTGCGTAAAGCTACATTTTTATTTTTGATGCTGCAATAAGTTAAACAGTCTTCATACTTGAACATCTTCATGTAGGTAGAAAGCATTTCTAAGACATCTTTCCGTACAATAAATTGACCATATCAGAATTTATTAAACTGAGTTAGTTCATAGTCCGCTTTATAATTTTAAATGGATAATGCTGAAGTAAGATCTGTTTTTGAAACAATATACTGAATTTGTTAAAAAAATATTTTTTTTGAATCTACGGAAGTTTAGTTCTTAACTGTTACTTTAATATTTAACCATGTTTGAAGGATTATGCACACCCAGAGTAAAAATATAGTTGCACATGTTTGCCATAACCATTTCAAAATGTTTAAATGTTTTTTAACAATATTATGGTTATAATACCCCTCACATGATTACAGCAATCATATATATGTTTATGGTAACCATTTTTACGATGTATTACCATAATATGTTGTTCTCAGATAATGATAACAAAATCTGAGAACAACATGTGATATAATTATTCATCATGAACAGAACTGCCATAAAGATATATATATTTACCACAATCATATGTATGATTGCTTCATAGATGTAAATTGTAAGTTATGGTTACCGCAATTATATTCATAATTACTGTGACCATAATATTGTTAGAAAACTTTTAATAATGTTGAAATGGTTAGGGTAAACATATACAACTATACATTTTTTCTGCGTGCAATTAATTGCAAAATTCTGTTTTTTTAGTTAACGTTATTATACCCTTCACCTTCGTGAGAAGGGTATATGTATATAAATTTGTCATTCCGTTTGTAATTTCCACAATATAATTTTCCGACCCTATAAAGTATATATATTCTGAATCCTTATAGAGAGCGGAGTCGATTTAGCCATGTCCGTCTGTCTGTCTATCCGTCTGTCTGTCTGTTGAAATCAATTTTCTGAAGACCCCGGATATCTTCGGGATCCACAAGACGTAGTTGTCAGAAACCTAACTCATGAAACAACAAAATACGTGCTAGTCAATATATTTTGCTGTTGTATCAGAAATATGAAATTTTTGTTTGACAAATCGTAGTGTCTCGTCTCTATGTATAATTCTCTATGACAGAAGCTATAGATTAACGCATTTTGTGCAGGGTTAAAAATTAAAATTTGTGTAAGGGTCCATACTATGTCTTAAATATAAGCTGAACATAATATTGAAATTAATAAATAGCTTTGCTTGTTTGCCAGTGTGCCAGTTTACCAGTTTTACAATTTATTAAATTATTTTATATGGAAACAATTTTTTAGACACAAAAATCGTAAAACTAGTAATCATTTCAAGAGAATATATATCGCTCATTTGCTGCAACAACGTCATAATTCAAAAAAAGTCGTTTCGAGAAAAACGGCTTTGAACGTTTTATGACATTTTACTATTTCTTAAATAAGTTTTCAACAAATCTTGAGATTTCAGAAATAAAACCTGATTTAAATAGTAGGTGTTAATATCCTTCTAATCTGGATCTAACCCAAATTTTTTCTTGTCTAATATACGAGAAAACATGAATTTTGATTTTGATGCCAACAACAACAAAAACCCTCCACGCAAAAAATAATTGACTTTTTTGAAAACTGATAAAACTATATGAAAGACTACAGAACGGCGCATATTTTGTATTACTCAGTTCAGAAAACACGGATTTTGAGTTATGACGTTGTTGCAGCAAATGAGCGATATGTATTTCTATTTTGCTTGTTCTGGATATACGTCGTAATTAGGTCAGAAACATAAAAATGCTGATAATTCCCTGGCTCAGAGATATTAAAATGAACGGTATTTATAATAATTGTGTAAGAACCTATTGGATCATATTTTTACCTTTCTGAGATTTACACCTTGCAGTCAATTGCAAATAATGGCCATATACTTATATAGGTTAGGAGACAAGATTTCATGAGATTTCACCTACAGCTATAATACTGTGAGTTTTATAATGCAAAGTAATATAAAAGCATACAGTCAGAGAAAAAAATATAGTTGTACAAGGTTAATGTAACCATTTCAAAATTTTTAAAATTGTTTTACCAACATTAATTATTCTCAATAATTATTTATAATATTATGGTAATCATAATTTTCACTGTAATTATTTATATGGTTTCGGTAACCTTAATATATTAAAGTTACCATCCACATGATTACCGCAATCATATATATTGTAGTAAATAAATATATGTTTATAGCAATCATGTTCATGATGAATCATTATATCGTAATATACTGTTCTCAGTTTATGATAACCATAAGCCGAGAACAACATAATCATCCTCCATCATAAAAATGGTTGTCACAAACATATACTTATTTACTACAAACATATATATGATTGCTACAATCATATTATGGTTACCGTAATTATATAAATAATTACAGTGACCATAATATTGTTAAAAAAAACTTTTATATACTTTTTTTCTTTGCGTTTATATATACTAAACTTTTAAACATTAAATATAAAAAAAATTATTTTTCTCCACTGAGAGAACAATAAGTGTTTAGTTATAAGATTTAATTACTTATTGTAAGGCCTAGATTTAAAGGCAGGAACAATATTATAATAAAAGTCTAAAAAAAAAAAAAAAAATTTTGTAAAAAAAAAAAAAGATTTTTTAAGGAAAAATGGATTTCACAAAACCATATTCTTTTACAAAGATTTTTCACATACATAGTTTAAATTTTTGTCAAACTGCATTTTGACTGCATTAAGTTTTATAACACTTTATCCGTCATATCAAAAATCAAATGCTTAAAATTTCAGAAAAATGTTTTTATAATAAAAAAATTATAAAATTTGCTGCCGAAAGTTTGTATAGCTTACTTATATGTCTAAATAAAAAAAGTAAGAAAATGAAAACTTTTACATCTTTTTATTCACCACTTTTATATAAAATATAAACAAAACTGTTATACACAAAGAAATAATGATGCATAAAATATACAAATTTAGTAACACTTGTTGAATGTGAAAAAATGTACTACGTCATACTTTAAAAAGGGTAGTTTTAATTTTCTCATACTCTCTTAAAAAAAAAGGTCTCGCTCTCTCTCTCTCTCTACACTATTTGCTCTAAGCCAATAACCTAAATACAAATGACTATCATTATTTACATTCACCACCGCTACATTCAACACAGTAGAGATAACAGAAGAGAAGAATAAAATACACAACACAGTTTTTCCCGATGTATAGCTATGCACGATTATTTATTATTCATCCAACGGAATCACAGCTGTATATTGTGTAAAAACTTACCACAAATTCGTGTATAAAATGTAGAAAAAAAAAAAATACTCACGAATTTCCTCTACATACAACAATCCTAGTGCAAACATATAAAGAAAAACTTTAGTTGATAATTTGCTCCAAAAGCTAACGAACGTGTTGGGTGTAAAAAAAGGAAAAAATATACTTAATACAAATGAAAATAAATTGTTTACTGGAAAGAAAAATAACTCAAATTTCATATATAAATGAAAATAAAAATCGTTAAAATAATTTCATGTAAAATATAATTAAATTTTAAAATACTTGAAAATGTTTATAGAAATTAAATTTGTTGCCACAAAGTGTGATACTTAAAAGTTTTAAATTGACATATCTTGCATTTTTTTAACCTATAAGAAAAATATATAAAAACCCCTATTGGTGTATTAAGTATTTTCGCAAACAAAAAGTTCATTTACCTTTTTGTGCAACAAAAACAACCTATAAAAGTTTTTTTTTTTTAAAAAAAGTGGTAAAATTCATTTAAAATTGTCATGCAATTTGTGCTTTTGGTGAAAAATTAAACAAATAAAAAAAAGAAATCCTTTTATTTTTATAATTGCATTTCAGACTGTGCATTCTGCATTCCTTTTTCCGTGTATCCTTGTATGTGATTTATTATTTCTTGGTGTTGGTTTACTTCTTTAATCAACTTGAATGTTGACTTGTCATGATTTTAATAATTATTAATGTTTTAAAGAAAGTTTGGTAACAAAAAACAGAATTTATTATAAACAAAAAGAAAAAGTAAAATAAGTATGTATATTTACATTTAATGTTAAACAATAATGAAAACAAAATAATACGAAATAATACACTAATGTTAAATACATATTGAAATATAATTACAAAAAAACATAATTTTCAAATAGAATAATTAAAAGGAATTACAGTTTTTATGAATTGGTAAGTAATTTTAACACTTATTGAATAATATGAAAAGAAAAATTCAATATTCGTATTGAAGTATTATTATTTTTTTTTTTAATTTTTAACTGATTTTGTTTTGCTTTTAAAAGAAAATTAATTTATTGAATATTCAAATAATAAAGTAAAGCAAGCCTAACGATATAATGTTAGGATAAATGGAATTTCATGTAACTAGGAAAATTTGAATTTGAGCTTTATTTTAGGCGCCAGATACAAAATTAGATTTTTTTTTTAATGTTTGCTATTTGAAAACTGAATACTTAAAATTTTGTATGACTATTACTGTAGTAAATAAGCATAATTAACAAATGAAAAGCATCACTTCCAAAATGATATAATTATATGGATATGATGGAAGAATCGTTTGGTTAAATAAACACCTATGTTATACAGGAATGGTTTGTCGTCATTATCTTACCTTGGAACAACATTTTAGTATAAAAGTTATACAGCATAATATTTCTTATTTCCCATGTCATTAAATTAAATATAATTTTATGAAAAGTAATAAATATTATCCTGTATAACTTTATTAAAGTAATCTGCAAAATATTTACTGACATATAAGCCCAAGTATATTTATATATGTATATTTGTTCTTTTTATTTTATACACGTGTATGTCATTTAGAAAACCTTTTTTGCTACAGCTATTTTTGTAAAATATATCAATATAATTGAATAGAACTTATTGGTGTAAGTTCATCTACATATTCAAAATATTTTTAGAGTTGGAAAGATGCTAATAATATACCTAATTGATACTGGCACGTCTTAGATAACAAATAATGTTTGTTTATTAAATATTATATACATTTTATAAAAAACAACAGTATAATTTAAATCATTAAAAATTAAGTTTAAAATGCATGTTCTTATTATCACTAGTAGATTGACAGAAGAGCGCTAAGGATGAAAGAAGCAGGCGAGGACTTTCCACTTTATCACGTTTCTATAATACATTATTTTCTAAAATGATTTTATTTTATTTATATAAACTTAATTTTCATAAAAATTTGTTTATATGAAACCTCCTAAATAATAGACTAACAAATGGCCAAGCAACTTTTCCTCTGGGTTTTAAAATTTGAAACTTTTAGCAATATACTCACTTTAATTAGAGATAATTTTTTTCACTCAGAGAAAATTATTTATTACTAGCTTTTACCCCATGTCGTAGTAAAAATCGGTTCAGCCGTTAAGTAATTATTGTTTAAGAACTAAAGGTACCAATTTTACCAGTTTTTCCCCCTGTTTATCCCTTTCTGGTAAAAGTATTGAAAAAAGTTATAGCCTATTGACGCTTCCAAGTAAGGATCTATATACGTTCCAAATTTCAATAAAATCGATTCAGCCTTTTAAACAAACAAACAAACTTACAAAGACATTTATATATTTATATGGATTTGTATTAAAAAAAAAACTGACATCAAAATCTTAAAAAATCTTTTTTTTAAAACGATTATATTGTATCCTACACTAGGTCAATTATAAAATAATATACTACTGAATAATTTAAACATAACAAATTTGCTCATGTCTCAAATAATTATTGTTCACCTAAACGTATGTGCAATATTGAATTAGGTCATAAATATGTATGTTGTATATCAATCATACGTACCCGTATGAACTATGTGAATGATAGTGCACTTCAAGTAAAATTTGGCATTGCACTTTACTATATTAGAGTGATCCAGAAAAATGGCGGTCGCAAAAATGCGCAAGATGTTTTTTTGATTAACCCGAACTATCCGGAATAGACAACTTTAACTCTACTTGAAAAAAGGAAATATTTTATTATTTTGCACTTTCTAAACTTCTAATAAAAAATTGTTTCTTTTTAATACTTACAATGGAAATAATTAAACGAAAATTGTAATATATTTCCCTGAAATAATCCTGAATAATAATAATAAAAAAATGATGACAATAAAATCACCGTAGCCTTTATAATCATAAACCAAAGTCACATAACAAATAAGCTTCTATTTGAAATCTGAATGCACGTGTTGACAACAACTGACTTTAAAGCTTACTTTTTCCCAATCAGAGCTAAAAACAAAAAACAAAATATGAATTACTGTTACCTATTGTATTGAGAAGCAGATTAAATGATCAGAAGGAATTTTGCCAGAATTTTTTTTCTTTTTTATTTTGTCCAGCTAGATTTGTGATTTACCATTTACAAGAGAAAACATTTTTTTTTCAGTTTTTGCAAAAATTCTCATACCAGTATCAATACCGATATCATACCGGCATTATAATAAAATTTTGTAAAAATGGTTAAACTTACATACACAAACAATATTGCTGCTAGTAGAAAATTTAATTTCTTATGTGAACATTATTTCAATTGTTTTATTTTTCTATATATATCTTCTATATATGGGGCATTTCACGTCAAGTGAACCAACTTTTGAAATCGATGTCTTCCGATCGGGATGAAATTTGCACCAATGTTAGTTCTATTGGATAGTAATTTGGACACAATTTTTCAACAAGATCGGTCAAGAACTCTCTGAGTTATAGGAGGTCAAAATTTGACATTTTGGCCAAACAGGTGTTTTTTCTTATCCATATAACTTATTACCTATTGTTCTTAGCAAAATGTGTCCCAATTAGTTTAGATAGCTATTTATGCAATCTTTGGAAAAAAAAAAATTAAAAAAATTAAATAAAATATTTTTGACTTTTTTTTAAAAAAATCAAAAACATTTTTGACTTTTTTTCAAAATGGGGCCCTTTTTATTTATTTTTTTTATTTTTTTTAAGAAAGCTTAGGTCTTTTCCTAAGCGACCTATATGGTCGCTTAGTGGGATGCGAGTGGGATATCTATCAAAAAAAATATTTTGTAACTCAAGATATGAAATTTTTTGACTTTTTTTGCAAAATCAAAAACTTTGTTGACTTTTTTTACAAAAATGGACCCATTTTTTAATTTTTTTTTTTTTGCTCAGAAGAAAGCTTATGTGTTTTTCTTTAACACCTTTTTTGTCGCTTAGTGGGATGCGAGTGGGATATCTATCAAAAAAATGTTTTGTAACTCAAGACATAAAATTTTTTAATTTTTTTTTTTGCAAAATCAAAAACTTTTTTGACTTTTTTTCCAAAATGGACCCTTTTTTATTTCTTTATTTTTTTCTCAAAAGAAAGCTTAGGTCTTTTCCTTTGAAACCTTTATGGTCGCTTAGTGGGATGCGAGTGGGATAACTATAAAAATAAATGTTTTGTAACTCAAGACAAAGGTTTTTAAATTGATTTTTTTCATATTTTCATATTTCAAACCTTAAAAAAAACCACTACAACTGACCGATAATAGCCACTGGAGGGGTGCAATGTGAGGCCGACCGCTATTAATTTTCCGCCCCCAAAATTTGTCTGAGTTTTGCATCTTGCGGCTTTTTTATTCAATCCTATAGGTAGTTTTCAGCGCAATAATTTATATTCGTGAGCGATTTTTGGAAGTGGACCTTATATGGGAGCTATGTCAAATTATGGACCGATCATCATGAAATTAGGTGGTGTTATTAACGTCTATATGAAAGTTATTTATGTTGCATTATATGTGTATACCAACATTTTTAGGAGATTTATGCTCGTTAAAGTGATTATCGGAAGCAGTCCTTATATGGGAGCTATGACTAATTATGGACGGATCATAATAAAATTTGGTGACATGAATTCCGTATATATAAAACTTATTTGGAGAAAAACTTGTGTAGATACCTATATAAATTAAACATTTGTGACCGATAAAATCCACTTTCAGGAGGACATTTGTATGGGGGCTAGGTGAAATAATGGACCGATTTCAGCCAGTTTCAATAGGCTTGGTCCTTGGGCCGAACAAATTATATGTACTAAATTTTATCGAAATATCTTCAAAATTGCGACCTGTACTCTGCGCACAAGGTTTACATGGACAACCAGCCAGCCAGACGGACGGACGGATCGATCGGTATACTTTAAGGTGGGCTAGACTAATATTTTTGGGTATTACAAACATCTGCAAAAATTTAATATACCCTCGCCACTATGGTGGTGTAGGGTATAAAAAGTGATTTTTATTCCTGAGGTTAACATATTATGGGTATTACAGTATCGAGGCTATGAAATTTTAGTTAGGTTGTTACATACCATCGGAAAGGCTAATGTGTCTAGTTTCTCCGCGTAAGTTTAATTTTTAAGGTTTACACACAAATATGAAAAAAATCAAAATAGTGCATATCCTAAAAATTTAAAAACCTTTGTCTTGAGTTACAAAATATTTATTTTGATAGATATCCCACTCGCATCCCACTAAGCGACCAAAAAGGTTTTAAAGGAAAAGACCTAAGCTTTCTTCTGAGAAAAAAAAATAATTAAAAAAAGGGTCCATTTTGGAAAAAAAAGTCAAAAAAGTTTTTGATTTTGCAAAAAAAAAGTAAAAAATTTTATGTCTTGAGTTACAAAACATTTTTTTGATAGATATCCCACTCGCATCCCACTAAGCGACAAAAAAGGTGTTAAAGAAAAACACATAAGCTTTCTTCTGAGCAAAAAAAAAAAATTAAAAAATGGGTCCATTTTTTTAAAAAAAGTCAACAAAGTTTTTGATTTTGCAAAAAAAGTCAAAAAATTTCATATCTTGAGTTACAAAATATTTTTTTTGATAGATATCCCACTCGCATCCCACTAAGCGACCATATAGGTCGCTTAGGAAAAGACCTAAGCTTTCTTAAAAAAAATAAAAAAAAAAAAAATAAAAAGGGCCCATTTTGAAAAAAAAAGTCAAAAATGTTTTTGATTTTTTAAAAAAAAAGTCAAAAATATTTTATTTAATTTTTTTAATTTTTTTTTTCCAAAGATTGCATAAATAGCTATCTAAACTATTTGGGACACATTTTGCTAAGAACAATAGGTAATAAGTTATATGGATAAGAAAAAACACCTGTTTGGCCAAAATGTCAAATTTTGACCTCCTATAACTCAGAGAGTTCTTGACCGATCTTGTTGAAAAATTGTGTCCGAATTACTATCTAATAGAACTAACATTGGTGCAAATTTCATCCCGATCGGAAGACATCGATTTCAAAAGTTGGTTCACTTGACCTGAAATGCCCATATATAAAAATGAAATGGTCCATGTATGTAATGGCATCACGTGAGAACGGCTGGAGCGATTTTACGGAATTTTATACCATACACCACCATAGTGGGGAGGTTATATTGGATTTGTGCAGACGTTTGTAACGCCCAAACATATTAGTCTAACACCCACCTTAAAGTATACCGATCAACACAGAATCTTTTTCTGAGTCGATTAAACGATGTCCGTCCGTCCGTCTGGCTGGCTGGTTGTCCATGTAAACCTTGTGCGCAGAATACAAGTCGCAATCTTGAAGATATTTAGATAAAATTTGGTACATATCATTTTTTCTGCCCAACGACCAAGCCTAATGAAACTGACTGAAATCGGTTCATTATTTCACCTAGCCCCCATACAAATGTCCTGCCGAAATTGGACTTTATCGGTCATAACTGTTTAATGTATATATTCTCCAAATAAGTTTTATATATACAGAATTCATGTCACCAAATTTTATTATGATCGGTCGATAATTAGTAATAGCTCCCATATAAGACCTGCTTCCGATAATCACTTTAACGAGCATAAATCTCCTAATAATGTTGGTATACACATAAAATTCAACATAAATAACTTTCATATAGACATTAATTACACCACTTAATTTCATGGTGATCGGTCCATAATTGGTCATAGCTCCCATATAAGGCCCACTTCCGAAAATCCCTCACGAATATAAATTATTGAAATTTTGAATGAAAAATGTTTTTGCTCATTTACTTAGTGTAGGTCGGTCAAGCCCGACCATACTTTCTTACTTGTTTTTTATTCGATTCGAAATTTCAGGGATGGTTTGTAAAGAAAAAAAATTCAAAAATTCGGAAATTAAATTTTTTAATACACTGCCTCCTTTTCACTTCTCATTTTTCTTAACAAGAGCGAAGCCGGGGCAGTCAAATAACTTCCTTATTTTAAAGATCTGTGTATTTTTGTATTTAATAAGTTATTATTATAGGCAAAAATGTGGGTTACATCACTTCTGCATTTATGATATTTCGGTACAATTTAAAATAATAAACAAGTTACACCATTTTTAGACTAGTTTATTAAAAAATCAATTAAAATACATACTTAGTACAAGTGCTATTCATCATCTGTCTTATCATAACACACCTCATTCCTGACACTGTTGGAGCTATTCTGTTTTTTTTTATAAAAAGTTCGATGAACTGGCGGGATCAAGTACTTTTTTTAACTCTGACTTCGTTAAAGAGGGCATCTGCATTGAATTTACAAACACTCCACCTTGGTGTTACTAACCGAAATTTTTCTGTTGGTTATATTTTTGGAAGATAAAAAATCACTTGCGCTAATTTGTATTATCTTGAATGGTTGCCTCTTTCGAGCTATTTATTTTACTTCGTGCCACTTTTTTTTAATGTATATTTCTTTGAAGAATTTTTTATACGGTATTACACCAAAATCATGGTCACATGGTAAATATTAAAAATGTATGCTCTATTTCTCTAATAGTAAAGTCCGGCTGATATACAATTCCCTCACATTGGTCAAAATACATAATGAAAAGTGGTATATTGAACTTGCACCACTTTTGCTCTATAACTTTGTTATATTATGCTCTTCGCAAAACGCTTTTTTCAAGTCCATCTGCTTTTAAATACTAAAAGGTGGCTTACTCCACTTTTGTATTGATAGTTAGTAATATCAGGAATATATGTAACACCAGAACAACAACCAACTAAAATTGTGGGTTACACCTCTTTTGCGCTGGTGGCTTCATAAAACAGAATTAACAATGTTTATTTAATTTGTATATTTAAATATTTAAATTTACAGCCTGGCCCACGATGTCTAACGTTGTCGCTTCAAACGACAAACAGCTGTTTTGCGGCTCACTAATATTCTTAGTCGAATACGAACGATAACGTAAGCAAATCTATACAAAATTGCGGCTCACTATTTACATTTTCTGATATATGTACGAACTGAAATGTCAAATTCATTCTATTTTTATAATCTAGTACCAAACGAATGCGTACGTATTTATTATTATATATTTGTTCATAAATAACATAATTGCAAAAATTATGGTAGAATAATAACTAGAATTTGATCGTTGTTCGAGATGCCCCAAAAGTAATCCTTTATATTATTTAGTAGAGTTATTTATAGAATTATGTACTTACAAACATAAAAAAGTCGCAACCACGAGTTGATCCGACAACATTCCGGCTGATAGTTAACTGTTGTACCCACTACACCACTGGTTATTTTTTTTATTTTGCGTCAAATAATAGTTTTCAATATTTTGTCGATTGTAGATATGGCAACTTAATTATGTATTTGGATTACATTTGAAACGTAAAGCAAAGCGAACGATAAGTCATAAGATAGTGGGCCACTGTTTCTAATGAAAGTGAGTGACTGACTTTCTTTCGCTTAAGTTTTCTTTTGACTTCGTGAGCCAGGCTGTTAGTGTCCTTAATTTTAAAATTCCAAGTATTTTAAAATTAATTATAATTATCTTTGAAAATTTATTTTGTTTTTGTAATACAATCAGAAAATGATTGTACTTTTACCTCGATTGGTATTATATAAATTCTAATTAAGAAAATATTAAATGTTTGTAATTACTTTTTTGTTCCAAAACTTTAAAAGGCCATTATTGCCTAGTGATTTTATAAATAAAAAATTTAATTACATATATTTAGATTATTTTAACTTTTTGTTAAGTTGATGAATTTAATTTTAATACCGGTATAAATACCGATATATTAATTTCATACCGGTTAACCGATACCGATATAATAATAAAATTAATACTGATACCGTTATTCGTTTCGGTTGTCAATCTTGTGTATGAGTTTTTGCCTCCGTAGCATAACATTAACCTATTCAAAAAAAATTATATTTTTTTAACAGCAGTTAAAATAACTCCATTTCCAATTTTTTTTTTTAAATTTGGTGAAAAATATTAAAATTTTTAGATCATAATTTTAAGAATAATTAATAACAATTATAAAATCTGCGATATTTAAATCGCAGGTATTGACAAAATTATAAGTGTATTCATTTCAAAATTTGTTTGAATTCCCTTATAATTTTATCAATATCTGCGACTTAAATTTCTCAGATTTCGGGAAATCATGAATGTTAAAAATCAAATTTTGCCATACTTGGAATTCTAATGAAAATACATATAGCAAACTGATATATGCTTCTAAATGTGTTTTTAGGAAACTTTTGTCTTAAAGTCCCACATTTACAATAATAGTAGAATATTCAAAATTGGCCATTAAACTTTGTAAGGAACCTCCGGTTACTCCGGGTTTGAAGCTGGGGTAGCGCTCAGTCTAGTCCAGGGTCCTTAACATAAAATTTAAAACACTTTATCTTGGTTCTTTTCACTTTCACAGTTTATTTTCTTGTATTTTATAGCTTAACTCTATTTATTGAGCCACAAATGCAAATTGAATGCTTCTTTATTGAGAACAACTTGCTGTTGCTCCGTGAACTATCGGGTGACACGTACCGGTAGCCTACCACTCCTGCCCACTAGTTCCTGCTCTTATAATATTCTAGGATGTAATCCTAGAATCTACTCTTGTCCCTAATTTTTCCGAGTGTTAACCGATAGCGGTTGTTGCTAAAATCATCTCAATTGTTTGATCGTCATCAGTGTTTGTTTGTTGTTGATCTGTGTGTGTGGTACTGTATTTATGATGCTTGTGTGTGTGTTATATTGCTTGTTGGTATTGTGTTTGTTATATTCTTGGCTACTTCCTTCTTTGTCTAGTGTCCTCTTCAATACGGCTGAATATCATCTCTCGCGACTATCCTCTTCTGATACACACTGTTGACTCCTCTCTGCTTACACTCTGTTGACTCCCCTCTGCTGACACCATCGGTATTGACTTCTCTCTGCTGACACTCTCTGCTGTTGATACTCTGCCGTAGACACCCTCTGTTGTTGAATTTCGCAGCCAGTGTTGAAGCCACCACCTGCCTCTGACTGTACGGCTCGTTCGACCTCTTGTACCCCATCGTCCTCCGGTTGTCTGAAATTAAACAATCCCAAATATTGGCGGACGTAATCCGCCCCACTATGATGGATGTCATCCATCATCTTCCCAATAAAACGAGTAATATTTTCTCTTTTTTTTTCACAATAAAAAAAAATGTGTTAATACATTTTTTTTTTTTTTTCATTTTACAATTCATGTTTCGTGGGATCAAAATTCTCTGAACTGGTAACCAAAATGAACCCATACTTAAATCATGATAAACCTTTTCATTTTGATTATTAATGGAAGTATACATAACAAAGTTGTATTGTATATTAGCAAATAGTAAATTGACTAATTTTCAACAAATTTGGTAGATTTTGAACCAATATTTTTTATTTATACTTTCATTGAGGATTTAACTTAAATTATTTAGTTTATTTAATACGAAAAACCATTCAAATAAGCAACATTCAAATTAACAGTATTTTTCATGGTTTTAAAAGCTTCGAGTCATTTTTACCAAATGTGCGTTTAAAGGTTAATTTCTATTTTTGAGTTGTTATTGTTAATGTAGGACTTTAGGATATATTTTTCTCAAGTTTCATAAAAGTCTACCAAAAAAAAAATAATAATATTTCGCTATATTTTCATTGCATTTTTTTACAATGTTCTTTAAAATATTCATAAAAATAAGTTTTTTTTCTTAGTATAACACCTAAGCAGAATATGTAAAATTCTAGCCATTCCATTATGACATTGATGTCTGTTTTAATCATTTGAATAACTTCAGTACAGAGAATATAAATTAATCTATACAGTTGCACTTTTATCTTTTCATTTGTATCGACAAAGTACTTGATAAACTTTGCAGTAGTAGATGTTTCCTTTATTATTCTATGCTTTTGTATACTTCAACTGCAACAACTACTTCTGTTGGTGTTACTGAATAGAAAGTGTTGTAGAAATCTGGCATTTGTTGCTGCTGTTTTTGCAGCAGCACTTTTAAAAAATACCAATTTCTAATTTTTTCCCTTTAGCAATGCGCTTTAACAGCCAACCTTCCATCGTCCACTTGCTTTGTTGGTCGTCCAGAAGCATCATGAAATAGAAATTACAGAAAGACTAAAGAAAATAAAAAATAGTTAACTTCATATCAAGGCTTAAAGTTTTTAATCCTACAAATAATATTATTTTTATACCAGCAAATGTAGAGTTAGGAGTAAATTTATAAAGCTGAACTAAATTTCAAATTTTTCACTTATAACGATTTTACTTTATTCTTCATTTCTTATTTAGGGTTTGCAAAAATATGTGCAGATTTTAATGCTTACCGTTTGCTGCTTTGAAACAGAGTGGAAGTTTTATTATTGTACAGCTATCGTTACAGGTATAGTTACATAGAACTTATTTCTACTACTTAGTTTTTAAACATCCTTAAAGTTGGCTGAAGTCCTGTTATTTTGCTTTTATTTTATACAGACCTTTTGTGGAGTTTCTCCTCCGTTATCCTGTAGCAAGTGTTGTTCTTTTAGATTCTATTTAGTGGTGTTGTAATTTTTTCATCTTTATTTCTCTTTTATTTTCTTTTAACTAAGTCCTTAGGTAAATTTTCTAATTACTTATTGCTGCCGGGCTTAAGATACGTAGAAATAAAAAGTATAACAAAAAAATTAGATTTGCTGCTGTGCTGTCGTACCACTATGTATTATGAACAAAAAAAAAAATAGTAGGACTAAGTTTTATTTAAACATTTTATATGTATGTGTAGGTATTCATGTGTCAGCTATTATAATAATTCGGTTTGAGATATTTAAAGAATTGGGTTTGAATCATGGATAATTTAAATTGATTCAAGGAAACATCATTTATAGATACCAGATTATTGCATTCTAATTAAAAATTAAGAAAATTTTATAAAATGTTTTTAAAAACAAATTCTTTATGTAAACAAGTTGTTGCACGACTTTCAGTTTAAGCACATTGCATTAAGTTTGTATAACATTCTTGTAACAATTTTTTAAAGAAAACATTTCGCTACAATATCTCCAGCTACAATATTGTATTCTAAACAATTTTTAAAATAAAAAAACTTTTCATAAACATGTGGCTGCAACATATTTTTATAAACATGTCACAGCAAAATTTGTTTTCTATCAATATGTTGCTGAGCTGTTTTTGTAATATTTAAATAAAATTTAATTTTGTTAAAATTGTTTGCAACATTTTTTGTTAAATTTTAATAACTATTTAACTTAGATCACTTTCATAATCGCTGGCACATAGATCCTTATGTTTAAAAATATTTACTTTGTATAAGTATAAAATAATATGTATAAGTTAACTGGCTAGTGTTGGTTATAAGTAGATTAAAGCTAAAAGTTCTATATATTATTTTTAAAAAATTTCATTACAATTTCATATTGTTTATTAATTTAACTAGTGCTGCTATAATGAACAGTATGTGGGGATTAATAAATTTTAATTTTCAATTAATATTGCTTTCATTTATTTATTTTCTAGCTTACATTCTATTTTGTGTAAATATTTATTTATGCCTTAAGGTTTTTTCTTTATTTACTTGCTTTAGAAATCAAATACTGTTTTCAATTTCTTTTCTATTTATTTATATGTTGGTTTTGTTTTTTTATATAACAAATATCAAGGTGTGCTTGCGAAATCCTGGTACTTTACGTTGGAACATTTTTTATACGTTTTTTTACAATCTTTGTTTTTGTTTGCCAATCAACATTGTGGCAAACCAATTAGATAATTGATTTCATATGTTCGCATAAGAAAAGAAATAAATTTTATTTTGGTTTTTAATTCAAGTTATACTGAAAGTTAGTAGGAAATATAAGTAATTTAACAAGTGTTAACAGCAAATATTACAGCACCTTATTATATAAATATATCTTTACAATATTATGCTCATAATTTTATTCCTTATGGAAATTAATACTCATTAGCCTAAAACAAATAGATTTGATAATGCAAACAACTATTAATTACGTTGATACTTTACACTTCAACTAGGCTATTTGTTATAACTTCGTAATAAAAAAGTCGCGGATAATTAATGTCAACTATTTTCAAAATGTTCATAACAAACGCTGGAGTTAAACAAGGTTGCCCTCTATCTCCATTATTGTTCGTCGTTGTTTTGGACGAGGTTATGATAGAAGTATGAAGTAAAAAAAAGAGATCTCCAAAACCATCTAGAAGATTTGGATTTTGCTGATGATATTTGTCACATATCGTAAGTTAACCATATTATGGTTACCACAATCATTTAAATAGTCACTATGACTATAACATTGTTAAAAAAAAAAACTTTTCAAAATGTGGTAACCATTTCCACATTTCTCTGCGTGTATATGGTCAAGTTCAAGTCCAATAAGTATTATCGCACGGTGTAATAGTTAAAACTGCTAATGCTGCGGTTTCTTTAATAACCCTCATTACTAGATAAATTACATAAATTACCACCCAAAAGATACAATCTAAAATTAAATATTACAAAATAGGTTAAGCACTTCACCATTAGTGGTAAGTGCTCATATACTAATCTGTCATTCCATTCGTAATTTCTGCATTTTTTCATCAGTATATATATATATTCTGGTTAGTTATAGATAGGATAGTCGATTTCCAAAGATCCCAAACAACTTACATACAGATACATCAGTATATCCGATACAGTTCCGCTTATGTTGCTATTTCAATTCAGGAAAATCTGAACGTCCAATATTGAGAAACTTTATCGCGCATTACATTACGACTATCATGAACAATCTGTTATTTTCGAATTTTTATAGATTCTTTGGAAATTTCGTTAAAAAAATTGTAAATGTAAAGTTAGGGATTTAAAATATACTGGATTTTTGGTGTCATGTTATAGTAAGTTAACGATGTTAGCAAAATTTTTATATTTAAATATCAATGGAAAATGGAAATACAAATCTGTGCACTTTTGATATTATTTATCATATAGGTTGATGCCTCTATTGTTTGTATATCTGAAGGTGGTATCAACTTATAGACACTAAAAGTAGGGTCACACATGGCAAATATTTGACGAAAAAGACGTAACCACTTAATAAAATATATTTAAATTCCTATATTTATTGTCAAAAACTCATTTTACTTAGGACAATTCAAAGCAAATATTCAGTTTTATTTTATTTGATGCTGTTTGATCTTACAAAACACTTGAAAGAGTAAACAACGTCAAACAAATTTGTACTAAAAAAGTGGTTACGCTTTTTTGAGTAAATATTTGCCGTGTGTGACCTTACCTTAAGTGACTAATACTTATATATACATATTATAGACCCTTATAGTTTCTAAGTTGTTCTAAGTTGTACTGATTACTTTGCTTTCTATCTTACTGGGTCGATTATTTTTGTTACACATATACTTTTCCAATTTTTTCTCCTAGTGGAAACTAGTTTTTCTTATCAAGTATTAACTGACATCATTATCTAATAATAATGTTTTATAATATAAGTTTAAGTTTTGACTTTGTTCAACTTTATCTATAAACATAAAAATGAAATGGTCCATGTATGAAATGGCATCACGTGAGAACGGCTGGAGCATTTGGCTAAATTTTTTATTCGATTCGAAAATTTCAGGAGATGGTTTGTAAAGAAAAAAAAAACAAAAATCGGAAATTTAAATTTTTAATATATTGTCTTCTTTTCAATTCTCATTTTTCTTAAGGTAAATTTTTTTGAGAAACTTAAAGAACTAACATTAGTAAATAGCTACCGAGCGAAGCCGGTGCGGTCAACTAGTTTTTAATAAGTATTAAATTTATTTCATAATTATTTAATTTATTTGATATTAATATTTTATAATGTAAACTATTTTTAAGTAGAAATTTATAACTGGTTATGGCCAGGTTGTTGAAAAAATAAATATAAAAATAAAACAACTTAAGTGTAATTTTAAAGTCTTTCAGAAGTGCACAAAAACAGTTAAATTGATGGGAATTTCGAGAGCTTTGTATAATTCTTTGAGATAAATAATAAAGTTCTCCAAGGACAAATAAAAAAATAATTATCGATAATAAAATTTGCTAAAATTACAATAAAAATAATCTAGAATATTATATTGAATTCTGTAGAATGTAAAAAAATAAGCGGTAACGGTAAGTGTAGATTATGGTGGCATATTGACAACCAGAATTTAAAGTTTAATTTAACCTGTCTTATATTCTTTATGGATTTATTTGGTTTACAAGTTCATCTATATTAGCTGTGTCGTAAATATAAGCAATTCCACGAAATGTTAAACTCGCAACATATAAAATTGTTTTAAAATATGGAATATAATATTCGGCATAATTGTTTAGTATCAAGGTTAATAGAAAAAGAATTTACAATCAAATTTTAGTTTTACATTGGCATGCTTTTCAAATCTGTTTTCTGGGAATTACAAAGCTCTTATTATTTTCTATAGTTTTCATTTAAATATTCAAACTTAGTTTGTACTTTTAACTTTACCTAACCCTTTATACTTCTCTACTGGCAGTGAAAATATCTCTCCATATAAGGTCAGTTAAAAGTATGTTACCTTTAACTACTTGTGTGATTTCGAAATGAATGAATGTGTAACATGTTTAACAAAAAATAACTGCAAATAAAACACTCTGCAAAATCGATAGGTTTTTATCAGATTAATTGCATGTCAATGTTAACTGACACATTTATATATAAACAAAATAATACCAGGAACTTAACAGTATCTGTGAAAAATCTCCATAAAAATCAATACACACATGTTTGACACAAATTATTTATAGTTGTAGCATAAAAAACGTAAAAACCAGTAAAAGATCAATACTTACAAAATGCGTCTATTACATGTCTGACATACATAAACCAATGCAGGATTGATTGTGAGACCTATACATACATACACACATACATGATTACAATAGCCCAAATGGAAATAGTAACTTGAAAAGTAAATGAAACTGTTAAAGAAGTATTTGCTTTGAAGGGCATGACTATGAAAAATTAGAGTAATTGTAGGCATGATTTACATATTGGCTTATCACTCATTGTGTATAATTTCCAACTGGGATGGTTAGTTTTTTTTTTTTTTTTTTTGTACATGGAAACAACATGCCAATGCCAAACAACCACATATGTTTAACACATATGAAGACAAGGCAATAAAATAAACACTTCGAATACTTAAACACACATTCTCTTATACGCACGCAGTTGTAGATTTAAAATCAAAAAAAAAAACCCAAACAAAACAAGACGAATGAAACATAATAACAAAGTGAAAATTACGTGCGAGCTATAAATAAAGTGTTGCCAAGAAAATCCCATTAAAAAACCTGCAACATACACCAAAAAATGTTTGCTAAAATAAAACTTATTAAATACTAAAACGTTTAAAGAAAATTATGAGAAAATTACAAAAAAATATCATTGTTATTATTATTATTTGAATATAATAAATAGTAACCTTGACAATGATTTTTGCTTTTATATAGAAATACTAAATTATTTATACTAGTCTTTATGTATTAAAGCTAAATATAATTCTCCCCTATTTGTAAACTCTCTTTGCAGATTTTGAACAACTTTGTGGACATAAATCTAAACGTGCTTATTTATTCAATTAAACGGAAACGAGAAATTCCCACTCAATAAGAAATATTTGCATTTATTTAATGAACAAATGAAAAATGCATTTAATCAAATATTTTAATTGTACTATTTGTACTCTATTCTATGTCATCATTCATTTAGGTAAGTAATTTATGAAATATTTGTAATATCTACTACTAAGTATTTTTCAGTTATATTTACAAAATAAAATTTAATTTTAAATAAATGTAGTTTTTTTTATATATTAAGGGTCCTCATGCAAACGTTTAAATGCCTAGCAAACTGTGAAATCTGTTCACCTGTTAACTGTTAAAAATTTTATGTAAATACGTTTATACAAATTTAAACTGACAAACTTGAACTGATTTATTATGCATTTGATGAATAACTTGCTTTTATTTGTTTGCTTTTATTTATAAAAAAAAGAGAATGAGTATATAACACCCTTCAACGCTAATATTAGCAAAAACAGTTAATTTTTGGAAGTGGGCTTTATATAGAGCTATGACCAACATATTTCATTTCGATACATATATCTTCAAGATATTTATGTTCATTAAAGTTATTTTCGGAAGGGACCCTTATATGAGAGCTATGAGTAATTAAGGACTTATTAAGGACCGTTATGAAATTAACAGACATGACTTATGTATTTATGGAACTCATTTGTGTTAAAATTTATAATACAAACATTTTAAACAGATTTATGCTCGTTAAAGTGATGGGAGTAGGTGATATTGTAAAACATTTTTAAGACATTTATGCTTCTTATAATGATTTGCGGAAGTGTACCTTATATGAAGCTATGGTCAATTATTTACCGATCCACACACAACATTTAATTGTGTTTTACTTTTATATAAAACTTATTTGTGAAAAAATGTATGTGGATATCTGTTTCGAGAGAACATTTGTATGGGGCCAGGTGAAATATTGGGCCGATTTTAACCAATTTCAAAAAGTCTTGAGCGAAGAAACGTGTGTACCAAATTTTATCAAAATATCTTCAAAATTGCTATGAGAAATTTTTATATACATCTTTACATGGACAGCCAGCCAGACGGATCGCTGAAAATCGTTATATCGCCTCAGAAGGTATTATACTAATATTAAGCGGTATTGCAAATATCTGCACAAACGCATAATATAAGCCATTGTGAAGGTGAGGGGTATAAACAGTGTATATAGATTTTTTGTTATTTTTCATATAAGGTTTCAAAACAGGATGTGCTATAAATCGAACATTCTGATTAATCAATATACTAATTAATTAATTAATTATTCGATCAATCATTATTTCTGGGTAATCATAACCATAGACAATATACATAGAGCAGAAACTATCATGTCAAACCTAAGTGGTGAGAATATATTAGTAAAAAAAAACTATATGAAAACAAAAACAACACTCGTATGTGTAATTATCTTGAGTAATATTTTTTGTTTGCGTTTTTTTCTAGTTTCTGCTCTATGTTTCTCTATGATCACAACCCTAATAAATCAATTAACTTGAATTTTGCTTTTTCAAATTTGAATACTTTTGTTCAGACAAATTCCAAAAGAAATTGCTTTAAACAATCAAAAACAAAATTATTAACTATAAATATGAATATGAATAATCGAATAATTTGTTTATCAGAAATTTGATTAATCGATTAATCACATATTCCTAGTTTCAATATAAAACATTCAAAATATTTAATTTTAAGAAAATTTAAATATTAATGAAAGTATGCATAAAATGTTATATAGGAGATACACAGAGCAGACATGGTTATGGCAACTATGCTACCTATATGTTCTAAGCCATAATATGTGTTTCTCGTAAATATTTTTATGTAAATAATAACTTATTTCTACAACAATGGTTTTATGCTTGGTTGGAAATATGATTGATTTTTAATGATGTTATATATCGCACTGGTTCCTCTAAAGCAGGGAAATGCAAATGATGGGCGCCGCATTTTTCATTTACTCTTCTCTTACGTACGTGCGTAAGAGAAGAGCAACTTTAATCAGTCTAGCTTGAGCACTCAAACAAGCAGGTTGTGTATCGCACAATTTAAGAATCAGCGTTGCCAGAGAACAAAAATTTGTCCCAACTGTATAAGATGTATGATGAACAGTATGAGATTTTACATTTTTAATTGGGGAAAATAGACGAAAGTTTACTGCCAACACCGATTTGTAGTGAGAGCGGATAAAGAGTATAACTAATACAATCGTAAAATGTAGTAGTATAGGATGCCTTTCCCTGCTCTAAAGAGAGTCAACTCAAAATTTACAAATTTTCAATAGAGGCAAAAAACTGTTTTTTTTTTAATACATTACAATGAAAGTTGAAGACGGATGCAACTGTATTTCTGGAGAAAGAGTAGAGAAAATTATGTAAGATTTTCACAGTGGGTAGATATGACCACTGTACATCGATTTCTTGCAAAAAGTGAAAACTTAAAAATTGTATGTTGACTCTCTTTAGAGGAACCAGTGCGATATGTTAAAATTCTAACTAAAATTAAATTATGATAACTATGCGAAAATATTGTTATATTAATAATCATAATATGATCACAAAAACTATATAATATGGTTATGAAGCTGCAATCATAATATGATCACATCGCATAATTTCGTTTTTACATAACAATATTATGGACGAGGAAACAAATATATTATGGTGTGTTACAAACATAAAATTATGAACTATTATGAATTTAGACAACCATATTATGGTTTAGCTGCAAACATAATATGATTGAACTCAATAATATTATGGTTGTAGCACAAATATTGTAATAAATTCTGGACTTTTGTGACAAATAAAATACATTTCGTGCCAATGCACTATGGCAGAATTTCCAAATTTTGTCGATTTTCCAACATCATATTTTTAAAATTTTTTTTATCACGTTCTATTGCAAACATATTGGAAAGAAAAAATATAGACAAATAATGACAGTTGACAACCCATAATTAGACATAAAATATACGAATTTATTCTAATTATTTTTCTTAATTGTGAAGCAGTATAATTTTTTATTAAATAAATCGTCATTTTCCAAAATATACTTTCAATAAAATAAATGTTTGAATATGAATTCTATTACTCGAGGTGTCTATTTTTAAATGTTGTAAAAATATTTCGTAAACGTTGGTATTTAGAACTTATTTTGATCTTTTTACTGGGTCATTTTTTTGTGAAATTGTGAATAGTTTTATTGTCTTTTGTGGAGTAGAACTCCCGTGGATAACAACCTTTAATGGAGTTTCCTACATGCAGTTATTCGTGGGAAACTAAGGCTTAATGTCATGTAAATCTTGTTTGCAAATAATTGCAAACTCACGATTTAATGCTGCTTTTGCAAAAGGTTAGTTCATATGAGAGCCCCAAGATAAAACTGACACGACTTTCATAAATTTGTCTATGGTTTATAGAAATGTATCTACCAAATTATAAAAGAAGAGTTTTAGAGACAGCCCATTTTTACTCAAATGGAATAAGAGAAGACTGCATACCAAATTTGGTGAGGCTAGCATATCAGGAAATAGTTTTTGCCGCTACTTTGGGTTTTACGGCCATAGTGCAATGTCCTTTTAACTCTAGAACGAACTGACATGAGAGAAAACAAATAAAATAATTTGTATGGAACGCACTTTCGAATGATATAGCAAATTAATGAAAATAAACACTATTTTTTCTATCCTTAAAAGTTCTTAAAACACCTTTTTTTGTATGCGGATTATGAATTTAATTTTGTTATAAATTTAATTTTGTTTTCTAATCCTTCATATATTACATATTTATGTACAATTAGGTATGGTTTTATTTAATGAAATATGATTTATTTTAAGATAGATGTAATTTTTATAAACAAATAAATCGACCTTTCAATTAAGTACTTTTTATATACTTAACATTGAATGCACATACATTGAATTCTTTATAAAACATTATTTACATTGTAATTTTTTGCAAAAAAAAAAAAACTATGTTCATTTTGTATGAATATTTAAAATGCCTTTTAATTAAATTCTTGTTGCATTTAACCCATAAATTATGTAAATGCCCTCATTATAATAAAATTAATTTAAAATATGTTTTATTGTGGGTGGCAGTACAACAATGAGATGTTAAATATATTTATACATTTATTAAAAAGGTAAATAAAAGTCGAATTTTCAAAATGCTACAAAAAATTCTATAACTAGGAAAGGTAGTTTTTTTTTGGAAAACTTATGTGTACCAGTTCAAACTACCATTGGCAAATTAATTTAGATGCGCTTCATTATTTGAATAGAAATTAATGTTTTGTATTAAAAGTTTCTTTCTTTTGACATAAATTAAAAACAACATATCTTTTGTAAGAGTACGGTAACATTTTATCAGATTTAACCACAATAAAATGTATTTTAATTTGGTTTTCAATAACCTCTTTTTATCATTCATCAACTTTCGCAATAGACATATGATATGTCTATTGCAATTGCTATAGATGTATATTAAATAGAAATTTCCATCGATAACGGATGTCGTTATTTAGCCCCATCACATTAAGATGTATCTCACCCTAACACTATAGTTTTAAATTGTACAATAACCATCCTTCCTTTATATGTACACCCAGAGAAAAAATATAGTTGTACATGTTTACCATAACCCTTTCAAAATTTTATATTTTAATTTTTTTTACAATATTATGGTCACTGTATTCATTTATATGATTATGTTTACCATACACATGATTGTAGTAATCATATATATGATAAAATATATGTTTATGGCAATCATGTTCATGATGAATCATTATATTACCTTTAATATGTTGTTCTTGGATTCTGATAACCATAGTCCGAGAACAATACAATAATTCTACACTTTTGTGAATGGTAACTTAAACATATTATGGTTGCCGCAATCATATAAATAATTTCAGTGACAATAATATTGATAAAAAAAAAAACTTTTAAAAACGTTGAAATGGTCACGACCAAAATCGAAAACCAATTTAACAAAATATGTATGTGATTGTACATTAAAAACTAAAATAAAACACCAAAAAATGTGTACAAGCACAAAGTGTAATTGCAGCATGAAATACAATCTAAATTAAATTGTATATTTAAAATATAAATAAAAATTAAAAAATAAATGATTTTTATTCACCCAATCATGGCACAATATAAAAAGACAGCTATTTTGTTTGGTTTTAAAAACCAATTTTAAGCAAATATAAGTCTACATACGTACAAATATGTAAATAATATATTCTATTTTATTTTTTTTAATTTTTTTTTTTACATAATAAAACAAATGACCAACTGAAATATGGAGGAAAAACTTCAAATAATATAATTATAAAATGGACAAACAAAAATCAAATAAAATCAAGAGCAGCAAACCTAAAAACAAACGAAACGATTTTATTTATTTATGTGGTTGACATGCAATTTTAGTTTGAAAAGTTTTTTCCAATACGAATTTTGTGCACACAACAAATTGTTGTGTACTCTCAGTATTTGCTGTAGCAGAAGGGGTGAACTAAATTTAGACAAAGACCAAAAACATAAAAATACAAATACAAATAGAATTTACAAAAACTATCAAGAGAAATATTTTTTAAACAATTTAATAGCTAAAAATAAAAATGAAGAGTTTAATACAAATCATATAGTTAGAAAACAAAAATATTGATGAACAACACATACAATTTCAACTACTAACTTCAAAGTAATAAAAATTACCGACTTTTTTTACAAAAAAAAAAAAAATCTATTTAAAATTCTTTTAGTGTAACCTTTAATGTTATAATAGTATAAATATTATTACAAAAATAATAACTTTATCTATATAATGCTTAAATGAATTTACCAATAATGATTTAAATCAACATTTATTATTCACACATTCAAATGGCTTCTATTTATGTTCAATGGTTAATACAATTTTAAAATTTGCTTGCTTTTTTTTTATTCAGCCCAAAATTTGCATTAAAAAAGTTCATACATATATAATTGTTAAATGAATTATACTGTGCTAAAAAATCTGTACACTTTCACTTAAATAAAACCGCAAAATGTTTATTTAATTATAACAAAATAAACAAATATCATAAAAAAAGTAATACATTTAATTAATTTTTATTATTTACATACAAAATAAGGTAAACATAAAATAAATTTGCTGTTAATAAATATTTATTTAATTCATTTAACAAAAAACATTAATTCTCATTTATATAGAGTGGAGATGATGGGATTTTTAAAATGGATTTTAAATTATAAAAATTTTAATTTTAAAATTAGATTTTTTTAAAATTATTTTCATTTCATATTTAAAATAAAATATATCTTGCTTATTTATAGACAAAACATACAAAAACAGGAACTATATTCGGATTTGTCATCTCCAATTTCAATGGTATTTATTTACCACAGATATTTATATTTGAAGTGTTCATCAAAGCATTGAGGTTTTGACTTTATCTTTCAATTGCTCAAAGCTCAATTCTTGGGTTGGGATTCAATGTGCAAAGCCATGTATCTGAAAAACCGTTGGACACTCACTTTAGCATGATCTAAAGCCATGTTTTCTTACAAATAGATTTGAAAAATCTTACAATCATTAAACGACACATAGTGAATATGATTTCAGAGTAAACTGAATATACTGAGTATCTTCCAAACCTATGAAATGAAGTGCCGGTTTAAGGTATTGACTGTGTTCCAAGTTTTCAGAAAATATACTTTTCATTCATCCCGTATAAATAATAAATAGGATTCTAGGTGTCAAAGTAAAGATAGGTTAGTTTCCGAGGGCAGCATCTCTTCAAGTAGCTCATTTGGGATCATTCAAAAGATGATCCCGTTGTGATACCCGTTGTTTCCAAACCAGATTCTCTGATGAAGGAATGAATGTATCTCAGCTTCATTCTATAAAGCTCTTCTAGAAAAGAAAGGAAAGTAATCCTCCTATCAGAAAATGCTATTAATTTTGCGATTGGCCCATAATGTCAGTTCTGTTTTGATATTTGTGTAGTAAACACATGCGAAATACACGTTAATAAACAATGTTACGCTACACTGCTCTAGAACGCGAAATATTGCTGACTATTCGAAGTTTTTCATTTTTTTTTTTTAATTACAGCCAAAAAACATCGGAAGTTTACTTTTGCGCCACCTTGTATATGCTCCCTTATGTTGAACAGAGCAGGTCAATGGCAGAATAGATAGAACACTTCTCTTCAACTTCTCTTCTTCATTATGACAACTTCTGCAGACCCATTCTCCTAGCATGTGTTCCAATTAGACAGTGTTCTGTAATGGCAGAAACAATTTGCCATATTTGCTTACGCCGGAATTCCATATACATCATATACAGGCCAGGTCAACCTCGCAATTACACAGGTGGATTTTACTTGATGTGTAATTTACAATAGCCTTGCAGTTTTTAAGTGAAATTCCAGAAAATTGGTCGATCGCCTTATCACTCTTCATCGCTCACATTCTGTGCAAAGCAAAGCAACCCACATCATTATTTTCAGTTCAATTTGTAATTAGATGTTTTGTGTTTGTTAAATATTTCATACGAATTTGATAGAAAAACTAGCTTCATACTAGTTTATGGTTCATGACTTTTAAGCTAAATTATCGTCCACCTTGAAACTTTACATTTATAAATGAAATAAATGTACTTTCTAGTTTAGATTTAGTTTTAGTGTGTTAAATTTCCAATTTAATTATTGATAACTTCACTGAAATTTATAAGGTTGCTTAGGCATGATCATCAGGAAACATTTTCCCAGAGGCTTTATGTAAACTAAAGATATTATACAAACAAAACTATAGGGCGAATAAGAATTACTAACACTCAAGCTTTATTTGTAAAAATTTCAGAGATTGGGCAAAACATTAACAATAAACAGTAACCTCCATATTCACAATCAATTTCTAAATTTATAAAAGGTTTATAAAACAAAATTTCCATAAAAAATCAGTTTTATAAAACTTTGATAGATTTAAAAATTTATTATGAATAAGGCCTTAAGTAAGTGGGTAAAGAAGAAACAGAAAATGAAACAACATTCTTTATTTTACTGTTTTCGCCAAAAAAAAATTCAAAATAAAGCGAGCTGTCAGTTTAGTTTTGAAGCATGGGCATCTGCAAATTGATCATCAAAAGTTATTTTTGGAAATACAAAACTTATTTTTTAGTAATATTTAGTCTCAATTCGAAAAATTAACAATTTAATTATTGATAAATTCACTAAAATTTATTTTTTGGCGATAAGCTAACTTAGCTGAGCAGTAAAGATCAGATATAGGTATTTGAGTTCAATTTGGGTACTATTATCTATTGAAAGAAATAACATGACATGTATTCATACCCTATTTAAAACTGGATCTATATATTCAAAACGAAATACAAATGACTGTTGTAAATACAAATGTCTGTTGTATTTATAAAATATTGACGTTCTTTTAAGCTTTTAAGAAATTAATTTTTTGCTTTTATTTATACTAGCAATACTAGCAATATCATTGAAATCATTGATGTCATAGCCAACTGCAGTCCGTTTTCAGATGGATGCTCCCAATTACGTGTGCGTATGATTAATATATATTTCATGAAAAATATAAAATATTACTCATACGCATTGGGAACTTGTTTAAATATGTAAGAAAATAATTATCGTCAATGTAATTAATACTTAGTTAAAAACCTCTCATGTTTACTTTTCAATGAATTTAATGATGTGTTCTTCATATAATGTATCAACAATATGGTTAACGTTCAATTTAGATCTTTCAGAAATTATTATTAAATATTTATGTATATTCTTTAACAAATGATTTTTTAACAAAAGTAGGCTTGGTGGTTGTGAGCTACTCTATAGGTCTGTGTATTGGGCTGCGGTAGCTGCCAGATTTCTATGTCCAGTTTCCCTATGGGATGATGGACTTCCTCAATATGGTCGATAAATTAATTGAGCTTATAATTTGTAATTGTAACATAAACAAAATAAATAAAGACCATGATTGTTCACTTGTTTCATTAGAACTTCCACTTCGCGGTAACTATTCAAAATTATGTTGCAGAATTTTCCAATAACATTTTTTTATGATTGTTTTGTTGCAACTGGATTTGTAGCCAATCGCATGATTCTGCCTTAGTGACCGAATTCTACAGCTATGGCTACAATATTTTAAAAGGGGTAACTAAGGTTTGGTTGCTTTAACCGAAATTCTTCTTTATCAATTGACTTTCTGTGGATAGAACCGAAAAATTCTGTGTATGCAACTGAATCATTCGATTGGCAACAAATTCTGTTGCTACTACAACTCTGTTTTCTCTGTGTGATTTTTCATTATACATCTAACATCGGGCTCAACAAAAATGTCTTAGTAAGTTTGAGAAAGAGCTTCTTTAAATAGTTGAAATTCGGACAATATCATACCAGGAAGTATGTCCAATAGATTATATATAATACGTGGAATTCGCTTTGTTACTGATGAGTAATTGTATTTTGTAGCACTACTATACAAAATAAAATTATTGAAAAGGACTGCTTCTATTTTGGCACGCTGAACACAACGCTGTACAGAATTCTAAAATTGTACGCTTAGTTTTTGTAATAATTTCACTTAAAATTTTCAAGAAAAAACCTAGTTCTTTAAGCAGTATTGCCCCAAGAACTTAGAATTTAAAAGGATATTTTAGAAACTGTTTATGAATTCTAAGTCTACGCAAGTAAAGCTCTTTGTTGAGTATAATTTTTTATTTTAATATTTAAGCGTGTTTGCAGAATTGTGCAAGGAATTACAAAATTCTCATTTTTCAGTATATTGAGAATAAAGATTTATTTTTTTAAGTCAAACATTTAGTGCTTAGTAATTGTCATTATACAAATTTAATATTTAAACTTTAGTAGCTCAAAAGCGGTTAATTTAAAAAAATTAGTTTTTGTCAAAAATTATTATTTTTTCTTTAATATTTCGCAAAATGGTCTGGTTATCACAGAATTCAGAAAGCATAAGTAAATACATTAGTTGTAATAAAAACTATTGACAATTAACTTAAAAATTTAATTTTACAATTAATTGCAAAATTTTTAAAACATCCTTAATACTTAAACTAAACAAGTTAAAGATTTTATATTATTAAACATTTAAATAATATGATGACCAAGTTATTTATTTAAATCCATTAAAGACATTGATTAGTAAGACTTAATGTTAAAGTATTTCAAATTCATATAAATATTCACGTGTATATAAAAATGTTTATGTACTTGACCTTTTGTTTTTAAATTAAATTTTTTTTCTAATTCTTCTTTACACCCCTTGCCTTTCTCTACCAGTATTTGTGTAGATATGGCTGAATGTATGTGCATTTTATATTCGTGCCATAATAACCTGAAGTCTGTTTAAAACATTACCAACATTCCGCCTGCCACAGAGTGTTTACTTCATAAACTTATGGACAATTTTCCATAATTTCTCTAAGGAATTTCGCACAACACACACACACATAGAAAATGAACCTTTTAAACACATCAAGCTTATTATGAATATTTTATTTAAACTTGAGAGGAACACAAACGTACAAGCATCTAAGTTTTTATGAGGCTGGGGATATGCTCATACTAATAAGAGAGGAAAGCAATATAAATATTAAATAACATTAAATTAAAGAGTAAATCTCAAAACAAGTGATGATCTTCTTACTTGTGCAGCAAAAACAAAAGAAGAAAAAACAATCATATGAACTTGATGGAATAAATTTGTATAATGAGTAACATCATCATTGAACAAAAGTGCAGGTATTTGTTAAC
The DNA here is from genome assembly GCA_942486065.2 of Calliphora vomitoria. NCBI lineage: Eukaryota > Metazoa > Arthropoda > Insecta > Diptera > Calliphoridae > Calliphora > Calliphora vomitoria. Next base: position 1,749,947 of record OW818030.2, read on the forward strand.
CATTCATGCGTATTATAATGCACTCCACTTCTATACCCTCCCCCTCTTTCTCCAACAGATAATGTAAGACTGGAAGATGTGCAATTGTATGCTTACTATGATAATATCATGTCGGTAAAATAGTAAGCAGCTGTTTTCTGCTATAGAGCTATGGTATGTGGTGATGTAAGTGCAAGTGGTTGTATTCTCCACACATCAAGTAATAACTACATTTCAATATACATATGGCCATAAAAAATGATAAAGGAAAGAAAAGTAGAATAGGAATTTTCTATTACCTCAGCTCCTTTTATGTAAATTTATACGATGATATTTCTGAGTACCAGTAGTAAATTTATTCGAGTAGAATACCATACAATATGTATGTATGCTTTGTGCGTCAAGTCTGCTACGAAAGTTTTTCTGTTTGTATTTGTGCGGTACCGTTCTATAAAACTGCTCACTTCTTGGTTGCTGTTCCTGATGTTTTTGTTCATTTGTTATAGCTGCTACACTTGTTGTTGTTGTTGTCCTTGCAGTTGTAACAGACCTTCTAATATTTTTCTATCGTTTTGGCTCTTGAAGAAATTCCATTTCAATACTTATAAACTTGTATGTATAAGTATACATATGCCCATACAGTATCGGTTCAAACATATTGCACATAATTCGCACTATATCTATTATTCTAATTCCATAGAATGTAACGAATTTTTTTTTTAGAAATAAAAATACATCCTCATTATTATTAACAACAAAATTTAATTTCAGAATTTCTTATGATTTAACAAAAATTAAAAAAATATAAAAAAAAATCATAGGACTCATCATATTTCGTCAATTCACAAGGTCTCCTATCATGTCAAATTGTTATAATGTTCTAATATTTCAAGACTCGGCGGCTCGGCTTAACCGACTCTTAGGCGCTCGGGGCAGGTCTCTGCTAGTTCGTTACGATAACACAATTGGGCAATTCACAAGGTCTCTTATCAGTCATATTGTCATAATGTCCTAATATATCACGACTCGGCGGCTCGGCTTAACCGACTCTTAGGCATTCGGCGTTGGTCTCTGCTGGTTCGTTACGATAACACAATAAACATAGCATAGAAAGTAGTATTATTTTATGATATTTTTTGCTTGAAAGGCAAACCATTGTGATATATTAGGACAATATAACATGATATTATGGGAGTATTGTTTAACAATTGCTATTGAAAATAAAATATATTTTTATAACGGAACTTTAGTACTAACATATAGTTTTGAAAAACCTTAATCAATTAGTTTCAAATAAGAATGTAATGTAAATCACTCCTTAAAAACATAATAAAAATTTAAATTTATAGCCCAAAACAAAGAATGAAATGCACAAATTTTTAATTCTTTTAATATTTAATTAAAATATTAAATTTGGCTGTAAATTGTTTTATTTGATTAAAAAGTATGACTAAATTATTATCATTTAGTTGAAAATATATTTTCCATAATGATCAACTGTACATCACTACGTATGATTGTTAATTATTTCCACATGTAAATTCAATAACAAGTATACGCCTCTATGTATATATATTAGTATGTATATTTTGTTGCATTACCGCATTTCTTCAAAACTGCCGCATTCCTTTTAGGCATAGAACTAATAAGATTATTTATTGTTGTCATTAGAATAGATGACCATTCCTAATTATTTGCTTGATGTGCCAATTTCCGATTTATCTTTCTATTTACTATTTTTCATTTACATTTCCTAAAGGGTTAAGCACGCTGTCCACCGCATGAAATTAACGCCTTTCTAATATGAAAGCTCCTTCACCAAATTGGTGTATTTAGGGTCATTGTTATATTGAAATATCCATTGGTGGGGCATTATATTATGGTCATGAGGCAGCAATATATTTTTATAAACTTGCTTGTCTGTCATTCCGTCAATTTTGTGTAAAGATCATAAACTTTCACCAGAAAAGCAAACCCACACAATAACTTGTCCGCCTATATGCTTGGCTGTTGCACACAATTAAATTTAAATTCATTGAATTCATTCATTGTGCCACAGTTCAGTTCAAGTATTATCGATAAAATTTAAGGCGATCTTTAATAGTGTCTTCGAAACTCTATAACTTCTGAGCCAAGTTAAAACTGCTATTCTTTGTGCATTCCTAAATTAAGGGAATCTACTACTCTATAAGCTGAAGAGTACGGATCTTTTTTGAATTCTCTCACAATCTGTACATCCTTCTTTGCTGTTGTACATTTTGGTGGAACGCCACAGTTTTTGTTTTTAAAATTTGTTTATTATGTATACCAAATTTTTTTTTCAATAAAATTTTTTTTACTCAAATTTTTTGTCACCGAATTTTTTTTTCAATAAAATTTTTTTACTCAAATTTTTGCTCACCTAATTTTTTTCCATTTCTTTTAATATTTATCTTAAAGTATACCAGGTGAAGAGTATATAGACTCGGTACAGCCGAATATAGCACTCTTACTTGTTTTAGTATAAAATCGGACATATATTTACTAATACAATTTACCTCTATATTTTGTAAAGTATTTCAAGTTGTTCTTAATATTAGCAATTTTTTTTCCAATGTGTTTTGACCAACACTGTATGTATGTGTATATGCAATCTACTTTTCTATGAAACTATGTACTACTTTTATAGATGTGTGTACATGTGACACAGCTGCAGTTGACACGTTTTGTTGCTAAAAGTTGATTACACTGCTACTACCACTACTAGTGTGTACTGACACACATACACACACACACACTTACACAGAAACACGAAACTTAACTCCTTAATACAACTTGTTGTTGTCTAGTTTTACTATTTCTGCTACTGCTGGTGGTAAAATGTACACCCTTTCTGCTGGTATCATTTGCTACTACTGCTGGTAGTTGTAGTTTCTTGTGCTGATGTTGATGTTGCTCCATATTAAAAATCATTATTTTGGTTTTGGCCTTTATTCTGGGCACTAAAACCATTCATGACTGGAAAATGAATAAGTGAGTGTGTTTGTATGAATGAATGCTTCTGGGTTTTTGGTGCTTGGATGCAACATAATGAAAATGACAATCATGACGATGATGACGATGACAACATTTACTATAAAGTCAATGACAATTGTGTTTTTCGAGGTTAACTGTAGAAAATTTATCTACATCATGTACACAGAGATGGTACATATTAAAGCGGTTACTTAACTTACTGCAATACACTTTAATGAAAGTGCTATTCTTGTGGAATTTTGTACAAAACAGCGTAATCATATGCAATAGTTTTGAAATTATGAATAAACAACTGTTCTACGAATATTGATTCATTGCTCTTACTACCTGTTTCTATATCCCAAGAGAGTATTTTGAATGAACATTTTACTTGTATTTTGTTTTTGTTATAATAACAAAACACATGTCAAATTATCACTAGGGATATAAGTAGAAACTGTTGTCATTGTTCACAGAAAAACTAAAATTTCGTATACAATAACTAAATTCTACAGAAATAAGCACTATAACTGAATGACTTGCTGCAGTAAGTCGATAAGTCACACGAACTGGAAAACTGATCATACATATATATTAATTTTATTACCATGTGACTTCTCAACCTCCACTAAAAATATTTTCCTTCATTTCTAATATATTTATTTCACACAAAAACCTATATCTCAATTCAAATATTCATCATATATTGAACTCGTTTCAATTATCTCAAAATTGAATCAAGTATTCATGTGCTCAAAAACAAAATTTACTAATATTTCTACTGAATTTTGAGTTTTGAACATAGAGATATATACATAGAGCGGAAACTCTCCTGTCAAAGACCTAACTCAGTTGTCAAAAACCTAAGTGCTGAGAATGTGTTTGTATGACTGTTGAATATTGTTGTAGGACTTTTATTTTGAAACGTTTGTACAATATAAATTTATTCAAATTTTGACCATTGATAGCTATGACCTTTTCCCATCAATCTGGCTACATATGGATTACGAGCCAAAAGAACTGCTCATCTTTTTAGGCCAAGAACGAATCAAGCTAATTTGGGATACTCTGTTCCAAAGTGAAGAGTATGCCATTTTGTAGTCGGATGGGGCACGGTCTGGCCTATAAGTGGGTTAGACAAAACTTCATTCCAAATACTTTTTAGCAGGTATTGCAACATATTACGCTTTCATGTGTGACCGAATAGTCTGTGCATTTTTCGGGCAATGCTCGCTTCAAACGCATCAGTTGCATTTGCTACAGGCTGCCTGTGATGGTCTGGTCAGATGGTCTGGTCAGCAGCTCATAATAGATAGGAACATTTTGCTCCAACCAAATACTGAGGATTACCTAAGAGCCATTGATATTTGGCTTCGGTGTTGATTCGGCTGATTGGCTTTAGTGTCGATTCTTATTCACATACAATCGCTTACGCTTCGGGTTATCGTAATGGATCCATTTTTCACCGCAAGTAATGATTTGTTGCAAAAATGATTTTCCTTTATAGCGCTCAAGCATCGTTTAGGACATGCAACATTGTCTCTCTTGGCTTTAATTCCCTGCTTTTGGATGAATCCTACTGCTCGCAAATACTTTGGAATTGCTGCTTGAGTAGCTCCTAATGGTTTTGCAAGTTCTTGTTGAATTATACAACAATCTTCATGGAGTAGTGCTTCCAATTCTTGGTCCTCAAACTTTTAAGGCTGGCATGGGCGATCATTGACTTCTGAACCGCACATTGAATACGATGGAACATATTCACCATAAGCTTTGATGAATAATCGGTGTGCTTCAGCGGCACTTGTTTCAAATTAAAGAACGTTAAGCTAAATTTCCTGTATATGACGCTTTTTTGGTACAAAATTCGACATTTTTGAAGTAAACAAAAACTTTGTTATTTACATTATAATGTGCAATAGCTAATTAAGAATAAATGACAGATATGTACCCTTCAAAAAATCATACAAATTATTAAAAAAAAAACCGCATTCAAAAGATGTAAATCCCGCATTTTTAAGTCATATAAACTTTTGGTGAAACAAAATTTATAAAAAAGAATTTTGTGAACAAAAAATTTAGTGAAAAATAATAAGTTGGACTATAGCGGATATATTGATGTATTAATCATGTGTGAAAGATTGACAGACGGATATGGCTATATCTACTCCGCTATCTATAATATGTAAACAAATGAAAAATGTAGAAATTTCAAACGGAATGAGAAACTTCATTATAACCCTGTCGCTCATGGTGAAGGGTATATAAAATCTTGGCTACCACGTAGTGCTAGGGTCAAAAATTGGTTACAGATATGTACATCTACATATACAACTGCATATGTAGATATACATATGTGTCCGCACAAATTAATGATGTGGAAACTCAATACTCTTATATTTGTAGGAACTGATGTTTAAAGTTACAATTAATTAATGTATAGTCCTAAAAAAGGAAAAGCTGAGTTTTCGACATGTTTAGTCATTTATGGAGTACCTTAGATTTCACAAACCGTAATTTCACATGTATTGATAACAACAGTAGCTCTTATGTACTTAGTATATACATACAAATATTTACTTCATCGTAACAACCTTTGAGTAGAAATTTGTATCTTCAAAACACTTTGTTCAGAAATAACGACAAGTATTGTTCATGCCACCATCATTGTCGTCATCGACATAATCATTCACTTCATACTCATCATTGTTAGCAGCTCATGTGCATTTAATAGAAGAAACTGTAGAACCCAGTATGTACTAACATGAGAGTATGTATATGAGTTTTTTACTCCAATATATGTATATGATATAAATATGTACAGTGGACTGCTATAAATTTGATTATATTATAATACTCAGAAATAAGTATGTAATTTTGAATAGAAATAGGTACCATAACGATGTTTTTGTGAAACGTATTTTGAATGTATTTTTTAAATCTTGTAGAGTTTATTAATACTAAAATCATTTAGATCAGGCTGGTAGCAATGTCGATATAAGGATAATGTGGAACGTGGATTATTATAACATTTATTCTTATATTTTGTCAAGCTATTGATTGGGATTTTGTTATATTTTTTGATACTTTCTACGAACTTTGACATTCTTACTGTTTACAGGTACATAAACCATAAAACTGTACCCCTGGTCTTATACATATATACTCAGAAATGACTCACCAATATTATTATAATTTTTATACACAGATGTTAACTATTTGTTAAACTCCTGTTTCCTACAGCTATTTGTCATTTTTAGGGTTTAATATAGCAACATCAACTTTGAACACAATCCCATTTTTATGCTGCTTTTTAATTTATTTATTTATTCGGATGCATACTTAAAACTAACATCATTACAATTGGATTTTCAAGGACTTAAATTGTTCTCTGTAACCTAAATATTGCACGTTATATTTGAAATTCGAGTTTTGGGCCAAAGTAAAATATTTTCAAAAACTAAATGTTGAAAAAAATCCTATTAAAAATAGTTATTTTATTTTATTTACACATAGATGTTTAATTATATATATTTTACACATTTTCCGACATCGATTTCTCATTATATTTTGATACCAACAAAAATCATAGAATTCAAATCTCAAATTTAATAAAATTTGTTTTGAAAGTGCTTTTTCCAAGAAATTAAAAAAATTTATCGACAAATACAAAATGAGGACTCAAAATGAAAATCTTAAGGGCACTACCTATTATGGGTTAGCATGGGGAACGATTTTAAATAGGCGGATTTCGAGGAAATTTTGTTCTTAGACACAAATTTGTTAAAAATTATTTCTTAAACAAATATTTCGTAGCCTATTTTTATTTGGATTGTTTGTCTATGTTCCTTATTATTAACACTTTCATATCAAAATAATTACAGAAAATAAAAAAAAGTATATGAAACTTGTTTGTCAACTATATATTTTTTACTTAGACTTCACTAACCCATGACAACCAGAGGTTAAAAACATAAAGTTAAACTACTTAACTGACAAGCATAATATATAATAAAACAATTTTTTTTTTTTTTTTCGATACTAAAAAGTATTTTCATAATTTTTCTAGAATTTAACCCTTTAATTGAAGAAAAAAAATTCCATTTAAAAAAAATGTCGGAGAAAAAATGTACATAAATTCGAATACATAACTAGAAAATAGTTTTGGAATTAAAAATGGCCACAAACTTACAATATTTATCGTCTAATATATTCATATATTCAAAATAACTTTGAACAGTATTTTTATTTCGTGTTCAAAGATAGTCACGTTTCAAAAGAAAAAAAATTAGATATTTTATTGTAATGGACAGTTTTGAGCACAACGTTATAGAAATGTAAAATTGCGAACCCACAAATTAACAAGTAAGGAAGTATGGTCTTTTATATGGGAACTATGATTAAATAAGGACCGATTGCCATAAAATAGGTGGCATTTCTTCTCTATATATGAAACTTATTTGTGTTGAATCTTATTTGAAAAGCAACATGTTTAAGAGATAAATGCTTGTTAAAGTGATTTTCGGAAGTGGATCTTATGTATATGGAAGCTATGACTATTTTCAAACCAATTTTTTTTTTTTATTTGAAAATAATTTTTTATTACCAAAAACTCGAAACTTCAAATAAAGTGCTCATTATTTAAATATTATCCAATTTTCCTAAAATTTTCAGTATTTGGTTTTTCGATAATAGCGCAGACATACGACAGCGTTAATATGCATTAGCAGTCTTAATTCAAATTAACTTGTGAATTATCCCCATCCTAATGGGCATGAACTTTGATGTAAATGCTCAAAATCAAACTGAATTTATACTGAATTTAGCTATTTCAATATGGCAATACCGCTGGCAATCAATCAACTTTTGGCAAATTGTTTATTATTGTGGTATAGAAAAAAAAGAGGGAAATTAATCTGTAACTTCTGAACGGTCAGCCCGGTTCACATGCACAATGTTGTCAAATTTAAGTTTTGTATTTGGACCACATGGGCCCACCAGGGGCGCGGCCAGTGGTCCCCAAAGTAGGACACCTCCAGTATGTTAAATTTTTAAAACGATAGTATTTCTTCGTTTGTGTCCCGATTTCAAACAACTTTCATATTTAGAATCTCCTCAACGAGCACTACAAAAAACCTCACAGCTTATGAGAAATTCGCATTTGAAAATTAAATTTTTAAACTTTTTACCCACCCTACTCCAGTTTTTTTATAACAGCGGGTTCAAATATTTCACCATTTTATCCTTTTTTCCTTTATTAGAAAAATAAATAATAATTGTTGAAAATTCATGACTGACTCCAAAGCATTTGAATTTAAAAAATTTGAAAAAGGCAATTTTTCGCTAGTTTTTTGGGAATAAAGTACTTTTCTTCTTTTTAAGTTATCTAAAAAATTTCTACGAAGATGTATAAGGAATTTATACTTTTTGGAAAGCTAACTTTATACAAAATATCTTAAATAAAAACCGATTTTAAAATTGTTGATCTTTATGTAAAACTTAAATTTAGGGCAAAAATTCTTAAATCGCATAGTCGATATCAAAATATAGTAACTTATTTTAGATGGCCCAATATGTTCTTAATTATTTTGTAGAAGGTTCCGATAACATCACCCCTGGTATGGATATTATAGCCAAAAAACCAAAAAATCTCATTTTTGGGTTTTTTCCGGGATTCCTGATGCCAAATTTCAAAATTTATTTTAAATTTTCCATTTTCAATAGAAAAATCTATATAACTGCGAAATTTTATTCAAAAATATTTATAAATAAAAATTTGATTTCAATTCGCAAAATTAGTATCTTCGCAAAAACTCAATAAAAAGATATTTTTGTCATATTTTTCAAAAAAGTATTCAATGAATTTTTCAATTGTCAAATGTTATACATATTTTTGAGAAATAGACAAAATTCCCTATTCATTGATATATAACATTTCTACCTTATGTTTTTTACCTGGCAATTATTAATTAGGGAAAACTTAACATCTAGCAGGGAATTTACCGATTTGCAACCAATTTTTTCACAATTAAACAGTTGTTTACAAACAAACAGCTGTATACTAAATGCAAAAACTGTCATTTGTCAGGGTTAAATTTTAATTCACATTAGTGTGCTGTTAATGCAAATTAACTCTGTCGTCTGTCTACGGTATAAGGGAGAAAATAAGAATTTCGGAGCATCCAAAATCAAAAAAATGCAAAATAATGGCCAACCTAATATACAGTGTTGGAAAAAATAATAGAAACGATAGCATTTTTTTCCAATTTTGTAAGTATATTTGTCAAGTTTAGTTTTGTTAAATAAAATTTATATGCAGTTTTGTTTATCAGACACACAACATAAGAAAAAACATAATCATTCCTCTTTTAATTAATATTTTAATACACTATATGACTAACAATGTAAATAGTCAATATTTTTGCTGGAAAAAATAATAGAAACGCGTAAAAGGATTCAATTTTTAGAGGCAGATCTTTTAATTTTTTGTTAAAAAATTGTTTTATTTTAATATTTAGAGCCTCTACCTTTGTTTTTCATAACTTCATTGCATCTGCGAGTCATGGAATCAACCATTTTTTTTGAAAAAGTCCTTGTCAATGAAAAACCACTTTTCCTGGTTTTTTTCCCACAATTAGTCCTTATTTTTCCGACTGATGCCCTCCAGCTTCCTCTGAAGCACTCCCCAAAGGTGGTCTATTGGTTTAAGGTCCGGTGACTGTGAAGGCCATTCCATAAGAGCTACTTTGTTGACACCAAACCAATCCTTTGCCAATTTTGAAGAGTGGTTCGGATCACTGTCCAGCTAAAACTCCCATCTCAAGGACATTTCTTCCTCAGCAAATGGAAGGATTATGCTTTGCAATATATTTACGTAGTCCGGGGCGCATATTTTGTTCTTTACCCAAAATATTGAACAGGCACCAGAAGAAGAGAAACACCCCCATATCATAATGGATCCACCGCTGTGTTTGACGGTCTTCTTGAGCTGTGGTCAGACGAAACATAGATAAATTTGTTTGGATTCCATGGGAAACATTATACACTAAGAAGACCGTAAAAGACGACGGTGGATCAATCATGATATGGGCGTGTTTCTCTTCTTCTGGTGTCTGTTCAATATTTTGGAAAAAAATCAAAATATGCGCCCCGGACTACGTAAATATATTGCAAAGCATAATCCTTTCATTTGCTGAGGAAGAAATGTCCTTGAGATGGGAGTTTCAGCAGGACAGTGATCCAAATCACTCTTAAAAATTGGCAAAGGATTTATTTGCTGTCAACAAAGTACATCTTATGTAATGGCCTTCCCAGTCATCGGACCTTAAACCAATAGAAAACCTTTGGGGAGTGCTCAAGAGGAAGCTGGAGGACATCAGTCGGAAAAATAAGGACTAATTGTAGGAAAAAAACCAGGAAAAGTGGTTTTTCATTGACAAGGACTTTTTCAAAAAAAATTGGTTGATTCCATGACTCGCAGATGCAATGAAGTTATGAAAAACAAAGGTAGAGGCTCTAAATATTAAAATAAAACAATTTTTTAACAAAAAATTAAAAGATCTGCCTCTAAAAATTGAATCCTTTTACGCGTTTCTATTATTTTTTCCAGCAAAAATATTGACTCTTTACATTGTTAGTCATATAGTGTATTAAAATGTTAATGAAAAGAGGATTGATTATGTTTTTTCTTATGCTGTATGTCTGATAAACAAAACTGCATATAAATTTTTTTTAACAAAACTAAACTTGACAAATATACTTACAAAATTGGAAAAAAATGCTATCGTTTCTATTATTTTTTCCAACACTGTATATAGGTGTTGTTTTTTCTTTTTTGATATTTGTAATGATTCGATTAAACTAAAACCCCTAAACCAAAATATTGTACAGTATAGTAAACAACTTTAAACACTTACTCACAAGCATACATACATGAATGAGAAAGGAAATCTTATTATCATTATAATAACGGTTATTTTTATATATATGTAAATGTATATACTTATGTATTAATATTGGAAGTGCCCTTAGAAAATAAGTTTGCTTTAGATGGGACTTATTTTGTTCCACTATACAAACTATTGGAAAATTTAAGTGCAATTGGATAACTCTATATTCAGGTTGTCCTAAAGACCTTGTTCGAAAGACAATTTTATGTGGAAGATAAGATTTATTTCAAATATATTATTTAAATAGGAAATTTTTAAAATTCAAAAAAGTTCCAATTCAATCGATTTCCGGTATGGGTTCTACACCATATCCAATTGTATTTCAGAAATTTTCAATTTTATTTCAGAATTTTCTAATTGAATTTCAGAATATTCCAATTATATTTCAGAAATTTCCATTTGTTTTTTCAGAAATTTTCAATAGTATTTCAGCATTTTTCCAATGGTCTGGAAAATTCTGAAATATGAATAAAAATTTCTAAAAAAATCTGAAATTAGGAAGTTTTTAAGTATAAATTAAAAATTCTGAAATACGAACGGAAATTTCTGAAATATAATTGGAATATTTTAAAATACAAATGGAAAATTCTGAAACACAATTGGAAATGGTATAGTTATCCGCTAACACTTAAATTCTAGTAAATACATATTTTTTTAGGTGCATGTCTAATGTGCATATATGTATGTGTTCTATACTATGTGAATGAGTCAGATTATGTGCGGATGGTTTGTATGTAAAACTGTGCTTTGCATTGAGTGTCAATTTGTTTATGAAAAAACAGAGGAGTCTGTTTGTGAGTCAGTGCATGAAGATTTTAGTTGTTGGTTATTATAATGATGTGATGTGCTGTGCTATGCTCTTCGTTGTCTGTCATATAAAATGGTGCTGTTCAATGCCAAGTCATGTGTAAATTTATGAACATTTTTATGGCTTATAAAAGTAATTGATTGGGTAGAGATTAAAATGTGTGTGCTTATAAATTTAATTCTTTGGTGTTTTCTTTAAATTGTTCATAAAAGTGATTGAAATAACTGTATTCGTACAGGGCTAGGAATGATTAATGACATTTTTCTTAAAATAAAGAGCTTAACAGAAATATGAAATTTGAAAACATCAGATCCATGTATTAATATATTTCCTATGCTATTTCCATTCAATTTTGTATAAGACAATGTTTGATCAAAAACTTAAGTATTTCGTGAAAATACATATTTTGAACTACATATGTATGTGAATAAGTAAAGTTCATTACTCATAAACAATATGGTTTTGTATAATTTTTAATTTAATAAGTAAGATTTTAATAACAAAATACTCTATTTATAAAGTCATTGTGAAAACATATTTTGTATTAACTTACTGTGTATAATTTTAATTTATTTCTTCAGACATCATCTTCCTCTTATGGATTTAATTTAAGTAATTACGAACAATACCAGAAAACCTGTATCTTTTATTCTTTTTAAATCCCCGCTATTATTAACAGATATTTTTAAGTCTTGTTAAATTTCCAAAAAAAAAATTAAAAGGATGAAAAAAACAGAGAAAAGGAAACTTTACAAAAATAAAATCTCATTGATATATAATGAAATTTTATACCATTTTAACGATACAATACAAACAACAATACTACAGTATACTTTAATAATGTATCCTCAATGTTCTACAATTTACGAGTACAATGTTTGTTATACAGGATTGCATGCAACACGCTCACAAAAACTACAAGAACACACAGATACCAACACTCTCTTGCGAATAATCATAACATTGTGTAACGTGCTGGTATAAGGATATGTAATTGTGTATATGTATGTATGTGTTTAATGCTATAATCGTATTTGTTGTTCTTGTTATTATTAAAGAATGCGGTTTTCTTTTTACAATTTTCACTTTTATTAAATCGCTTCTTTACTCTTGTTGTAACTGTTTCGCTGTGCAGGCAGGCAGGCACACATTTAACGAATAAACAAGTAATCCAAAGAAACACAGAAAACCTACACAAGCAAATTCACCCTATAGCGAAAAACTACAGATACACACAGGCACTCACACAAAGACATTTAAGTACTTGCAAAAATGCACAAGCAGAAAGAAACAATTTTCGGTTTATTTTGAATGGGAACAAAATTCCACAAGCAGCGAAAGTAGGTTATTCAGCCGATAGTTGCCGTTGTAACGAAAATTCTTAACATACTTTCAGGTTTTTATTGTTTAATTTTTAAAATTGGAGTAAATGTTGTATGAGACTGAAATGAAATGATTTAATACTTTTAAAAGTGTACGATGAAATTTTACTAACGAGCAATTTTAATCACGAGAAACAACGTGCAGCATTTATTTACTACTACATACTAGTAGTCCATAATAAACATATTTTCAATATTTTTTATATTTGGGGAATTCACAGGGTCTGCTATTAGGTCATATTTTCATAATTTAAACAAATTTTTGTTGTGTTTCAAACAAAAAAGTTCTAAACCAATAAGACCTTTTTAACTATGTTTATTGTTTTGTCATAAAATAAAACTTTTTTTGTTTGAAACACAACAACAATTTGCATAAACTATCATATTAAGTTATTGTGACCTAATAGCACACCGTGTAATCCCTCAATTGTATTTGAATTTATAATTTTTGAAATCAAATTTTAAAGATAAAGTGGATTTATGAATTAAAAATACGGTATTTATAATGGAAGGCGTAGATGTTGAACCCCACCTTAGTTTTTAATAACTTATATGTCATCTTGAAATGACATATCTGTCATTTATTCTCACGTAGTTATTAAACGTTATAGTAAGCAACTAAGCTTTTTTTTTGCTTCGAAAATGTAGAATTTTGTACATACCAAAGAATCGTTATATGTGGGAAGTTTTGCCTCAATTCTTTAATTTGAAGCACACCGCTTGCTTATCAAACTTTACGATGAATGTTTTCCTTCCATTTCAACGTACGAGAGATGGTTAGTGGTGATTTTGTCAGAAAAAAAGTTTGAAGACCAAAAATTTACTCCAGGAAGATTGTCGTAAAGCTCAACATGAGCCAGCAAAATCATTTATAGCTACTCGTTTTCAGGCAGCAAGATTCAATTGAATTTATGCTGAGAGACATTGAAAGACGATTTTCAATGTCCCAAATGATGCCATGTCCCAAATGATGTCCAAAATGAAGCATCACTTGGGACATGGAAAATCGTCTTTCAATGTCTCTCGGCATAAATTCAATTGAATCCTGCTGCCTGAAAACGAGTAGCTATAAATGATTTTGCTGGCTCATGTTGAGCTTTACGACAATCTTCCTGGAGTAAATTTTTGGCTATAAAAGAAAATCATTGATGCGCCGAATCATTACTCGCTATGAAATTCATTACGATAATCCGAAGAGTAAGAGATCGTATGTGAAGTCAACCATCTGAATCGGCACCAATGCCAAATATCCATGGCGCTAAGGTAACTGTCTGTATTTGGTGGGAGCTGCTGAACCATCACAGGGAAAATGTACGCAACTGATTCGTTTGAAGTGAGTATTGACCGAAAAATGCCCAGAATATGCGGCCAGATATGAAACCGTAATATTTCATCATGACAACGCTCGGCCACATATTGCAATACCTGTTAAAAAGTATTTAAAATGAAGTGATTGGGAAGTTTTGCAGACCGTGAGCTGTTCGAATACTATTTGTTTCGATCGATGTAGAACGATGTTTCAAAATAAAAGATAAAAATTTATTTTAAAAAATCCCGCAGTTTTAAGTCATACACCCAATATACTTATTTTCTTACATCCAACACAATCACAAAATAATTTAATATTAGTGGTTATGGTATTACATAGAAATAAAAATAAACTTATTTCACTCCCATGACGTATGAGCAACATTTCATTATAAGCAAAAGAATAAGAAAAATATCGCACATACGCACCAGTTTATATAAGTAATCAACAATTATCTAAATACTTATTAAATACCTGTTCTGATTAATTTCCTTATACCATTTCTATTGACAAATAATGTACTAAATATTTACTTAAATATTCGATTGTCTTTATAATTATTTTAACTTGTATCCAAATAACACAACAATACTTTATATAGACTAGTAATAATTATGCCAATTAGTAAATCATTACTTTAATATATTTTTCTTTTCCTGCCTGTGGATGTAAATAAATGTATGTGTGTGTGATGAACACAAATATGTATGCTGGTATGTAACAATTAATTAATTAAAGTTTCAATATACTACTAGAACAATGTTGTCTTGATTATATTGTGTTGTCATTGAATTACACATTTCGACTTACATATAAATTAACTTTTACAGACAATCGTAAATATGTATGTACATACATATGCCTATATATTTACATAAGTATCCAAATACCTAATCGTATCTCTATATTATAAACTTTATTACACAGTCTTGCTCACATTGATAAATGTAATTGTAACTGTAACGCATCCTACTTGTATTACTTGGTTAATTTATTTTTTAAACATTTTGTAATTAGTGAAGCATGTCCTACCAGATAATAGAAATTTATATCGATTCTATTTAGAAGAAAGCAAAAGAGCAATGTAAGTAAGTGTATGATTTGGTCAAAGGATTAAATTTTGCTTTATAAAATACGAACTTGAGTTTTTGAAAATTGTCGTTTAATTTTACTTTATATCATAATATTTAAGCTTCTCTATTAGACACGCTTGTTTTCGCATTAACATTTTAAATATCCTTAGCAAGACGTTATAGTCATAGTGAAAAGTTTTGACACTTTAATCGTCATTTAATATATAATCTCAGTGTGATATCTGTGTGCGCTCATTGTCTGCCTGTATGTCTGTCTTGGTTCAAGTATCAAAATATTAAAGCACCAGCCATATAATCCATCAACAGCTGTCACTAACACTCACCAATGTTAAACGGCAGCTTGACTTAAGTTTCCTATTTTTTTTTCTGTATTTTTTTATTTTTTAGTTCTTGTTGTTGTTTCCTTTTCTACTTTTTACACACCCATCGGAAAGGAAATAATTTGGTTGTTTCATAATGACAGCCTTCTAAAACACATAATGTTGGACAGAAAAGTTTACAGTCAGAAAATTATGATTGGCCAAGGACGACAGCATGATATTTTTCATTGTTAAACATTTAATATTAAGTAGAAGTTTAATTTAAGTAAATTTTAAATCAAACAATTCCGAATATTAAAATATGAATACAAAGTTTAATGTTTTCTAGGAAATTACTAATATACCGCAGAATTTTTGCAACGCATTTTAAACTTTTGGCAATACAAAGGTGTTTCTTTGAAATTAAATAGAATCAGTGTGCGTCAAGATAATTCTTCCAATTCAAAAAAGTTTTTATTTTTTATGAATTTTTCTCAAAAATAAATAAGATTTACATGGTTCATAAAAATTTCTCTCAAAAATAAGTAAACGTTATAAGATTACAAAAAAGAATTCCACAAACTTGTATTAATATTTGCAACCACTTTTAGCCAAGTATACAAGTCTATCATATAAATTTTACTGCGAATTTGGACTATTACAAACAAATGCTTTGTATAAGCTATACATCACTTTAAATAAGAGGAATTTAAAATATTAATTATGAAATGATGTTGTAACAAAAAACTGGGTTTTAAATTGTTAAAACCACATACATGATTCATTTTTTACGCTAGCGTATGAGCAACCTTTAATTCTAAGAATATAAAATAATTACTCATACGTACAAGTAATCACAAGTATTCAACCATTGGCTTCCATAAAATGTTATATGTGAAATTATTGTGTTTCTCTGGAATGAGAAAAAAAAAATTAATTAATTCCCAATAAAAATACCGGAATTACCCTTCTGTTTCAATAATTAAAATTTCTTGATTTTATTTTAAAATTGTGCACCTACATTTTAGGCACACATATTTTCTGTTTTTAAATACATATCGGTAAAATCCAAATAAAAATCTACTAAATCCCTAAACATTTAAACGACATGTAGAGAATTTTAAAATGACTTCAGGGAATAATTTTTTATAAATAAACAACAGTGATGCGCCTACAATACAAGTACCAATATAATGAAGAACAAGAAATAAAATAAACTAAATAAAAACGTTTTATTTACACGTGTGTGTACAGTACATTCAAATTATCAAATATAAAATAATATGCTCGTATAAATAAAGGAAATTGTAAATTAAATACTTGGAACACAATACTAAAAATTAAACTGAAACATTCATAATAATTACACTACTCGACAGTTTGTTGTTATAAAATAAAACCAATTATAAAATCTTACAATCAGTTTCACAGATTTTTCAATAATAGGTTTTCACTAAAAATCATATTTTTTAGCAGTTTTACCTGGGGAACGCGGAATTTACAACCAGATAAAAAATATACTTAGTTGTATGTGTTTACCATAACCATTTTAAAATTGCTTAACAATATTATAATATTTAGATGACTGCGGTAACCATAATATATTATGTTAGCATTCACATGATTGTAGCAATCATATATATGATTGTTGTAAACAGATATATGTTCATGACAATCATGTGCATAATAAAACATTATATCATAATATGAATGACAATCATAATCCAAGAACAACACAATATGCTGACTTATTAAATCATAAAAATGTATGCCACTAACATATACACCTATCCCTCGATTTACACAATACTTTTTTTACACGACTTTTTTGGTTTTCGTTTAAATCGAGGGATGTGGAAATTACCTCAATTTACACGATTTTTTTTTAATATTTTAGCAAAAATTAATTTTTTTCAGTAAATATATTCTGCACAGTTCTCAACTTCATGCTTTCAGGACATTACAATTAAAACAAGTAAGAAAATATGGTCGGTCAAGACCTAAGAACTAAGAAATGAGCAAAAACATTTTTCATTCAAAATTTCAATAATTTATATTCGTGAGCGATTTTCGGAAGTGGGCCTTATATGGGAGCTATGACCAATTATGGACCGATCACCATGATATTAGGTAGTGTGATTAATGTCTATATGAAAGTTATTTATGTAGCATTTTATGTGTACACCAACATTTTTAGGAGATTTATGATCGTTAAAGTGATTATCGGAAGCAGGCCTTATATGGGAGCTATGACTAATTATGGACGGATCACCATAGAATTTGGTGACATGAATTCTGTATATATAAAACTTATTTAGAGAAAAACTTGTGTAGATACATATATAAATTAAACATTTATGACCGATAAAGTCCAATTTTGGTAGGACATTTGTATGAGGGCTAGGTGAAATAATGAACCGATTTCAGCCAGTTTCAATAGAGTTCGTGCTTGGGCAGAAAAAATGATATGGACAAAATTTTATTGAAATATCTTCAAAAATGCGACCTGTACTCTGCGCGCAAGGTTTACATGGACAGCCAACCAGCCAGACGGACGGACGGAAGGACGGACATCGTTTAATCGCCTCAGAAATTGATTCTGAGTCGATCGGCATACTTTAAGGTGGGTGTTAGACTAATATTTTTGGCCGTTACAAACATCTGCACAAATCCGTTATACTCTCCCCACTATGGTGGTGTAGGGAATAAATATGGAAAAGGCACTAATGATCTGGATAGGAAATTAAACTCAAAAGCGAATCCCAATTGATACAAATGTTATTATAAAAAAAAAAAACTTAATAATCAGCTACCATCAAGTCATGGTTTGTTTAAAATATTTAAGCAAAGACATTCCTTACATAATCTATAATTAAAAGTTGAACATGCTGATATAGATGTGTCTAAAGAATATCCCGAAAAATATACAGAAATTATTGCTGATAAAGTCTTCAATACAGGCGAATTGAGACAGTTTTGCAAAATAATGCCACAGCGGACTTTTCTATCAAAAGCTAATACAATTTTTAAATTTAAACATCGTTTTAAAATCAAATTTGTTATGGAAATTTTGCTTTAAAACATTGTTTAAATTTAAATTTTTTATGAATATGGGGGAATGTATTTACTTTACTTTAAAACAAAATTTTAAATTTATTCGTATTTGGGTCCTTTTCGATTTACACTATTTCTCATACAAACATTTTTAATTTCGATTTACACGATTTTTTCAGGAACGCATCTATCGTGTAAATCGAGCTATAGGTGTACTTAATTACAATCAATAATATAGGTAAAACTCTTATGATAAACATGTACAACTATATTTTTTCTCTGCGTGTATTTGAGCTTGTTAAAAACTATTTTTGGTTTTAATTTAATTAAGTACCAGTTTTATTTTAATATTTAAGAATGTTTGCAGAATTATGCAGTTAATTGCAAATTTCTCAGTTCCTTACTTAATCCTGTAATTATTCTTAATTATTTAAATAACAAAATGAACTGCTTTAATAACCATGGTTTCCGTGGATTATAAATAGTAATAAAATAATTTAGTAAAATTCCATGTTTTAAGGTAATTCTGTTAAAAATGGGATAAATTTACTAAAAACTTAAAAGTGAAAATATCTCAGAAACTGACTTAATGATTTTGGCCAGATTTGTGTTCAGCATGCTAAAATTATATAAAAATACATTTTGATTCAAAAATGTTAATTTGTGTAGCAGTGCTATTGGGAATTTAAAGGCAGGCATTATGTACGTAACACCTAAAACTGAATGTAAACAGCAATATAAAATTATTTAGGCAAACATTTATAACATTTCAACAAAAATGATATGCATTTAATTGAATACAAACCAAGCAAGAGCCAGCTAACCAACCAGGTTCAGAAAAACAAATACAAACAAAATTAAAAAAGGGATGCTTTTCATTAACGGAAATTTTGTACAAAAGAATTAAATAAAATTATACACACATATTTTTACAGTTGAAATTATAGAATATAAATAAAATTTATATTTTTGTTCCTTTTACCGGAAGAAGAAAAATAAAACACAAAATTTAATTTCCGTTTAAATTAAAGCAGAGTGAACAAAAAAAAAACATAAAAATGGCAATGACTTGTGGCACAAGTTAGTTTTTTATTTTATTTTTATTTTTATATTCATTCAGAGAAATACTGAGTAACAGAAAATCATGTTTCTACAAACCATTGATATTAATTATTTATTGCAAAAAATTTACTGAATAACAGAATCACAGATAAGTAATTACTTTTATAGAAAAGTAAGATAAAAATCTTTTTATATTATTATTTTTTTTTTTTACTTCTTCTATTCGTTCTTTTGCTTGCTTAAGAAAAACATTTCTAATTTGTTCATACTCATACAAAGAATAAGAAAAACAAGTAACAGAGCTACATACATTCGGCTGTGCCGAATCTTATATACCCTTCGAAATATCGTTCATAAGATATCCTATTGTCTATATTAATGACCTCGTAATACAGAAATAGATCAAAATAGGTCAAACATCGAGGTTGTCTTGTTTTTTTTTCTTACATCTCAGCCATTTGTGGGCCGATTGTGTTGATTTTAAATAGCAACTGAGCCGGAAGAATTCTCGATATATTGATGTTTGAATCATGTACGTAAGTTATTTGGGGGCAACGGAAGTTGATTTCAGAACGATCCAGAATATATATGCTTTGTAGGGTCGTAAATGAAAAATACAGAAATTACAAATGGAATGACAAACTTATATATACCCTTGCCACTTATGGTGAGGGGTATAATAATGCTCATGTTGGGTGTATTTGTGCGATTGATTGCACAAATAAGATAGAATTTATTACTGTTACAAGTATTTTTAGATGTATGTAGGTATGTGTGTGTGCATGTGTGTGTGTGTGCACATATTCATATGTGTTTGTATGTTTTTGACTACTTTTTTCGAACATCTTCATATGTGAGTGTATAATTTAGTTTTATGCTTCATTAAATAATTTCATTTGAAAATTTTTATACTTTCTCCTATAAATTATGAAGTTGTTAAGTTTTGAACAGAAGTTCAGCAAAAAAAAAAAAATTTTTATTTTTTTGTTTTATTACTTTGCTTTCATTTGCAATAAAACTTTACATTCAGTCTGTCATGTTGATTAATTTAGTTATCAGATTTTACTCAAAAGTTTGAAAAATTAATAAAAATTTAAGTTTTTCCATTGAAACGTACAAAATTCAGAGAAAGTCTCTTATTTTTATTAAAATACATATCAGACTTATAGTAATTAAATCTCCTTTTCAGAAGATACAAGTCGTATTTAAAAAACAAGAGCCCTAGCAATATGTTCCATATTGTTCTACCATTGCGAGCACTAATATTGTAAATAAGCTTTATTGGACTAGAAAATATATAAATGTAACAAGCAGTTACATATCTACATTAGGGTGGCACCATTTGTATGGAGGCAAAATAAAATATTGATTTTCCTAACTAAATTGAAAGTTCAGCATGTTTGAGGCCATTTCTCAAAAACTCAAAGGATAAAAATACTTTTTCAGTCTTTTATGATTTGTTTTGTATTTCTCACAAAGAAAACATATGAAATTATGGTGTCATGTGCAAGGTTTTTGAAAGCTGCTTTCAATGTCGTATCTGAATATTTGCGATAGTAGAAAAATTTTCGATGTTTTGTAATTTTTGAGAACCAGTTCCGTCTATACTATATGGGGTTTATCAAGTCTTAATGTAAACTAATTATTTTCAATAATTATATGTAAAAACTTAAAATTTAAAAAAAAACAAGTAAGACAGCTATATTCGGCTGTGCCGAATCTTATATCCCCCTTCATCAAATTATAATTTGAAATAAAATTTAAAAAAAAAAATTAATTTTTTTAAGCATTTTTAAAAAAATTTTTTTTTTCAAAATTGTTTTTTAAGTTTTTTCCAATTTTTTTAATTTGAAAATTTATTTCTTTTAATTTATTAGTGAAAAAAATTTATGACAACAAAATGTTTTTTGTAAAAAAAATATTCGGGTTAAAAAATATGTTTCCCGATTTTGACCTATTGTAGGTCCAACTTACTATAGCCTTATATACATCGTTGCAATGGACTTTGAAATATATATCCATATTGTCTATATTTATGACTTAGTAATCGCGATATAGATCAAAAATAGGCCAAAAATAGAGGTTGTCCCGGATTTTTGCTCATACCTCCGTTATTTATGGACGGATTTTGCTAATTTTAAATAGGAAACTCCTCGAAAGCATATCTGACAGAATTATTGGAGATTTGGATCCCGAAGATATCTGGGGTCTTCAGAAAATTGATTTCTACAGACAGACAGACGGACATGGTTAAATCGACTCCGCTATCTATAAGGATCCAGAAGATATATACTTTATAGGGTCGGAAAGTTATATTATGGTAATTACAAACGGAATGACAAACTTATAAAAATGCAAAGGTTTTAATATTTTTGGAGGTATACGATAATTTTAAATATGACATTAAGTGCCTTTCGAAGGCCGCTCTCTTGGTACCTTTGTTTTCTTTGAAAGAAACATGAAAAAAAATCATAAAAATTTTAATTCTTTGAGTCAGCAAACCAAATACGGACACCTAGAAATTATGGTATCTTATATAGAAATTAACTATTATTTTAGTTGGGAACGTCCACACATATTTTTGGGGGTCACCCTAAAGTACACATAAACATATATTAGAAACAATAGTTAGAAACAAAATTAAGTCATTTATTACTTCAAGACTTAGTCGTATATACGAGTGAATACCTACAACCACATAAATCTACAGCTATGATAGTTGTGGTCATTGGTAACTAATTGTTGTGTTTTTATAGCATTATTCTTACTTGCAGACATAAAGTACATAATACTTTCATACGTACTTATGTGTAATACACAATCAGCCTAACTACAAAAATAAAAAATTCAATTATAACGCCATAAAGTCCACTATTGTTATAAATATCCTATCATGAAGGAAATTTTAAACAGAATTTAAAATGAGGTTTTATTGTTTTAAATCAGCTTTTGCTGGTTCTTTAGTTTTCAGAAATTTGTATTTTTATTAATTGAAAAATATTTTATAAGCTTTTTTTAAATATGTATATTTTTGTTTAACGAAATAAATTAAAAGTCGACTTTAACAAAATTTAACTATAAAATATCTTTTGTAGTTAGGCTAATTGTGTATGGAAGAGAGCACTTGTTTTGTATTATAAGTATCAACACACAGGCAAATTTGTTAAGAAGTAACACAAAGGAAACATGTAAGTTGTAATAATATTAATCAATGTTTATAATGAAATCCTACACTTCTGATGTTAGGGTGTCTTTTGGAGTGTAATGCGGAAAAAATTAAAAACCTTTTTATGATATTTTTATAATATTTAGCATAAGTGTTAAGAAACTATGTCAACTATTTATTTGGATCTCTATCAATTTTACCGAAGTCTTCAGATAACTTTCGAATTCATATTTTACATATATCTGTTAAAAATTAAAATCTTTTAAATGGTACATGGACCAATTCCCTCGTTATTGTATAATTTTTTCATTAATGGTACAGATATGAACAGAAATCTAAAATATTTTAATAATATTTGTTTCATGTCAATGTCTAAAAACCTATTAATATATGACTTATTTGTCATATATAATATCCGCTAATAAACACCATAGTGAGAAGGGTATATTTTGTGTATATATATGTTTAACATTTACATTATTATAGCAATCATATTGCTATTGGGTGCTCCGATAGACTACACGATAGTGTGCTGGACTATCAATCTGGTAGTTGCGGGTTCAATTCCCGCCATAAACTCTGGGTGTATCTGCAGACAAGCAAAACGCTTCGCAGTTTGTGTTTGTTTTAAAAAAAATAAAAAAAAATTATAATTGTACCAATTAAGTATATGTTTGTGGTAACCATTTTTATGTATTACTTATACATATTGTTGTTCTCGGGTTATGGTTATCATACTCTGAAAACAACATATTATGATATAATGATTTATATTCAACATAATTGCCATAATCATATATTTATCTACTACAATCATATTTATGATTAATACAATCATGTTAATGGTAACTTATGGAATTCATACTTCAAAAATAAATGCTTTATTAGTATCATAAATTCCAATAGACATCACAAACAAACTGAACTTGGGTCTTTCGATTTTGATCATACTCTTTAGAGTCATTTTGATAAATTTTTATTAACATAGCAAACATATCGCTTCTTAGGGCATACCCTAAAATTAAAGGGCTACTTAATGACCACTTTTCTGTAGACATATCTAAATGTATGTGTTTACATTGTTCTATAACTAAATACTGCTCTATTGGTCAATTCACAAGGTCTCTTATCAAGTCATATTGTCATAATGTCCTAATATTTCACAATGGTTTTTATTGGTTTTCAAGCAAAAAATGTCCTAAAATAATGCTACTATGCTATGTATATTGTGTTATCGTAACGAACCAGCAGAGACCAACGCCGAATGTCTAAGAGTCGATTAACCCCGCCTATTCGTGATATATTAGGATATTATGACAATATGACTGATAAGAGACCTTGTGAATTGACCATATGTATGTATATAAGTAATGTCTATTAAAACTAAAACAAAATAGTTTTCTCTAATCAGATATATTCAAAATTTACACAAGCATTACAAGTCTATTGTATAACGTTAACTATGAAATTGGTTTTCATTAAGAAACATGAACAATTAATGGATTACATTGGTTTTGACAAAGGTTCAATATCAAACACTTTTGACAGAATTAATAATATGGTTGGTTATATTGGAAACTTAGATGGCTGCTAAAGAATATAAAGTCTTTAATGTTTAATATAACTTAACAAAAATTAATAGATTTCTAAAATAAATACATGATAACCATATACTTATGATTTAAAAGAGAATTGTGTTCTTGTTAAATATTAATAAATATATATTTAATTTTCAAAATACAGCTTAAACTAGTTATTATACTCAATCCTTTTTCAAATAACATGAAATTATATTATAAAATTTTGATACTATTTGCAAACAAATCAATTAGTACAGCAATTTTCACCAACTTTTATTTAACTCTATTTTATTAAAAAAAAATTCATTAAATTATTTATGCTCTACAACATTCCGAGTATCAAAAATGTTGTCATACCTGCGCATCCAACAATTCCAGTAAAATTCATAA
Organism: Calliphora vomitoria; assembly: GCA_942486065.2. NCBI lineage: Eukaryota > Metazoa > Arthropoda > Insecta > Diptera > Calliphoridae > Calliphora > Calliphora vomitoria. The sequence continues at coordinate 1,775,010 of OW818030.2, forward strand.
ATAAAAAATGAATAATCACCCATTTAATTTATTTTTATTATTATTTTTTTTTATTATTTATTATTTAAAATCTCTTCTCAAAACAGTAATAAATATTCCATTAAACTTTCATAATACTATTATTACCTAGAAAAAAAATCTAAAATTCAAAAATGAAAAAAGAAAAAAAGTCAACATCAGCAACTCGAACAAAACGATTGCTGCAATACACAAAACAATAAAAGATAGAAAATACAAACTCTGCATGAAAAGTGTTTTGCCAAACATTAAAATTTATTGTCGTGTGACTGAGTTTTTTTTTATACGAACAAATACATACACATACTACATATACAGCTATACAAAACAACAGCAGAAGTAGCGGCAGTAATAACGAGGAGGAGGTATTTTGGTGCATCCACAAATGACACATCCTTAACAAAAAAAAAAAAAAAACACAAAACAAAAAACTCTACTACAAAATGTATACAAATGCTAATACAACAACAAGTCAACTGCAAAAAATCAGTTTAGTTAAAAATAACAAACTATTTATATTGCAATAACGACAACAACAGCAACAGCAACAAATAACAGAAAATGAAACTTTTTCTCATGTTGAACAATGGCAATTTTTGCATCAAAAAAAAAAAAAAAAAAAAAAAAAAACGTCCACACAAAAATACATTTAGATTAAAAAAATAAACAAAACTAGAAAAAAAGTATGATAAAAACTATATAAAGTACCCAGTACTTTGTTATGACACAACATGAATAAAACTTAGTGACACGCCAACGCATACTAACAACAGCAACAAAAATAAAAATAAAAACTCATACAGAAAGAGTTAACGAACACTGACACAATAAATAAAAAACAATTTCATGAAATTGCGCCCTGATGGAATTAAGACATTAATGACAGTCCATAGAGCCCACACATATTTACACACACATACGTACACACTTAGATACATACGTCTGTGTATGTACATTAGGGTGGCCCCGTTTGTATGGAGAAAAAATAAGGTATCGATGTTCCAGCCTAAAATGAAAATTTGATTCATTTTAAGACTACGTTTTGAAAATTTTACGTCCTGGGGCCAATATTTGGCGAGCTGGATCAAAGGATGAAAAGGTCCTTTTTTGAGGTTTTTTACATTTTTTCCATATTTCTTTCAAAGGAAGTATATGTAAATTGGATATCATATAAAAGGTTTTTAAGAGACGCATTCAATAGGTTATTAGAAACTTTAAAAAAAATTAAAATTCAAAAATTTTAAAAATTTTCGACAAAATTTTTTTTTTTTTAAATTTTTTCATAGAATTTATTCAAATTAATATATGAAATTTCTTGATCATAAACATCATCTAATTTCACCGAAATGGTGACAGCTTACAAAATTTGAGTTATTTTGATGCCCATTACATATACTATGAATTGAGTATACAGAGATTGTCAGGTAGGGATGAAATTAGGTTTAAACAAATTTGAATAAACATTGAACTGGACTGAATTTTAAAAAACGAGAAAAACCTTTTCGGTGAAATTACATGATGTTTATGATCAAGAAATTTCGTCTATGTATTTGAATAAATTCTATGAACAAATTAAAAAAAACTAAAATTTTGTCGAAAATTTTTAAAATTTTTAAATTAATTTTTTTTTTTAAATTACTAATAACCAGTTGAATGCGTCTCTCAAAGACCTTTCACATGATACCAAATTTACATATACTTCCTTTGGAAGAAATATGAAAAAAATGTAAAAAACCTCAAAAAAGGACCTTTTTATCCTTTGATCCAGCTCGCCAAATATTGACCCCAGGACGAAAAAATTTCAAAACGAAGTCTTAGAATGAATTAAATTTTCATTTTAGTCGGGAACATCCGCAACTTTAATTTTGGGGCCACCCTAATGTACATACATGCATTTATGGACCAAAACATTTTTAATTGAGTTTTTTTTTTTTTTTGTTTTTTGACTAGCTTTTAGTTTCGTTTAGAGTTAAACAACAACAAAAAAAAACTACAAAATATAGCAAACAATCTTCTATTTCGTGAACAGCCAACAGAAATGGTTATATAAGAAGCGTTTTACTTTCATTTGATAGAATTTTTCAAAAAAAAAAAAACAATAGCTTCATCAAGAAGCTGAAACAAAATTGATTTAACAAGTAACAGACTTAACTAGTTGAACAGACTCAGTCTTGTTTGTAGATTATTTTTGGACTCACCGTTGATTAAGATATAATGAAGTCCTTTTTAGATTTCTAAAATTTTATTTTCATTTTTACCAAAGGAATCAAACGTAGATTAATGACAATAAATCCTTTATAAGTGCTGGTACACACACGCCTAGTTTACTTACGCATGGCTTGAGTTTGTATATGAGAAAGGAGAGGAGTTTGGAAAGATTTTCCTATCGTTCTTCCTCTCTCTTCTAGTTACAAAATCAAGACTTGCTCAAGTAAAGTTTACGTGTGTAAGCCAGCATAAATATAGGCAATACATACTATGGACAAAAATACTTTTCTTTTAAAATATATGAAATCAAACTAAATTGTTCATTATTTCCCATATTCATAAAAAAAATTAAAATTTAAACAATAGCTCTTTGCAATAACTAAAAGTTGTTACTAGTTAGTAACAATTGTTACTGGAAAAGCGTTCATTAACTCAAAAAACTAGCAAGTAGAGAAAAAATCAACAGCGTATAAATTTTAGAGAGTGTTCTCTCATTGCAAACTATTACAAGTTCTGTTTTGAACTCGGTATAGTTAGCAGCTTATATTTCATATGTTTTGTGTTATTGTTTATTTATTTACAAATTTATTTTTGTGGTGAAAAAAATAAAATTGAAGAAAATGTGAATATTTATACATTTTAAAAGGAAAAAATATGAAAATTGTGTGTATAAATTTTTTGTTACTGGAAAAGCGTTCATTTACTTTTTACTATTTTTGAGAATTTAAGAGAGTAATTTTGTATATTTTGATTTTATTCTCTCGTTGCAAGTATTTACTGGGTAAGTAAATGAACAGACCTAATGTTTTAAAGCAAAATTTCCATACAAAAATTTGATTTTAAAACGTTGTTTAAATTTAAAAATTGTTTATGAATAAGGCCTTAAGTGTTTATGATTCTGACAAAAAAGCTAATAATTTTATGTCAACGACACTACTAGCAACAAAATTGAAAAATTTCAAAATCAGAGGTCCATACTGACTAAAAAACAACGATGCAAAATCGACAACAGGTGGTGTCATTTTGACAACGTACGTTTACAATTTGTAAACAAACGGGTAGGCATCGACAACACAATGTTGTCAAACGCTGATGAGATCTCACCGTGAACTACAAGTCAGTTGATACTTACACGACAAAGCCAATGGTATTTGTCCTTAAGTTTTTTGTTATTTAGAATGCAAAAATACAAATTATTTAATAAGTGCTCAAAAAGTTTATTTTGTAAACAAAAATGTTTGAACTAAAGAGATCAATGAGGATATAGTGGAAATAAGTGACGACAAATACAACAATTCCCGAACACAACAATTAATGTATTTTTACAAATTATAAAAACAACGATTAGACAACGAATTCATATATTCAGTGAATGGTTTAAAAGCATCGGCTTGAAAATCTTTTATTGCCATTGCAAAACATTTCTTAGTAAATCACAAGGCTTATAATTACGAGGAATTAGTTATAGACCTTTCAATCAGCTTTAAAAATCTTTGATGTAATATGAGCATAAAAGCAAACTAACTGCAAACTAACTGTAATTTATACAAGTTTTCTGAAAATCTTGGATCGTATAGCAAAGAACTAGGAGAAGGTTTCCATCAAGATTCCAGCAAGTGATGGAAGATATATATCAAGGTCACTGGGATATGAATATGATATATGAAACTCAGATTACACGGTATTGTTCCAAGGATCTTCACCTAAAAAAGCTTCTAACTTGTAAAATAATTTCATAAAATGTTGTAAAATCATTTACAGTGCACTCGCGGTAACGTGAACTAATTAAAACCAAGGGAGTTCATGTTAGTGAAATTGTTCACGTTAGCGATTTTCGAATTTCATGGAAAAAATATAAAATTTTATAATATAAACCTGTATTTTACACGCTTGAACGTGAAATTATTTTATTATTATTTTCTTTATTGAAATATAAAACAAAAATTATTGATTAAAATGGATTACAGAACAAAACGAGACCACGAGAAAATATACATTGAAATAAAATTACGTAGCTAATAAAATTAATCATTCGTGGCCATGAAAAAAATTAATTTAGAGGATACACACATTTTTATTATAAGGTAGTTCCCTAATCTTTGAAAATCGAATTAAATGTATGTATTTCAGTGCTTAGAAAATAAATACAGTGAAAAAAAATTGTTCACGTTATAGAGCTTTCTGAGTTTGTTCACGTTACAGAGTAGTCAATGTAAACAAAAGCTTCTACACGTTAGGCGGTGTTCACGTTACCGCGAGTGCACTGTATTTTCGTTTTTTACCCCTGTAATTTCTCGAAACCTACACGTAGCACTGAAAAAACAAGTATACAGTTAGAATCAGTTAGTTTTAGTTTTGGCGGCAAAAAAATATAAAAAGTATTTCAATTTAATAATTCTAGTAATCCTGCTCATGAGTTCCTAGAAAAGGAATATCGTGATAGATAAATTGTTATTATTGAAACTTTGAAAATGTTTTCAATTATTTTCTTATTTACTTTAGGTTTTATATATTCACATTATCCAAATTTAATTAATTTCCCTTTTTAAATGTATTCAAGTCATTACATTGATTTAATGCATGAAAAGCCACCGTATATGTTCAGTTTAAATGCTAAAAATAAACGGAGTAAAATTAATTGATTTTTAATAAATCAAATTGGAAAATCAGAAGAGAGATTGTCATAGAAACTACCAGTAAATTCCAGTGAAAGTTATTGATTGACAAATTAAATACAACACAAAAACTCATTTGAACATACAACTATATACATATCTTTGTATAATATCTATACATACATATCGCTCATTTGCTGCAACAACGACATAACTCAAAATCCGTGTGTTTTGAACTGAGTAATACGAAATATGCGCCGTTCCATAGTCTTTCATATAATTTTATCAGTTTTCAAAAAAGTCAATAATTTTTTCCGTGAGAGTGTTTTTTTGTTGTAAACGTTAAAACCAAATTCATGTTTTCTCGTATATTTGACACGAACAAATTTGGGTTAAATACAGATTAGAAGGATAATAACATTTACTATTCAAATCAGGTTTTATTTCTAAAATCTCATGATTTGTTGAAAATTTATTTAAGAAATAGTCAAATGTCATAAAATATTCAAAGCCGTTTTTCTCAAAACGACTTTTTTGAATTATGACGTTGTTGCACCAAATGAGCGATATATTCAAAAAAATATATATATATAATATTTATATTTTATATACAATATATTTGCATAAGTACCAATTGCAATGATAGTGCTCCAAGTAATTCTTAAATAGATTTTTTATATTTTCCAAAAAAGAATTATTCTTTTTATTATTAAGAAAGTATTTTTGTTGTTAAACCTTTTTTTGTCTAAGGCAAATAAATATTATTAGTGCAGAATAATATTTTTAGTTAAGAACTATTATTTCTTTTTTTTTTTTTTTTTTGTAAAGAAACAAGTATTTTTTGTTCTTGATGGTAAAATTCAAAGAGCCAATAAAACAAAACCAAACATATTGAAAACTTATTTTTAGAAAGTTCATCTTAGACTTCTTTTATGATATACTTAATTATTAGACTGGACCTTATACTGAAAATCAATTTCGATTTTCGGTGATCCCAAGATCTAAATAACACAAAACTTATTATCTGACATCGTTAAACTATCATAACTTATTATGATATTTATCTCAAATCTTAAATTTCACAATCTCATAAAAGAAATATTAAAAAAATTGGTTTTCGATTCGTATAAAGAATTAAAAAAATTATATTTTAAAGGGTTATTTTTTTGTAATTAAAGGCCACCCTAATGTACATATGTATGTATTCTGTGCTTTTTCTATAATTACTTTGATTTTAATTAAATTCAATTTGTTTATGTTCAATTTATTTTTGTATTTGATTGTCGTCAACTCTGTTAAAATAATTAATTAAATTTCGTTATCAAAGGCAACATTAGTTGTAGAAAAATTAAACAAAAAAAATAAACCTAACTTAAATATACAAATTACTGCTACAATACCCTAACCGTTTCCTACTGGTTATCAGTATGACAATAAGTATTACTGCTATATTAATGACGGAATTGTGAACATTGATGAATAGTTTAAGGTTGTTTATGAAAACATTTCTGTCAAAATTTATTTATCGGTAGTACATCCAAAAGGTTCGATGCTACATCATACTCAGTTTGAGGTATGTTCAGATGAAATGTTTAATGAAATGATTATGTTTTAATCATGTAAGTGATTAACAAATCATTTAACCCTTTCAGACATTTACTACAATATATTGGATATTTTGGTCTTTCCTTTTGAAGTATTATAGCGTTGACGCATATATACAGATTTTGACAGTTAAAGGCGTTATGAGAAGAGTGTTTACTAGATTGTATACAGTATTGGCCATAACTAAAGCACCCCCTCAATGGATTTTTTCATATCATAATTTTTTGGATAAAAAAGGTTTTCTTGGGATGTATTTTGTATATATTTTATTAACTTATATTGTTAATGTTCATTTTGTCTTCATTTAGGAAAGGATAATTTTATGAACAACTAATTTAAAATGATAAAACATATAAAAACACAAAACTCGACGGACAAAACAAAAGCACCCCTTATAAGATGTTCAGAAATATGACTATGCTACTGCATATTTGCAATGTCAGTTAACCGGACTCACAACGGACGCATTAAAAAATTCCAGAGGATAAAAAGAAAGGAAGGCGTAATCTGTATAATTTAAGTTTTACACAGTTTATTGTGAAAAAACTATGGATGGCAAGGAACAAGTACTCCAGTGAATTTAAAATTAAATTTATTGAAGACTGGAAGCCGGGCTTATCACGGCATGAATTGAGTAAAAAATATTCAATTAACAGATCAGATATTACCCGGCTGATTCAAAAGTTTTTGCAGACTGGTCGTATATCACCGAGACATTCTGGAGGACGCCCGGGTAAAACCACACGATATGATGATTCCTTGATCAAAGAAGCTATACAAAAAGATCCTACAGCATCAGCAAGTCAAGTAAGAACAAGTTTAAGATTATGCGATAGTGAAAGAACAAACCGCAGAAGAGCAGTAGACGCCGGTTTATTCAGCCGATGACCAGCAAAAAAAACCGTTCATATCAGCTAAGAACAAGAAAGCTAGACTGGAGGTTGCCAAAGCCCACATCGTCTGGAGTGTCCAAAAATCGAAGACAGTACTATTCTCTGACGAATCCAAATACAAATTAAAAAGTTTCTATGGAATAAGGTGTATACGCAGACGAAAAGTAGAAAGACTGAATCCTGAGTATTGCAAAGGAACAATTAAACATGGAGGGAGCAATGTAATGGTCTGGGGTTGCTTTTCTGGTCAAGGAATTGGGCCAATTCATAAAGTTAATGGGATTATGGATCGGTTCATGTACCGTGATATATGGAAAGATGTAATGTTAGCTTATGCCAGTGAAGAGATTCCTCTTATAAGGAGGTTCCAACAGGATAACGATCCTAAGCACACCTCCAAAGTTTGTAATACTTGGCTACAGAGCAATAATATTCAAGTTCTTCATTGGCCTGCTCAATCTCCCGATCTCAATCTATTGAGAACTTGTGGGAGATTGATAATAAGAAAATAAATCGTGAAAATTGCAGAAATAAGGATCGGCAATTTTCACGATTAATTTCAAGGCGTTATTATATCCTGGGAAGGAATATCGCAAGACTTCATAAAAAACTTAATATCTTCCACGCCTATGAGATATGCTTGTGTCATCCAAAACAAAGGATTTGCAACAAAATATAAATTAATTTTTTTTTATATTTTATCCATGAAGGGGTGCTTTAGTTTTGTCCGTTTTATTTTCCAGCTTTAAATATATTTTGATTTAATGTTACCTCTTATAGAAAAATTAATGTTAAAAGTATTTGTTTATCAATAGTAAATATATTAACAATTGAAAATAATACATAATACAAATTTAAAACTTAGTTTTTATACAAAAAAATATAATATGAAAAAAATTCACTGAGGGGGTGCTTTAGTTATGGCCAATACTGTATATATGTGGTTTAAACATCTAATTTTTCATTACTTTTTGTTAAATTTAAGTATTTTCATAAGTTCGTTATCGTTGTGTAAGTGTGTATGAGACATTTTCAGTGCTTTTTAAACTGATAATTACAATATATTAAACTGTACAAAAAAACGTGCATATATTTGTTAGATAAGATAAGAAACATCTCAACTAAGAAACTTTTTCCAACATATTTGACATCACCTGGCAGCCAGGTGTGACGATTTACCTATAATTTGACTTTATATTCTTAATTAGCAGCCTCAAATTTGCTTACACTGAAATTTTCAGTTCTCTGTCTTAACTATTTCTCTTTAGTATCTGAAAGAGTTAAATGTATGGATAATCATTTCGATTTTGATGTGATTAGAGCTTAATCACGGTTGGGATGATTTACTCTGCAAATGTGAACATTCTATAACTGCCAAAGCTGCTAACATTAACGTTAAAGCTAATAAAAGCACTAGGTAATCATTGTGGAAATAGACTATTCTAATATTTTCCGTTAGAATATTCATGAAACTACTAGAAGATGGCACTGTGTTGGTAATTAGAAACAGCAAGTTGCAAATCAGTTAGTATATCGCAGGCGCTGTTAGAGTTAACATAAGCTGTATTACCAGTGTAATCTTGTAAATCATAAAGCGTGTTTTTAAAGTGTGTGTACTAAATTGTTTTGTTAATTTAAATAAATAAAGAGTTGTTACAATTTTTAAACTACTGATCGCTTTTATTTACATTTAAAATAATCCCTTTTATTTAAGTCCATGAAAAAATACAAAATATGCAATAGAAAAAGCTTTAAGTCCAAAAAGCTTTTATCTCGGCAAATCCTTACTTTTTCTTTTTGCTTTTACGCACATAGCAAGCAAAAAAAATACAAGAAAAACTCCGTTCACAGAATTCAAAAATGTTTACGCAAAAAAAAAGTTGTATTGTTTTTTGTCTCTCCTGTAAAATTTGCATGTACTATTTTATACTATTTTATATTTGTTCAATTCACAAGGTCTCTTATCAGTCATATTGTCATAATGTCCTAATATATCACGACTCGGCTGCTCGGCTTAACCGACTCTTAGGCATTCGTCGTTGGTCTCTGCTGGTTCGTTACGATAACACAATAAACATAGCATAGAAAGTAGTATTATTTAAGGACGTTTTTTGCTTGAAAAGCAATAAAAACCATTGTGAAATATTAGGACATTATGACAATATGACATGATAAGAGATCTTGTGAATTGACCAATTATGTTTATAGTTAATAATAATAATAATATTTCACAATTTGTATCGTGTATCTTGTATTAAATACACTTTTTGTTTGATTGTTTGTGAACACTCATTGTATATTGTATGAATGTATTTTGTATTTTAAACGTCAGAAACAAAATGCATGTTTTCTAAAATGAAAAATAGAACTGAAAAAAGGAAATTAATAATTTTTTTTTTTTTTTTTTGATAAAACTATAAATTTGCTGCTGACATTAAGAAAATTTTTTTGTATTTTCTTTCTTCTTCTCAATAAATGGCATTCATATTACATTGATAGCACGGAAACCAATACAACTGTTTAAAAACATATAAAATAAAAGTGTATAAGTGTATTTAAATTTTGTATGAAAATTACCAACAACAAAAAAATCACAACGAAACAAAATTATTTTAATATTTTTTTTCTGGAAAAAATGATTCAAATTAAAACAAGTAAGAAAGTATGGTCGGTCAAGCCCAACCTTATAATACCCTACACTAAGTAAATGAGCAAAAGCATTTTTCTTTCAAAATTTCAATAATTTATATTCGTGAGCGAATTTCGGAAGTGGGCCTTATATGGGAGCTATGATCAATTATGGACCGATCACCATGATATTTGGTCATGTGATTAATGTCTATATGAAAGTTATTTATGTTGCATTTTATGTGCATTCCAACTTTTTAAGGAGATTTATGCTCGTTAAAGTGATTATCGGAAGCAGGCCTTGTATGGGAGCTATGACTACTTATAGACCGATCACCATGAAATTTGGTGACATAAATTCGGTATATATAAAATTTATTTGTAGAAAAACTTGTGTAGATACCTATATAAATTAAACATTTATGACCGATAAAGTCCAATTTCGGGAGAACATTTGTATGGGGGCTAGGTGAAATAATGAACCGATTGACTCAGAAAGTGATTCTGAGTCGATCGGTATACTTTAAGGTGGGTGTTAGACTAATATTTTTGGGCGTTACAAACATCTGCACAAATCCAATATACCCTCCCCACTATGGTGGTGTATGGTATAACTACAGCTTTAAGTTAAAGAAACAAACAAGATTTTATTATTTGTGTGTAAGAAAATAGAAATTTGTAAAAACTTTTGTAAACACAAACCTGGTTTATATAACAAGCATTGACAGTACTTAAATAATCTTGAAGTGTCCTGTAGATTTCAATATTTTTGGTAATCTGCTGATTTTTACTTAACCAAATTTATCAAAACCTCATGAACTTAAAAGCCTAAATGAGAATATATAAGCAATTGACATTATCAACTAATTATTTTGATCAAAATATGGTAACCAATGTTTTCATATCGTCATGTAAAGTGCAAAAATTGCTTACAAATTCACTTTTTATATCGAAAAATTCTCAAATTTTATATTGTTAGATTTTCTTGAGAAAGTTCTGGTAACATCGGTACTAAGTTCTGGTAACATTGAATCCATTCATCTGTCTCTTATTGTTCAAAACCTTTTAATTAGCAAGTTAAGGAATCACAAACACTTTTAGAGATAATAATTTTTTCTTATTCTAAAGAAAAGTGTGTATTTTAACTTGGTATTGAATTTTACTATTTTCTAAGGAAATTAATACACTCAAATAGTTTACACAATGTATGTAAATATAACCTAAAACCACACAACACACTTCTGTACACATACTTATATAAAGTACTGAAGGCCCCCCAAGTGCTAATAAAATGTGTTCGTGTGTGTACTAAGGGGTAGATAACTGAATGAGTGTTAAAGGCAGAACATTTTGGAACCCAACAACACACCAACATCATCACAAATATGAATATTGAATATCATACAATCACCAGCAATTATGGCTTATCAAAGAACACCTAAGAGCATCATTAGCACCGACAAGTTACGTTTTCATACAATACACCAAAAATGTAAAACATTTCATTTATGAACTGTCTTCTAGAGTACAGCTAATTAAAATGCCAATATATGTATTTCACCACAAAACATAGCCAGGTTATGCCCAGACACCTTATGAGCAATTTGAATGATTGCCTACATACAGCGCATATTACACCTCAAATATTTCTAGCACTAAACCAAATAAATTTAATCATTACATTGCTAAAAATGTAAATTACAGTGGCCCACAATTTCTAACAATGTTATTCGTCAACCAAAAAACAAAAGCTGAACATTTTCATAACAATTTTAGTTCTTGGGAGAAAATTCAAAAGTCCATAATTAGGTTTCAATGTACATATATACTTATATGGAAGGTTGTATATAAGGTTGTCTTTCGAATACAAATTATTCGAATAATCGAGAAAAACATATATACTATATTCGAATAAATAACAGTTTTCAGTTTAGAACAAAAAATATTTGATCAATCGAATACTCGAATAAATTTATTTTCAAGTTTTAATGAAAAAAAAAAAAAATTTTTTATCTAAACAAACATTTTGAAAAAAACTATCTCAAAAATACAAGACCAATAGTTGAAAATATTATTTCAATTGGTTACATTGATGATGAAATATTACGGTTTCATGTCTGGCCGTTTTTCGGCCAATGTTAGCTTCAAACGAATCAGTTGCATTCGATACAGGTTACGTGTGCTGGTCTGGTCAGATATCAGATATCATAATAGATAGGACACTTTTGCTCCTACCAAATATAGAGCCGGTGTCGAGCCGGGCTTCACATATGATCTCTTATACTTCGGGTTATCGTAGTGCAAATATCATTATCTTTTATAGCGTTCAAGCAGCATTTCGGACATGCAAAATCGTCTTTCATGGTCTCTCGGCTTTAATTCTTGTGTTACACAATTTACATGCTTTTGAATGAATCAGCAATTTGGATGAATTGCTGATGTAGTAGATCGCATTGATTTTGCAAGCTCTTGTTGAATTTGACAACCTTCATGGATTAATGTCTTGGTCTTCAAACTTTTTTAGCTGGCCTTGGCAATCTTTGTCTTTCGTGTCAAAATCACCACTTCTGAACCACAGAAACCATCTATCGCACGTTGAAACCGATGGACCACATTCACCATAAGCTTTGGCGAGCAATCGGTGTGCTTCAGCGGTACTTTTTTCAAATTAAAGCAATACTTCCTGCATATGATGATTCGTTGGTATAAAATTTAAAAGCCAAAAAAAAAAACTTTTATAACGATTATCCTGAAGCTGAGTTGCAATATAATTTATTCCCAGTTTCTGTCGCAGCAATGTAAATAATAAACTTGTTAAAATTTGGAAATGGTAAAAATTAGGCTTCTACACCAACATTGCAGTGTTAATTAAAGGCCTTGAAATATTTACAATAGTTATATGATTTCATTGAACACAAACCTACAAAATCTATAAATAAATTATTAATTTCCATTTAAATTGAAAATAATAACGATAATTATTTTCAAGTGCACACACACATCACCAAACATACACAAACAAACAAAATGGAAAATTGCAGAAACTAAAACCTTTTGTCGTATTTCATTCACAACGAAAGCAACCAACTACAAATTAAAAGTGAAAATTTAAACAGACACATACATACAGACGTACGTTCATCAATAAAAAGGACAATCATTTACAATTGAGTGCAAATGTATTGCAAATTATATTCTTACACATACAGGCATCGGAATTTTCATTCATACAAATACATATACAACACTTAATATTTAAAATAAATGTTATTGCAATATGTATGTGTGTACCCATATGTATGTAGAATGTACATGTGAATGAATATATTCGTGAGTGTATGTAAGCATATGTGTTATGTATCTGTGTCAGTTTGTATCACTGTATGTATTTAAATATTCAGATGTATAAGTATATTTATTTAATATATTTTTGAATGCGTATGTGCATTTGCTTATATGTATCTGATGCATACTTTCATTTTTGTATGTATACAATTGTAATAAATATGAAAAACAATCGTTATTGCATCAATGAAAAAATAACAAACAAAAATATTCATAATAATACATACATAATAAAACAAAAATATATATTAAAAAATAAAAAAAATAATAAAAAAAAAACTATCTGTATGAAATGAAAACGAAACCAAGCGATATATTAAATTTCTGCTTCAAAAAATATACACAAATTTGTACCAGAATGAAAGGATGTCGGTGAGGTCTTTTTACCGATATATATTTATGAACATACTTGTACATAAACATTACATACATACCTATATATGTAGTATACATATATCTTTTTGCTTTTTTGGAAATATATTGCATTATATTTCCTATCATATTTTTATTGATGTTTACGACAACGAGTATTTGTAATTTTTTACGTACTGTGCATTCACAAAAAAAAAAAAAAAAAAATAGTATTGTATCCTGCAGCTTATTTTCCAACATGTACCAATATTTACGATAAAATCAGACGAATGTTACACATTAGACTAGACCAGTTTTTTAAATGACATAAATTATGAGCCGATCTTCTCGAAATTGAGTACTATGATCTCTGCTTACTTGCAACATGCGGGATTTTTTTAAATTTTTAGCTTTTATTTTGAAAAATTTTTTCAATATAAATTTATTCATTTCTGGCAACATATTGATTCCGAGCCAAAAGAACTGCTCATCTTCTGAAACCATTAATGAATCAATCCAATATCGGATATTCTGTTCTGAAGTGAACGTATCCCAGAGTACTGCATTGATCGAAGCAAATAGTAGTCGGACGCAAGGTCTAGACTATAATGCGGGTGAGGCAAAACTTCCCAACCACATCAGTATAAATAGTTTTTAACAGGTATTGCAACAGGTGGCCTAGCGTTGTCGTGATGGAGTGTTACGGTTTCATGTCTGGCCCCATATTCTGGAAGTTCTTCCAAAAATGCTCGCATCAAACGAATCCGTTGCGTTCGGTAAAGGTTTTGGTTAGATTTCAACAGCACATAATAGATATGACAATTTTGTTCTCACCAAATACAGAGAATTACCTTAGCGCGATGAACCTAACGCTTCGGTTTATTGTAATGGCTACATTTCTCATCGTAAGTAATGATTCGGTGCAAAAATCATTTTCTTTTATAGCCTTCAAGCATCATTTCGTACATGGAAAATCGTATTTCAAGGTCTCTCGACTTAAATTCGTATGGTACCCAATTTCACTGCTTTTGAATGAATCCTGTTGCTCGCAAACGTTTTGAGGTTGTTGGTTGAGTAGCTTCCAATGATTTTGCAAGCTTCTGTTGAGTTTTACAACAATCTTCATGGGGTAATGCCTCCCATTCATGGTCTTCAAACTTTTTTGGCTGGCCAGGGCGATCTCAGTCTTTCGTGTTAAAATCAACACTTCTGAAACAAACAAACCATCTCTCTCACGTTTAAACCGATGCACAGTGGGGTCAAATACCCTTTTTTTACGGATTTATTAATATCTCAACAACAACAACAACAATAGCGACGCTCGGAAAATTTTACGTGGGTATCTCTTAGACCAATCCGCATATTGTAACAAAATTTTAGGGATACAGGAGGGGGATTCAATTACCCACCATATAAAATAATTATTAACTGTGCTATATCTATAGAACTACAATAGTTATTCACACTAAATTTGCTCTGGGTAAGTCTAAAAGCAGACTACACCTTCCACCAAAATCGGAAAGATATACGAGGGTGGAATCGGGTTCCCCCCATACAAATGAATTATTAATTGTCCTATATCTATAGAACTACATCAGTGAGACACACACAATTTATACATGTTATTGGTAAAAAAAACTTCCATATTGTTTTTAAGACGATATCATTATATTAACTAGTAGTGGAAGGGTGAATAATAGAGATAGTTCCCAACACCTGCCACTAAAATGATTTTTTTAACTCATTTAGAAAAGTTCATTGAAAGTACAGATGTTCACGTGAGTGATAATTGGCTCCCGATATAAAATTCTAAAATTCTCGCGATCGCGCTCAATAACATAATTTTTTTTATTAAGCTAAATTGCCTGCTATCGGATGACTTCGTATAATCACAAGAAAAAACTTTGAATTAATCACAAAAAAAAAAAACGTTTAAACAAGCATACACAAGCGTGGGTGCGTGAGAATTAAATTGTTAAAGTCATGCATGCTATTCATTCACTATTAGAAACTCAACGGATGGAAAACTAAACGTAACTGAAATAAAGAAAAGTAATTGGTAAAATTTTATTATTGTTTATCTCATTATAATACAAGAATATAGCCACGTCCAGGCCTGACTCACACGTGAATCTCGTATTATTAATCACAACATTTGCCCATCTCTTATAGAACAAAAAACAATGACAACAACAACAACGACAGCGATAAAACGTTTAGCAGAATCGAAAAGTGCTTTTTGTTGGTAGATTTAACGGGGTTAAGCTTACATATATCTTATGAGGCGCAGCGATGCGCAACCTAACTGTCCTAACAACGCTTAACTGTCCAGGCTTTTAAATGATATTAAATTCTCTGCCCAGCTGAGCCCAACTAATAACTTTATGTCCATTTGAACTGATAAAATGCATTTTTTTGCACTTCCAACATAAAAACTAATAACAAAGCCACTTCCACAAATAATTCAAATTTAAATTTAACCAAAACATATCAATAAATACCTGAACTTGGTGTTTGCATAATTAGATTTATTAATTTTTTGAAATTACTTATAACAAATAGTATTTATTTGCGCAAATTTTTTAGTTTTTTTTATCACTTTTTTAGGTTTTTTACTCACAATATGTAAATTCATCACGTGACTATAAAAATACCGTATCATATTTGACATTAATTTCTTGGCTGCTCTTTAAGCAGGTACTTTCAGTTTTCACGATACTTGAAATTTGTTTTTTCAATTAATCCGCAAAATTTGTATATTTGGCCCCTCTGTGCGATGGAATAATTCACCATAAACTTTGAGAAATCGGTGTGCTTCAGCAGCACTTTTCTTCAAATTAAAGAAACAAAACAAAACTTCTCGCACAAGACGCTTTGTTGACACAAAATTCGACATTTTCGAAGCAAAACAAAACTTTGTTGTTCACACTATAATGTTCAACAAAAAAGTAAGAATAAATGAAAGATATGTACCTTTCAAAATGACACATAAATTATTAGAATCAAAACCCCATTCAAAAGGTACGCCATCTATTGTAAATCCGAAGTTTTTAAGTCAAAAATGATCTAAAAAAACTAATAAATGCAAAAATATGCTTTTAAGGGCAAAACATGCACTAACAAGTGCATGAAACCTTATGCTCGGCTCCATAGAACGTACAAGAAAAAAAACATGCATTTGCATGATTCCGGTTTCCCTCCGCTTATGTCAAAAAATGAAATATTTCGGGATCAAATTTGCCAGGGATTTAATTTCTAACATTGAACAGAAGGATTATATGTTCATACAAACAAACAATTGATGAACAGACATTACTAAGACAAAATTTTCCAAATCAGTAATCAATATTTTAGACACATTTACTGCTTACTCAATATTTATTAACATAATTAAAATTTGCATAATTTTAAGTTCATATACATAATGATATTTTCATTTCATCAAAGTTTAATAAAACAAATTTTATATGGAAATTTTCCCTATATATAAGAGGCTTATTATTTACTTTAAAACTCATTATTTAATTATATACTTATGGAGACTAAGAAATTGGACATTTATTTAACATGGATCAGTCTAATGTACATATTTCTATATTTCATGTAACTTTGTATACAAAATGTATATGAAAATAGATTACAACAGGTTTTTTTTTATATATAATATACATACATTTGTTATATGTATCTGAAAGAATGTGAAAAATTATATACTTTTATTCATTAATTTATTACAAATTGCATATAATGTAGCAAACCAAAATTTATAATATTTATTTATTAATAAATTCTCAGATTTATATTATCTTTTTGCTATAATGTTTCCATCACAAATCAAAAGTCTTTGTTTAGTTAACTGTTGAATTTTCAATTAATTATGAAGCAGCTGAAGGCATACAATTTTTAAGATTTTATTTAACTTTCTTTTGAGCTAAATGTCAAAAAATCAGTTCGCGTATTTAAAAATTCTATAATTTATTCCATTACATGTTAGACTTTTGATGAACAGTCACGCTTTCATGAAGTGTTACTTAACCAGCTCAGATAAGAACTCAGAGTCAATATTTAACTGATAACTTATCCGATTAAAAACTTGCAAGTTATTTCATATCATTCGAATATATTCTCTCAACTATTACTAAAGTTTGATTTTGTAATTCCGCTTCATTTACATTTAATACAACAATAAATTTATATATTTCTCCATTCCAACTCAGTTGCCAGCAACACAGTTTTTCCAAAATCCATTAATTCATTAATATATTTATTGGTTTTGTTAATTTAATTTTTACTTTATTTTCATTAAATGTATTTTCTTTTTTCTTTTTTTGGTTTATAT
This sequence comes from Calliphora vomitoria, assembly GCA_942486065.2. NCBI lineage: Eukaryota > Metazoa > Arthropoda > Insecta > Diptera > Calliphoridae > Calliphora > Calliphora vomitoria. The sequence goes on from OW818030.2 coordinate 1,793,012, forward strand.
TTGCATGCATTTTTTTATCTCGCTACTTGTTGCCACGTATTAAATTATGTTAATCGTAAAAGAAATATAATTGAATTTGTAAATTGTCACATACAATGTATTCTTGTATGCAACAAAAGACAACAGCGACAGCAAAAATAATAACACCGGAAATTAACTGTTGTGGTTTATATGGTTGCAAGCAGAAACAGCAAATATGAAAACATTAAAATTATATGTATTTTCACTTTAAAATTAAGTGAACATTTTATTTTCCATGCATCAGATTTAAGTATTTAAAAATAAAATTTGGTTTTAATTTAAAAAAAAATGTTTGTTTTGAAACAAAATAATTTTTAACCTGTAAATTATAAGTGATACACATGAGTAGTCCATAAATGGACAATTTCAATGTAATTTAATTTTTTCTTAAACATTTAGTCTCATTTTAGCATTCATGCAACATTATTGAATCTACAGCTTTTTACTTTTATGCTACAGTTTCTCTGAGTGTAGCTCACCCTCACAACCACAAAAAAATATTGAAGAGTGGAACAAATAATTATTATCTCCTTACTATCTTAAAAAGCAATATTTACACTGAGAAATTGATTTGCACTTTTCCGATTAACAATTCTCCTAAGGTCTTAAATTATTCTCTGTCACTAAAAATCAGAGGCTGAAAATTGTAAATCGGATAACGTTAAAATGTTGTAAATTTTATTTGAAGTTTCGTATTTGTGTCGTCGAAGTAGTGTGACTTAAAAATGCAGGATTTACAATAGATGGCGTATCTGTTGAACGGGGTTTTTTGTTTTTATTAACTTATCTGTCATTTATGCTTCTTTTATTATTCACTTTATTATTGAACATTACTGTGTAAACAAAAAGGTTCTTTGCATCATATGCGGGAAGTTTCTTTAATTTGGAAAAAGTGCCTCAGAAGAACTCCGATTGCTCACCAAAGCTTATGGTGAATGAGTTTTATCATGTGAGAGATGGTTTGTGCGGTGGTGATTCTGACACGGAAGACAAAGATCGTCCAGTTCAACCAAAAAAAAAGTTTTAAGACCAAGAATTGGAGGCATTACTCAATGAAGATTGTTGCAGAACTCAACAAGAGCTTACAAAATCATTGGGAGCTACTCAAGCAGCAATTTCAAAACGTAGCAGGATTTATACAAAAGCAGGAAAATTGGGTATCCTACGAATTGAAGCCAAGAGATCTTGAAAGGCGATTTTGCATGTCCGAAATGAAGCTTGAACTCTATAAAAGAAAATAATTTTTGCACCGAATCATTACTTCTGATGAAAAATGGATCCATTACAAAAAACCAAAGCGTAAGGCATCGCATCTGAAGCCAGGCTAACAGCCAAATTGACACCCAAGCCAAATATTCATGGCGCTAAGGTAATTCGCTGTATGTGGTGGAATCAAAAAGGTGCTGAAATCTAACCAGACCATCACCACGAACATGTGGCGAATGCAACTGATTCGTTTGAAGCGAGCATTGCACCAAATAACTCCCAGAATATGCGGCCAGCCATAAAACTGTAATATTCCATCATGACAACGCTCGGCCACATGTTGCAATACCACTTAAAAAGTATTTAGTAGCAATTCAAGGAAGCAATTTGACATTAAATATTAGTAAATAAGACTTTTTTTTAGGATCATCGAAAATGTCAAAAGTACAAAATAAGGGCCACCCTAGTGTACATGGATTTTGTGTCTGTGGCTACAGAAAAGCAGTACGTAGCAATGAATTACGATTGAAACAATAAAATATTTGTCACTAAAATTTGATAACCATAACAGGAAAATTCGTTGAATCATTTGCGCATAAATAACTTATAAATGAAATTTTTAATAACAACCTGATTACTAGAGTATTTTTGAATACTTTATATTTTCGAATTATTCGACAAACCTGTTTTTCTGTATCGGTTAACCGGTTTTTATAATTAAGAATTTTTTTTAAATTTTGGTAAAAAAAATAAATAAATTCTTATCGAAAATCTCACTCTGATTAAAATTAATGTAAAAACTAATAAATATATTTTATAACCGAACAAAGCCTGTTTGTAAAAAATTCAAAAGTTTTCAGTTCCAATACTGATTCCAACTGATTATTTTCTTTTATAAAGCAATTTTATTTAGTTATCTTTTGAGGTCTCTAAAAAATCTTAATTTTAATAAAATTTTATATTTAAAACAAGTAAGAAAGTATGGTCGCTCAAGCCCGACCACACTAAGAAATGAGCAAAAACATTTTTCTTTCAAAATTTCAATAATTTATATTCGTGAGTGATTTTCGGAAGTGGGCCTTATATGGGAGCTATGACAAATTATGCACCGATCACCATGAAATTTGGTCATGTGATTAATGTCTATATAAAAGTTATTTGTGTCGCATTTTATGTGTATACCAACATTTTAAGGAGATTTATGCTCGTTAAAGTGATTATAGGAAGCAGGTCTTATATGGGAGCTATGACTAATTATGGACCGATCATAACAAGATTTAGTGACATAAATTCGGTATATATAAAATTTATTTGGAGAAAAACTTGTGTAGATACCTATATAAATTAAACATTTATGACCGATAAAGTCTAATTTCGGGAGGACATTTGTATGGGGGCTAGGTGAAATAATGGACCTATTTCAGCTAATTTCAATAGGCTTGGTCCTTGCCGAAAAAATGATATGTACTAAATTTTATTGAAATATCTTCAAAATTGCGACCTGTACTTTGCGCACAAGGTTTACATGGACAGCCAGCCAGACAGACGGACGAACATCGTTTAATCGACTCAGAATCACATCGGTATACTTTATACCCTCCCCACTATGGTGGTGTAGGGTATAAATACTCTTGACACATTTTACTGGCCTGGAGTAGATTCAATGCTGTTTTTAATTGTGAATTAAAAAACAATTTTGGTTAATAAATTTTTGTCTAACTATTATATTTTCGAATTGGTTCCAAAATTATAATTAATATATACTTTTTCTTACGTTTAATATAAAAAATAAACAGTCCCCTGAAAAGTAGTTAACAAACACATAAGACCGCTTGTTGGCCCACCGACGATATGTGTACATAAACCAACAAATGTCTTAATTTGAACTTTGAATAATCTAATTCAGTCTTAAGGAAAAAGGAAGTAAAACAAAACTTGATAAATTATTTTGCAAAAAAAAAAAAAAAAAAATAAATAAATAAAAAACTTAACTTTTTCTCAACTTCACAACAATCAGTACAATTTGTACAAATTAACATTTCACACTTTCTAGTACAACTTGTGAACGGTATGTACAACTAGTGTAGCTAAGAATGTATGTATGTGTTTTGTGAATGCCACCACTATCTTTATCGCCATCATCATATGGTTTAGGTTCCTTCTCGATTCGTTCGTTCGTTCGTTCACTCACTCAGTCATTCATTTGCAGCTACAGTCATTCATTTCGTTTTCTGCCTCAACCTATTATAGCCCATCATTTATCACACTCAATTTCTAAAAGGTAACCATTTATAAGGAAGGTGTGCGTGTAGCCAACCATAAACTACTAAAAGCCATAGATCCCCACAACACAACACTACACTACACAACTACACCTAATAGAAAACGTTTAGTTTCAATTAATAAAAACTGTAAAAGGGAAAGAGTAAAACTTGACATAACACAGCACAACACATCAGAGCGTTGTGTTGCGTTGCGCAACAAAGACGAAACTTAACTTAGAGAAATGAAATGAAAACAACATAAGACAATGTTAGTGAAATAATGAAAGACACACTAATCGCATCATGCTATAAAATAAATAATCCAAACACCACCGAAACGAGTCATTCATGAGTTGGTTGGACTACATTTTAAGTATTTATACGTATAACAACAATCATTTTCTTGTAGTAGCGGCAAGTATTCTTCTTGCTTGCTTGAGTTAGTTTTAAGAAGGTTATAGTTAACCAAATATTTGAAATATGCCTCCACTGCTGGCATTTTACAGGATGTAGCTTTAAGGACTTCCTAACGTTTAAAATAAGCAAAAAAAAAATCTTCTAGTGTAACAGTTTTTTTTAACATGGCTTTAGCTATAACAATTTTATTAATAGTTATAGCTGTCACCGTGGTTTTTACATTCGTTACTAGGTGTTTATGTTTCTAACACTTGAGATGGTAAGTAGCTGAAGTCCGTTAACAAAGTTGTATGGAACTTTAATTTAATTTAATTATTTTAAAGCCAATATTATAATCTACCTATATTTTGCATGTAGATCCTGAAGATATAAAGCTGCTTTGGAACATAACAGGTTTAAAATAAAAAATGTAGTCAACATTAGAAATCGCGAGAAAATTCCCCAACCACTGTTTAGAGTTGAACTAGAACCAGGTGATGATAATCTCAGAAAAAATTAAACACACCCAATTTACAATTTAAAATATTTATTGCATCGTAAAATTACGATAGAAGAGCCACATAAGAGATCGGGACCCGTCCAGTGTTTAAATTGTCAAGAATATGGTCATACTAGGGCATATTGCAAACTACCTCCCGTTTGCGTGGTGTGTGGAGAATTGCACGGTTCTACCCAATGCGATAAATCCAAAACCGACTCAAAAGTAAAAAAATGTAGTAATTGTGGCGGAAATCACACAGCAAATTACAGAGGATGCCCAGTATATTCCATAGTTAAAAAAACATTAACACAGAAACCTAGTATTTATCCTGTGCAATCAAAGAACCTAGTTGATACCCATTACCCGCAAATCTCGCAAACCATGAATAATAAAGGTTCATACGCTAGTGTTCTAAGAACGAATCAAACTTTTGCTCAAAACCCACCATTAGGAAGTGAAAATAACCGTAATATCAATGTGGAATTTGCAGACCAACATCCCACTTCTAATTTTAGTCGACTGGAAGCTACAATAGAGACCCTAGTGAAATCGGTTAACAATTTTACCAACTCTATGAGTAATATGATGCAGGAAATGCTTAAAATGCAATCAGTGTTATTACAAGCTATCCTAAATAAGCCATGAACTGTTTTAAAATATGTTTCTGGAATGCAAACGGCATACGCCAACACATAAACGAACTCGAATATTTTTTAAGAAACCAACAAATTGATGTAATGCTGGTTTCTGAAACCCATTTGACGTCCAGAAGTTCATTTCGAATAAATGGATATGTAATATATGATACCAAAGATCCCAGAGGTAGAGCATGCGGAGGCTCGGCAATTTTAATAAAAGCTCGAATCAAACACTACTTAATGTGTGATCTTTGAGAAGATTATCTTCAAGCTACTACTATCTGTCTTAAAGTTTTACATCGAAACTTAGTGATTTCATCGATATACTCACCCCCTAGATTTTCAATTACAGAAAGTCAATATAATAGATTTTTTAAATCACTAGGCCCCCGTTTCCTGGCAGCTGGCGATTATAATGCTAAGCACACATTCTGGGGATCACGACTGATTACCCCTAAAGGTCGTGTTTTGTTTGATACAATTTCTAAAATGGTTTTGGATGTGATTTCGAGCGGCCAACTTACTTACTGGCCTACTGACCCGCGAAAAATACCGGATGTTATTGATTTTAGCGTGATGAAAAATATCCCTGGAGAAATGATTCAAGTTGAATCCTCGCTGGAACTATCTTCAGATCACTCACCCACTATTGTTACTTTATTGAGCCCCCGAGAAATTGTATCCCCGACTGGTAATTTAGCGAATTAATTGGCTCAAATATAAAAAATACCTTAGTACACATTGCTCGGAAAACATACCGCTAAGAACACCAGAAAACATCGATCACTCTCTTATCAATTTCGATAAAAATCTCAAACTGGCTGCTCAACATGCTACCCAAACCCACCGACAAATCAGATATAATAGAATCTATTCTGCAGATGTCGAACGACTCTTAAATGAAAAAAGAAGAGTTCGAAGAGAGTGGCACTTGCACAGATCCCCCCAACTCAAATCGAAGCTTAAAGATTGTATAAAAATATTTAAAAAGCTCTTGGAATTTCGAAAAATGGAATCATTGAATAAATATCTAGAAAGCCTGGACGCAACCCCGCAATCGGATTACTCATTATGGCGAGCCACAAAAAGTCTTAAAATACCTGTCATATGTAAGCCCCCCTTGCGAAATTCAAGTGGCGGTTGGGCAAGAAATGATACTGAAAAAGGGAATCTGTTTGTTAATCATTTGAAGCAAGTATTTACCCCGAACACATCAAATGAAACTATTGAGTTGCCACCTGTTGTTCCCCATTTTGGAGCAGCCGTACCCCTACGTTTTGAGATTCGAGAGATCGAAAAGGCTATTGTTGATTTAAACTCAAAGAAAGCACCTGGTATTGACAAAATGGTTGTCACAAACATATACTTGTATATATTGTAACCATATATATGGTTAATACAATCATGTGAATCGTAAATTAGCCATATTATTATTACCACAATCATATATAAAGTTACTGTGACTATATTATTAAAAATGTTGAAATGGTTACAGTAAACATGCACAAATGTATATATTTTTTTTCTACGTGTGGCTTATAAGTGCACATAAGTACGGGAGATTTGAAGGTATTTGGCAAATTTCAAAAACAAATTCTGAATATCGACGCATTTATTTTATAAATTTAGGCATATTTTACATATATTTCTATGTAGGTAAATAACACAAAAAAATATTTTTCGCAGAATATATGGTGTGGGTTGATGCTAATAACTTGATTATTTTTCATTCAATGTTAATGTTTCATACCTTGTTGGAAATAAGATTGTCTATCTAAGATAAGTTTTATTTCAAAAGTTTAAAAATAATTTTAAGAAATCAAAAATGTACCACTTCCGGCACGAGTTCTCATTATACGTCCAATTTAAATCAGTTTTTTTAAGAGCAAATATAATATAAATGGTAACTGGGCAAATTATATAACACTCTGTTATTTTTCGGCTGTTTTCATATCCATAATG